>CM054159.1:28483910-28486410 GCA_028751875.1 Rapana venosa
CACATGTCATTTTATGTTAATAACGACTGGCCACATATGACGTGCAATGAACTTGCATATGGATGAACGTTCGCACACGGGACCTCGGTTTATAGTCTCATCCGAAGGATGTGTGTGTGTGTGCGTGCGCGCGCGCGTGTGCGCGTGTGGTTTTGGCGTACATTTCCATTAGTCCTTCTCTTAGTCTGGTACCAAAAAACCCCTGCTGCATTCAGAGAGAACAAGAGAAACAAAATATGCCTCATCCACCAAAAGTGAGTAACGAAAAGAAAAATAAACACCACTACAAAACAACAACAACAGCAGAAACAAACCATACATCTCCCACCAAAAGTAAGTACAAAGAAAGGAAAACAACACCACCCAAAAAATCACAACAGAAATACGAAAAATCGAAGCATGCCAACAAGCAGATAAAGACAGAAACAGCTAAAGACACATTGGATAAGCACACCAACAAAAACCTAAGCATAAAACGTATCGTAGAGTATATGCTATTCTTTATTCTTGTTCTAACATTTCTAAATTCCAGACCTGTCCCTCCAACACACCAAATCCTGAGGACTGGCCGATATCTGGCCTACTGACCTAACTGCCGATGAGGGACAAACTCTTTAGACCCCTGGAGGGAGGGCCTTCAGCCTACCACGGCAGCATTTGTCAGGGCCTCAGGAGTTGCTGTCTGAGCGTTCGACAAAGAAGAAGAAGAATACCGTCTGCATAGTTTTTAGTTTCCTGTCTGACATGTTCACATTCCTGCCAATCTATAAAAGCACATCATATCGCCAGCAAAGTTGTATCTCCCCCCCCCCCCCACACACACACGCACGCATACACTTTCCATCCCTTATATGATTATATGATCCCTTCCCTCCACTCCTACTCCACACCCCTCCTCCCCCCACTCCCGCCTCCCCCCAACCCCAAACAGCATCTGTTGAGGATTGACAGTAGTAGACTTCAAAGGCCGGATACAGTCATTATTTTCCCACTAGCAGACGACATCACAGGTAAACCCCCTCCTCAAAGGAGCTCCTGAATATCAGCCAGTCATTCATCGACTTTTCTAAGCAGGTAAGGGCGATAAATATGGAATGACAAGTCAGTGCTAGGGCAGACAACACCTTTGCTCTTCTTTAAAAACCAAACCAACCAACCAACAAACAAGTGTTCATCATTAATCTTTCTCACGCAGGCACCTTGTCATCGTGGCCATACCTAAACCATTTGAGATCTGGAAGGAATTTCAGAGTATAACTTTCAGGATCAAAGCAGTCTCTTCCTTCCTATTGTCAGTGTGGGTTTCATTTTTCCAGTCCTGATTTCCAGGTGTTATTGATTATCTTCAAAGTCAGAGGTGACTTGTACTGTTATTTCGTTTCCTCAGCTAGAGCTCCCAGGTTCACCAATGGTGAGATTGTTTGCGTGTGCGACCGTTCCCACCCCCTTCTCCCATTTAGGTAGCCGCATTCTGAATTCGGGGATGGTGTCTAAATACAACTGTGTGCATGGGTTTTTGAAATATTGTAGTCTGTTCCACCCAGCACAAAATGGTATACTCTTTCGAAAAGCGGCACGGTTTCTTAACGTGTGCGCAAGATAATCTGCGTGTATTCGCACAAGGGGTCTCGGTATATCATACAATTCAAACTTTGACATTCAGTCATATTTTCTCGTCAAACTGGGAAGAAAGGGCGATGCTGGGAATCAAACCCAGAACTTCACGGATTACCTGTTAGGCAGGTGAACGTCTGAACCGTCCTGCCACCTTCCTTCTTACTTGTATTATGGCTCATCATTGTGAAAGGATTGCACTGATAGGAAATGACTTCTTACTGGTAATTACGGTTCGAAGATTAAGCCACGTTAAAAGAAAACGAGGAAATATCAACATCCACGTACAGAAGCTCATTGTTATAATCGCCACAATAACAGCAATGGCTAATATATCATGAATGTGTTGTGACAATTGCCGGAGTTAATTTTCATTATTATTATTATTGTTATTATTATTATTATTATTGTTGTTTTATTATTATATTATTATTATTATTATTATTTATTATTATTATTATATTATTATTATTATATTATTATTATTGTTGTTGTTGTTGTTGTTGTTGTTATTATTATTATATTATTATTATTATTATTATTTAGTGTCATAAGTAGATTTGTGGGCAGTAGTGAAGAGCAGCCAGGTTTCTTATTGTTGGATTTAGAAGACGAAGAAACTGGGGTAATGCTGATCTACTGCCCGTTATGATTATATCGTTATTACACCTAGAATTATGAAAAATGGTTTCTTGTTTTAAGAACTCTGCTATTGTTTCCATCACTTTAAAGATACTGTATAAGTCAAGAACAGCAAAGAGAATGAACAGAGTTTAATGAAGAAGAAGAAGAATGTTTTTTTAACATTCAGCATTCCATACCAGTATATCAAAGAAAAGGAAATTACAGACTCAGGAAAGCATTCATAAAAGTTGTGCAAACTTTA
>CM054159.1:28491410-28498910 GCA_028751875.1 Rapana venosa
AGTACAGTACAATACAATACCGTACAGTACAATACAATACCGTACAGTACAGTACAATACAACACAATGCAATGCAATACAGTACAATACAATACCGTACAGTACAGTACAACACAATACAATACAGTACAGTACAGTACCGTACAATACAGTACAATACAGTACAGTACAGTACAGTACAATACAACACAATACAATACAATACAGTACAATACAATACCGTACAGTACAGTACAACACAATACAATACAATACAGTACAGTGCAATACAGTAGCGTGCAATACAAAACGTTTACTCATTCCCCCATACTAATTAATGACCATCTCAATTGCTGTCGTTGTTTTTTCGTATGTGTGCTAATCTTTTGGATAAGACGTTAATTAGACCTTGGCCTCCTGTGCAACAGAGATTTCATTTAACCTTTCGTTTTCTTCTCGGACATTTTCCACAGCATCGTCAACATATGAAGTTTAGGGCACGGAAAAGAACCCACGGCAACAAGAGCATAATGAGTTGGGTGTTTTTTTTAAACCATACTTACGTTCAATACTCTTCCGCTTGTATAAAATGTCAGTTGCTGAAACAATCATAAAAAATCGATTTGCTCTCTGTATCTCTCTGTCTCTGTTTGTCTCTCTCTTTCTCTCTGTCTGTGGATATGCGTGCGTGCGTGTGTGCGCGTGCATGTGTGTGTGTGTGTGTGTCTGTTTGTGTGTGTGCATGCGTGCGTGTCTGTGTGTGTGTACGTGCGTGCGTGTCTGTGTGCGCGTGCATGTGTGTGAGTGTGTATGTGTGCGTTTGAGTGCGTGCGTGCGTGCGTGCGTGCGTGCGTGCGTGCGTGCGTGCGTGCGTGCGTGCGTGCGTGCGTGCGTGTGTGTGTGTGTGTGTGTGTGTGTGTGTGTGTGTGTGTGTGTGTGTGTGTGTGTGTGTGTGTGTGTGTGTGTGTGTGTGGACCCCAGTTTCAGAAGTGTCATGGACGTACTGGCCTGAAGGTCACTCTCTGTTGTTGGTCATGCACGGTCATGGTCATGTCTGGAGTGTATGGTGCAATAGAAACCTGCCACAGGATTTCTTTATTTTTAAAAAATTTTATTCTCTTATATCGAGGATAATGGAATAAGCACTTATGCGCTATTTTTACATCCAATACCCGTGTGTATGCGGTTTTGTCAATTCTGTCACCTGTTCCCACCGGCACACAATGGCCTACTCTTACAAAAAGGCGGAACAGGATTTAACGTGTGCGCAAGATGTACTTCAGGCGTTCGCACACGGGGCCTCGGTTTATAGCCTCATCCGAAAGACTTTTGGGGAGAGTGGAGTCGGCGCTGATGTTAACTCCAGAGGAAAATATCCCCTTGAACGGGAATCGAACCTGGGTTGTCGGATTGCGAGCGCAATGTTCTAACCACTAGGCTACCCCGTCCCCCAGGATGCCACAGTCTGTGGAATCTAATCAATGTGGGTGGAGGGAGGTCTTCCTTTGCTTCAAGTACATACCACTTTCTTCTAAAACTCGCGATACTAAAGTTTAAAGGTTTCAGTTTGTTCCAGGAGATATTGGTTTTCTTCTAAACTTCGCGACACCAAATAGCTTTTAGCGAGGGTGTTGTAACCTATACTTAACATTACAAGTGTTTCGATTTAAGGAAAAGGTCACGTAGAATGCTGAGTGAAAAGATGATGATAATAGCAAAGTTGTGCTATGTGTGTGTAGTGTGTGTGTGTATGTGTGGTGGTGTGCAGTGAGTGTGTGTGTGTGTTGTGTGCGCAGTGAGTTGTGTGTGTGTGGTGTGGTGTGTGTTTGGTGTGTGAATCATAACAATAGCAAACTTGTGCTCTTTGTGTGTATGAGTAAATGATAACAATAAACAAACTTGTGTTTTCTCTCTGTCTCTTTCTCTCCTCTGTCTGTCTGTCTGTCTGTCTGTCTGTCTCTCCCCTCTCTCTCTCTCTCTCTCTCTCTCTCTCTCTCTCTCTCTCTCTCTCTCTCTCTCTCTCTCTTTCTGTGTGTGTGTCTTTATTGGACTAGAAGGAACTCACACATTAAAAAGTTAATGTCTAAGTGTCTTTTAATCATAGATGTTTAAGACCTTGAAACGAACTCATGGGTTGATAATTGTGATCATCTGAATTTATTTCTTTGAGAATCGATTCTACAGGTAGACTTACGTTATCTTGAATATTCTGCCAAAGGACCCAGATCTTCTGTTCTTGCAAGAAATCAATACAGGGCTCCATTCTGAACAAACTGACAATACTCACCAACACATCTCTGATCTTCTGTTGACGTTTTGATTTTTTTTTCATTTTATACCACTTCTAAGTCACGCAGATTCCCTTCGTGAAATTCGGGCTGCTCTTCCCGGGAGGAGCACGTCGCCACAAGAGCAGCGCCACCCATTATTAATTTTTTCTTGTTCCTGTCTTCAACTGTATTTGTTTCCATATCAGAGTGGCTTTTTCCTTACAAAATTCTGCCAGGGACAACTCTCTTGTTGCTGTGGGTTCTGTTACGTGCGCTAAATAATTTTGTGTAACACTCGGGATCTCGGGTTTTTTGTGTCTCATCCGAAAGACTAGCACCCAGACCACCACTCATGGTCTTATTAATGGATGGGGGAAGGGGGAGGTATTAGATTTTTTGTCCCCACAAACAGGGATCGAACCACCGCACACTTCCGACCCGGACTTTTGGCTTTCTAGACAGGCGCGTTACCTCTAGACCACCTAATGCAGGTTTAAGCAGAGTGCAGATTGTGGGTTGAGCGGTGAAGGGACAAGCGGACATGGTGCCGGTTGACTGAGAAATGGGCTGTGGTGGCACACTTGTTCAGTGGGTTTAGCCCAGGTTGGGGTGATTAGGCAATTCATCACAGGCCTTGTCACCATCCATTCTGGCTTTTCTTTTTTTCCCCCCTCTACTTGCAGGTAAACTGAAGGTTGCCTTCAAGTCTGTACCATTATCTTTAATCCACCTCAACAGTGCAATCAGCTTAATGCAGGAGCGCAGTGATATAATTTATCTGTCTTCTATTATTATTAACGGGCGATGCCTGGACTGCCAGCCTTTGCGGCGAAGATGAATTTACTGCAGTGGGATTTTATTATAGCGGTGTTTGGGATTAGCTTCCTATTTGACCTGGCTTAGTTGTTTTGATCCCGAAGTAATTATTGCTGTTTCTGTCTCTTTGTCTCTGCCTCTCTGACTCTGTCTCTGTCTGTCTTTCACCTTCTCTCTCTCTCTCTCTCTCTCTCTCTCTCTCTCTTCTCTCTCTCTCTCTCTCTCTCTCTCTCTCTCTCTCTCTCGCTGTCTCTGTATCTCTGTCTCTCTCTGTCTGTCTCTCGGTCTCTGTCTGTCTCTGCATCTGTTTCTGTCTGTCTCTGTCTGTCTCGCTGTCTCTCTCTGTCTGTCTGTCTCTCTCTGTGTCATTGGGATAATCCTTTCATTAAGGTTCCTCATGGTATAAATGGAAATGTGACGTGAACAATCAAGCAATAAATAACTCCCTAACTCTTAATGCCGATAAAACCATAGCACTGCATTGCTTTGAACCCCACACACACACACAAAACACACACAACACATCCCACACACACCACACACACACACACACCACACACACCACACACACACACACACAACGCACACACACAAGCCTACTCTTCCGACAGACAGAACATGTGTTAACGTGTGCACAAGACATTGTGCGAGTGTTTTTATTCTTCTTCTTCGTTAAAATCTCAGACGTAGACAGCAACTACTGCTGTCTGTTATGTGCGAAAATGCGTTGCGCTGCCGTTTAGCGCCTGTCATGTCAGGCCCAGCACATCCGACTTCAGCGTTAGGAAGAGATGTTTTTCTGACAGGAAATGAGATTTACCTTCCAGGACTTGGAATGAAGAAGATAATTCCCATGGCACTTTCTCAGCACTGTGAGGGGAACTTAATCCGTAGTGAGGAAACCATTCATTAGATTTATTTATTTTATTTGTTTTATACCACTTTAAGTCACGGCAGATTTCTCTGCGTGAAATTCGGGCTTCTCTCCTCGGGGAGAGCGCGTCGCCACAAGAGCAGCGCCACCCATTATGTTTTGTTTTCTTGTCTGCAACTGTATTTGTTTCCCTTTCAGAGTGGCTTTTTCCAGAGTGTTGCCAGGAACAACTCTCTTTTTGCCGGGGTTCTTTTACGTGCGCTAAATAACACACGTCTCATCCGAAAGACTAGCACCCAGACCACCACTCTTGGTCTAATGGATAGAGGAAAAGATTTGGGCCCAAACAGGGATTCAAACCACCGCACACTTCCGACCCGGACTTTTGATTTTCTAGGGAGGCGCGTTACCTCTAGACCACCGATCCACCTGTTAAAGAGAGGTTGTATTCTGCAGAAGAATGTTGATCACAAGTGAGTCAAGGACGCTCAGATTGCTGTCATATCGACGTGGACGCCATTCTTGCCCTGTGCTTACCTCCCCCTGGCTTTTTTTTCTTCACGTCAAGCAGTTGCAGGTAACCAGCATCCTCACTGCCCACTAATCCCCCCTCATAGAGACATACATACTTCATCATAAAAAGGCCAGCGCGACATTTCCAACGACCAGTAAAACGCTGCCAGAGCCATTCACAGAACATCATAAGCAGCCATTATGATTCTGAAGACGGCGTTAGCCAGACTGGATCAATATGGGAAGAATGGGTGAACTTTCAGGCGGCTGGAAGGAGAAGATTAAGCAGGGAGGAATCTCTCTGTGGCTGGTCTGGAAGGAGGTAAAGGTCTATCACCGCTGCCATCATCATTATTATTATTGACCGGTGTCATCTGCGGCTGGTTGGGAAGGTGGGAGGATTGGGGTCCAAAGCTGCTGTGATGGCTGTGGGGTTTAGCTGTGAGGTTGATGATGGGAATGTAATGGCTGTGTCTGATCTTTTGGGTGTGTCGTGTGTGTGTGTGGGGGGGGGAGGCCGGAGGTGGGTGGTGGTGGTGGTGGTGTGTGGTGTGTGTGTGTGTGTGGTGTGTGTGTTTTGTGTGGGGTGTGTAGTGTGTGTGTGTGTGTGTGTGTAGTGTGTGTGTAGTGTGTGTGTGTGTTTTTGTGTGGAGGTGGGGGTAGTTTTGTGTATGATGTGTGTGTATTTATTTATTCTTTTATTTCGAGGATAATGGAATAAGCACTCATGTGCTTTTTTACATCTAGTACCCGTGCGTATGCAGGTTGTAAATCTGTGATCCATTCCACCAGCACACAATGGGCTACTCTTCCGAAAAGCGGAACAGGATTTAACGCTTGCGCAAGATGTTCTGCGTGCGTTTGCACACAGGGCCTCGGTTTATAGTCTCATCCGAAGGACTTTTGGGGAGAGTGGAGTCGGCACTGATGTTAACTCCAGAGGAAAAATCCCCTTGAACGAGATTCGAACATGTGTGTGTGTACGTGTGTTAGTTAGTGTTTGTGTATTGTAATGTAATGGTGTGTGTAGTGTGTGTAGTGTTGTGGTGTGTGTGTGTGTGTGTGCGTTATGTAGTGTAGTGTATGTGTGTGTGTGCAATTAGGCTTAACATAACATCACCATTTTCTCAGAAACAATCCCATCTACGAGGGATTCGGATGATAAAACACAGACATGACTCTTCCCAATGTTCCTTCTGCACCAGACCTGCACACCAGTAAAGACAGGAAGAAAACAAAGATGTCTGATAGTCAAAGTCAAAGTCAAAGTCAAAATTTTATTTCCAGATGGTACATTGAATAAGCAATGCATTTGCTTTTTTTCATCAAGCCATCTATCTAAGAACAAATTTCGTAATGATTAAACTAAGACACTACATTATTGCATCATTTACCATTAAATTAAACCAGTAAAAAAAGGAAAAAAATCGATAAGGAATTACATTGAAAATACAAATTACCACATATACATATACACGCACACACATACTCATGCACACCTGAGCGCGTGCGCGCTCACATCCACACACACATTTAAATAAAAATGTTTTAAGAATTAAAAAAAGAAAATCATAAAACGTCAGGACAAGCAAATTACTTCACCTACTGTTTCATCCATTCTTTCACGTTTATACTTTAGATAATAAAAAGGTACAGGAATAAAACGTTAGAAAATACTAGGCATTCGTCATTACTGACAATATTACCTTCAATGAACAATAATGATTATTATAATAGAGATACAATTATAACAACAATCACCCATCACGATGAGACAACAATATAACAAATGATCCCCATCACCATGAGACAACAACATAACCATGATAACAGAAAAGCATTAGAAAGGATGGGGGTGGGGGAGGAGTATCAAGGGGGAAGGGGAAATACACCTTCAATCAAATAGAGAATTAAAATTTAAAAAAAAACAATTATTCAAACAAGTAGAACCCCTATACGATACAGAATTCAAAAGCCCATAATCAACTGGACTATCAAACTAAAACAATATCAAACTAAAACAGTATCGCTTATAATAGTACTAATAATCTCATCTCTAACCGCAATAAAAAAAAAAACACATCCACGATAAAATCTATTGAATTAGACAAGACAAAGGGCATGAGGAGAGGAGAGAAAAGGAGAGGAGAGGAGAGGAGAGGAGAGAGAGAGAGAGAGAAAGAGAGAGAGAGAGAGAGAGAGAGAGAGAGAGAGAGAGAGAGAGAGAGAGAGAGAGAGAGAGAGAGAGAGAGAGAGAGAGAGAGAGAGAGAGAGAGAGAGAGAGAGAGAGAGAGAGAGAGAGAGAGAGAGAGGACACACTATCAAGCTATCAGGTCTACCATAAAAAGATTTTTAAACAGTTCCTCTATTCCACTTGTTTCAACATTGCAGATTATTTACTAGCTTGCATAGATTACTCTTACTTCTTTGCATAATTAGTGTGCCTCTTTCCTGCCTCCCCCTCCCTCCACACATATACAGCGTGTGACTGTAGAATTTCTAGTCACAGTAAGACATACTTGAATTTTTTGTTGTTGTAAGGAATACCATTAGTGCTGATAAATGTAAGTATGGTTGATTTTGCCGTATTAATCATGGTTGATTTGCCTTATTAGTCATTTCCTAGGCATTCATGCATTAGATGGCTTTTTAGCTGTGTCTTGAACTGATTTTTGTTTTTGATACATTTTAAGCGTTTTGGGAGCTTGTTCCATAAGTCACTACCTGAGTACAAGAAGCTTGTTTTGTAAAGATTATTTCTTGGTCTCGGAAATGTTAGTAGATGATTATGTCTGTGTTCATTGACTTTGAAGCTATTGGTGATCTTTGGAGGGACATTTCCATTGACAACTTTCTGGACAAATAGAGCTTTATTTAGATAAAGTCTGTTTTTGAAGGTTAGGATATTTGTTTTCTTATAATCGTTGATGGTTAGGGAGCTTAATTTTAGTAGAACAAGTTTCAGTGCTCTTTTATATAATCTATGAATCAATTTTAAATTTGTATCACTGCAGCTGTCCCAAAGAGATGAAGCATAGTCAACTATAG
>CM054159.1:28503910-28518910 GCA_028751875.1 Rapana venosa
TCAGAGCACTCGCTTTCCCCCAGCTAAGGTTAAGCAGCATCGAGCGTGGTTACCACTTGGTTGGGTGACCGTTTGCGCGCCTTTGCTCCAGTGCAGTTCCCCAGTTCACCCAGCTGTAATGTGTACCTGCCCTCTTTAGGGTCAGGGAAGGTAAAGCAGCGAGGGAGAGATGGGCGCCACCCTCAATATGCAGACCCCTAGAGAAGTGAGGTCTCTGACGCCTGGCTCCCCTACCACCTTGTTTACTCATCATACTCCTTTCCAGCGAATCCTTCCACAAACATAAATCATAATGAAAGGTCAGGTTGACATCTATACGACCATTAAACAACAGGAGTACAGTCGTGACACAATGCTATGAAACACAATCTCTCTAATTCAGAATAAGAACGCTCTAAAACTTCATCCAACTCAGATAACGGATTTAAAGTCATTATATCACTACAGTGGCTGTATTTATAGATGACATGGTATCAAGGTGTTGACAGTGCATGCCATTGACACCACTACAGTGGCTGTACTGAGAGGACTGAGTGTCAAGATTCTGACAGTAAATGTCACTGATACTACTACGTGGCTGCAGAGAGATTCAAATTCAAATTGTATTCAGAAATACAATTTTTAAAATATGATAATTTGATTCTGAAGGTAGCCACTGTAAAATTGGTTCATTCTAAAATCAAAAGTTCACATTTATTTACAGTAAAGAAGACAAATCACAGAAAAAAATCGATCACCAATGTGCCCAAGTTATCTATAACGAAAATAGCCTTACATAGCCTTACAGTCTTTGATCACTACGATTATTACTAGTACACTATTTTTATCTGACTTTGAAGGTCAGGGAATCGTGTGTCCAATACATTAATTTTTTTTTCTGATGGTACTGCCTTGTTCCTTTGAAGTCACCGCCCAGCAATTGCCTTCATGAGCTTTTTGCCTTGTGCTGAAGTGAGGGGAGGGAGGGAGGATTGCTAAAGGACACTGAGGAGAGGAGCCTTGTGGAATGGTTGAGGTGGATCTATGATCTAGAGGTAACGCGCCTGCCTAGAAAACGAAAAGTCCGGATCAGAAATGTGCGGTGGTTCGATTCCTGTTTTGGGCTCGAAACTTTTCCCCCATCAATTAGACAATGAGTAGTGGTCTGGATGCTAGTCTTTCGGATAAGACGATAAACCGAGGTCCCGTGTGTGACACATTATTTAGCAGACATAAAAGAAACTACAGCAAGAAGAGTGTTGTCGCTAGCAATTTTGGGGTAGAAAAAAGCCACTCTGATAGGGAAACAAATACAGTTTTAGACAAGAAAATAACAAAGGGTGGCGCTGCTCTTGTGGCGACAGGTTCTCCCCGGGGAGAGCAGCCCGAATATCACACAGAGAAATCTGCCGTGACTTGAAGTCGTATAGACAGAGGTGTAGGAGAGGGGTGAGGAAGGATAGAGTAGCGAAAGAAAATTGCGAAGATAGATTTAAACATCTTTTTTGTGTGTGAGTGAAAAGGTTTTGTTGCTTTTAGTTCAGGCGGTTCTTTGTGTGTGAAGTATCGGTGTGTGTGTGTGTGCGTGCGCGTGCGTGCGTGCGTGTATGTGTGTGTATGTGTATGTATGTATGTGTGTGTTTGTTTGCTTGCTTGCTTGCTTACTTGCGTGCGTGCGTACGAACATGCACCTGTGTATTTATGTGCGTGCATGCGTGCATGAACTCGTATGTGCAAACAACAACAATAACAACAGCAACAACAACAACAGTAGCAACAACAACAAAAACAAAGACTACAGTAACACGAACAACAGTAACAACATTTACCAATGTTGGACAACATTGACAGCAAACGGTGGTCTAGAGGTAACGCGCCTGTCTAGAAAGCGAAAAGTCCGGGTCTGAAGTGTGCGGCGGTTCGTACCCCGTTTGGACCGGAAATTTTTCCCCCATCCATTAGACCATGAGTGGTGGTCTGGGCGCTAGTCTTTCGGATGAGACGATAAACCGAGGTCCCGTGTGTTACACGTAATTATTTAGCGCACGTAAAAAAACCCACGGCAACAAGAGAGTTGTCCCTGGCAAAATTCTTAGAAAAAAGCCACTCTGATAGGGAAACAAATACAGCTGCAGAAAAAAAAAAAAAAAAAAAAAAGGGTGAAAGGGTGGCGCAGCGCTAAGTGGCGACGCGTTCTCCCGCTCTCCCCGGGGAGAGCAGCCCGAATTTCACGGAGAGAAATCTGCCGTGAGTTAAAGTGGTATGAAATAAAATCTGAGCGCTTTGATTTGTTGCTTTACAAGATTCAGCGCTATATAAATTCCATACATTATTATTATTATTATTATAACAACTAAAAGCGAAAGGCAAATCTGAAATTCACGGACATAAACCCTAGTAAGATCTTTCTGACCTTACCGCACCCACCCCCACCCCCCACCCCCCACCCCAGCCTGCCAATGTCCACAACACACACTGACCCATTCAGCATCAGGTCACTCTGACATGACATGACCAGGACCACCTGTTGGAAATGCCAATAGCCAGTGGTCAGTGTCATCAGAAGACCTGTCGACATTCCACGTGCCAGACATTACATTACGCTACACTACACTTCACTACACTACACTACACTACACTTCACTACACTACACTACACTACACTACACTACGCTACACTGCACTACACTACACTACACTACACTTACACTGCACTGCACTACACTTCACTACACTACACTACACTTCACTACACTACACTACACCTCACTACACTACACTACACTGCACTGCACTACACTACACTTCACTACACCACACTACACCACATCACACTACACCACACTACACCACATCACACCACACTACACCACACTACACCACACCACACTACACCACACCGCACTACACTACACTACACTACACTACACCACACCACACCACACTACACCACACCACACCACATCACACTACACCACATCACACCACACTACACCAGACTCCACCGCACTACACTACACCACACTACACCACACCACACTACACCACACTACACCACACCACACCACACTACACCACACTACACCAGGGGTCAGGATGGTCTGGTGTGGTCTGGTGTGAAGTCTATCTATGGACAGAATGATTAGACCACGGACAGAAGTCAGGGTTGGTTGGGGCAAAAAGAGTGGAATAACTGACATAACATACGTCACGCAACCTTTGCCAGAAATTTCACTTGGCAGAAGGAAGGCTTGGGAATCTGATATCCTAGCACAGGTCCTTTCCCACTTTTCCATACCTTTTCCCCACTCCTCCTGTCCACGGCTTTCTACACACGCACACACGCACGCAGGCACGCACGCAGGCACGCACGCACACGCTTACACGCACGCACGCACGCACACACACACACAGATGCACTGCTTATTCAATGTACCATCTGAAAATAAAAGTTTGACTTTGACACACACACACACACACACACACACACACACACACACACACACACACCACACACACACACACAGACGTCAAAGAAGAAACCAAGTAAACCGATCAACAATGTCCAGAGTGTGAAACAGACACTGTGCAAATCCCCCTGACTATAGAACTGACTTCCTCCTTAAGCCATTTAGGTATCTGGTGTCCGTCTTCAGTGTCCATTTCATTGGTCATCCTAGTGACCCAGGTATGCCGGATACCCAGGCTACTGGACAGTCACTTCACTTTGTTTGACTGCTTCACAGCTCAAGTTATAACCGTGTCCAAACCAGTCCAATCTTCTTGTTTATAAGGTAATGGTAAAGGAGTCCCATAACCTATGTGGTCGTAGGGGAGCGAGGCGTCAGAGACCTCAACTTCTCTAAGGGCCAGCATATTGAGGGCGGTGCCCATCTCCTCTCCCTCGCTGCTTTACCTTCCCTGACCCTAAAGAAGCAGGTACCCATTTACAGCAGGGTGAACTGGGGGACTGTACTGAAGCCAAGGCGCGTAAACGGTCACCCATCCAACTGGTAACCACGCTCGATGCTGCTTAACACTGGCTGGAGGAAAGCGGTGCTGTGACCACTGAGCTATCCCGTCCCCTTCTTGTTTATAGCCCCGCTGATAAACATTTATTTCCTTTCCCAGGAAATACTGACCCTGGTATAAGTGAGGAGGGAGGAAAAGTCTAGTGGTTAGAGCGTGGAACTCATAATCTGACCGTAATTGGGGTTGTGGGTTCAAATCTTCACTGACGTGTCTCTCAGTGACAATAATTTTCTTGGTGTTAACATTGGTACTAACGTTACTCCCACAAAAGTTCTTCGCATGACACTATTTATTTATTTATTTATTCATTTATTGTTATTCTTTTATATCGAGGATAATGGAATAAGCACTCATGTGCTGTTTTACATCCAGTCCCCGTGTATATGCGATTTTGTAAATTCTGCCATCTGTTCCCACCGGCACACAATGGCCTACTCTTACGAAAAGCGGAACAGGATTGAGGTCTGGTGTTCAACTACGGCATCTTGCATACAGACTATCAACCCTATCCACATTTCGTGGAAAAGTTAGGCCAGTGGCGTGGTCAGTGGGATGGATGACACTGACATACCCAGCATGCATCTGCGTCCTTGGAGTGGACTGGGCTCCACCAGATTTGATATGGTCAGACAGGCTGGTGGAAAACTTCAGTGCAGCGCTCCTACTTCTTCAGGAGTTAAAATTAATGAAGAAGTCAAGTCATGAAATATGTCTGTTTGTCTGTCTGTCTCTGTCTGTCTCTGTCTCTTTGTCTCTCTCTTTCTCTCTTTCTCGTTCAGATGCAGGAGCAAAGTTAAAGACTCGCACAGACTCATAACAGGAGAGAGAGAGAGAGAGATGAGAGGAAGAGAGATGAGGAGAGAGAGAGAGAGATGAGAGAGAGAGAGAGGAGAGAAGGAGAGAGAGAGACGAGTGAGAGAGAGAGAGAGAGAGATGAGCGAGGAGAGAGAGTGAGAGAGGGGGGAAGAGAGAGAGACAGACAGACAATTTCACTTCGAGTGTAAAATCGAAGCAACAGACAGACACACATACAGACAGACAGACAGACAGACAGAGCTGACCAACAAGTCGATAGAAGCCCAAAGACCTAAGGACCTCGTGGCTGAAACATTAGGGAAGAACGAGGGAGGGAGGAGAGGGAGAGGGGCAGACAGAAGATGGAGAAATCTCAATGCAAAGAGCCCCCACGACCTCACAACCCAGAATCGGAATTCTACTCAGCTCCAGGAAAGGGGGGGTGGTGGGGTGGGGGGTGGAGGTAGTAGGGTATGAATGCAAAGTGATGGAGGGGGGGGGGGGAATGGGGGGGCAGAAGGAGGGAGATAGAGTGTGGGGGTGGGGGGGTGAGGGGTGACCAGTTCGCCCGAAAAAGGAAGAAGAGACCTGACAGACGATTGGGGAGGAGGGACTCGAGACAACCAATCAGAGGAGGACTTACATCCATCTCTCTCTCTCTCTCTCTCTCTCTCTCTCTCTCTCTCTCTCTCTCTCTCTCTCTCTCTCTCTCAGATTGGACACTTCTGGAATGGAGAAAGGGAGCTCTGGAAAAGGGAGATGGGGGATGAGAGCGAGAGAGAGAGTGGGAGAGAATGAGGGGAAAGGGGGGGGGGGGGAGAGAGGGGAACAGGGAGAGAGAGACAGACAGACAATTACACAGGCAGAATCAGATTTTGTTTTAAATTCTTTTATTTCGAGAATAATGGAATAAGCATTCATGTGATATGTTTTTCATCCAGTTCCTGTGCGTATGCAGTTTTGTAAATGTTGTCATCCATTCCCACCGGCACACAATGGCCTACTCTTCCGAAAAGCGGAACGGATTTTAACGTGTGCGCAAGATGTTCAGACGGGGGGTGGGGGGGTGGGGGGGGAGAGAGACAGAAACAGAGACAGAGAAAGAGAGAAAGACAGAGACAGAGAGGGAGGGACAGGGAGGGAGGGAGGGAGGGAGAGAGAGAGAGAGAGACAGACAGACAGACAGACAGACAGACAGACAGACAGACAGACAGACAGACAGAGAGGACAATCACACAGGCAGAATCAGAGGGAGAGAGAGGGAGAGACAGAGATGGAGGGACAGGGAGAGACAGACAGACAGACAGACAGACAGACAAACGGTCACGCAGGCAGAATCAGGGGGAGAGGGAGAGAAGAGAGAGAGACAGAGAGAGAGAGACAGACAGACAGACAGACAAACGATCACACAGGCAGAATCACAGAAAGTTAGAGAAAGAGAGACAGAGAGACAGGTACAGATAGAGAGAGACAGACAGAGAGATGGCAGACTGATTTGGAAGGGATTGAGTATGAATGTCTTTTCTAAGGGGGGGGGGGGGGGGGGGGGGGATGGGGGGTGGGTGGGGGGGGGGGGGGACAAGAAAGATGAAGGAGAAGATAAGGTGGAATTTGCTCAGAGAAGGAGGGTAGGGATGTGGGTGGGATCACTTATAGCGGGTGGAGGTGTGGGTGATTAGGAATGTTTACGTGGAGTGTTATAAGATTGACGTCTGGGGGAAACCTTACTGATTAATGCAAAGTCCTCTGTCATGTTAAAAAAAAAAAAGAGAGGAGAGAGAGAGAGAGAAGAGAGAGAGAGAGGAGAGAGAGAGAGAGAGAGAGAGAGAATAGACAAATGGGGGCATGGTGGATGTAACGAGAAAGAGAGAGTGAGTGAAAGAGAGATAAAGAGAGAGAGAGAGAAGGAGAGAGAGAGAGAGAGAAGGGAGAGAGAGAGAGAGAGAGAGAGAGAGAGAGGAGAGAGAGAGAGATGGAGAGAGAGAGAGAGAGAGAGAGAATGAATGAATGAATGAATGAATGAACGAATTTTATTTGACAAAAGCTACAAGCCCATCAGTCAAAGGGGGTAATTGTAAGTAACATATTAACATAGGAATGAATATGAAAAGGACATGAGTAATAATCCAAAGTCCAGATAAATGCCAACCAATATTTTCAGTTATTACGTATAGGATCCGTTTCATTCATAGTCTGCTTACGTTTATCTAGAGCCTGCGTTATATATATTGCTAAAGATTTAAGCTCGGACATATTATTTGAAGATAACACCTTTTGTACAAGATTGGTGGACCTGTTGGTTGGGTTTGTCAAAAAAGCAATTTTTTGGCGAATGTCATGATAAGTTCTACAAGCAAGCAAAAAATGAAATTCGTCTTCTTCTTCTTCTCCACATGCTGGACAAGAGTTGTTGTCTGTCTCTGCTGTAATATACCATTGTTTGCAGTTCAAAAGACCACACAATCTTAGCTAAATTTTAGTAAATTACTTCGAAGCCTTTTATTAGTTAACGATATCAGATACTGTTCTGGACCAAACGCATCTTTAAAGGAGCTATACCAAGTGTATTTTTCACTAGACATTAACTGTTCATGCCAGTTTTGATGAAAACATGAAATAAGTCTATCTTTCAATTCTCTAACAAACTGAGAGAGAGAGAGAGAGAGAGAGAGAGAGAGAGAGAGAGAGAGAGAGAGATAGAAAGAAAGAGAGAGAGAAGAGAGAGAGAGAGAGAGAGAAAGAAAGAGAGAGAGAGAGAGAGAGATAAAGAGAGAGAGAGAGAAAGAGAAAGAGAGAGAGAGAGAGAGAGAAAGAGAGAGAGAGAGACAGACAGACAGACAGACAGACAGACAGAACTATGGAGACAGAGGCAGAGACAGAGAGACAATGGACTGGTAATATAAGCAGTAAAACGGTCAAACAAAAAGGGCAAAGAACAAGATTAGAGCAAAAAGGAGTTAAATTCAAAGCAACAAGTACAGCAACACGCAGCAACACGCAGCAACACGCAACAACACGCAGCAACAAGCAGCAACACGCAGCAACACGCAGCAACAAACAGCCTCCCTCAAGCTAACTGACCACTGATGACCACAGCCCCCTTCATACTGACTGACCACAGCCCCCTTTATACTGACTGACCACAGCCCCCTTCATACTGACTGACCACAGCCCCCTTCATAATGACTGACCACAGCCCCCTTCATACTGACCACAGCCCCTTCATACTGACCACAGCCCCCTTCATACTGACTGACCACAGCCCCTTCATACTGACCACAGCCCCCTCCATACTGACCACAGCCCCCTTCACACTGACCACAGCCCCCTCCATACTGACACAGCCCCTCCATACTGACACAGCCCCTCCATACTGACCACAGCCCCCTTCACACTGACCACAGCCCCTCCATACTGACCACAAGCCCCCTCCCATAACTGACCACAGCCCCCTCCATACTGACCACAGCCCCCTCCATACTGACAAACAGCCCCCTTCACACTGACCACAGCCCCCTCCATACTGACCACACGCCCCTTCATACTGACCACAGCCCCCTTTATACTGACTGACCACAGCCCCCTTCACACTGACCACAGCCCCCTTCATACTGACCACAGCCCCCTTCATACTGACCACAGCCCCCTCCATACTGACCACAGCCCCCTTCATACTGACCACAGCCCCCTCCATACTGACCACATCCCCCTTCATACTGACTGACCACAGCCCACTTCATACTGACCACAGCCTCCTTCACACTGACCACAGCCCCTTCATACTGACTGACCACAGCCCCCTTCATACTGACTGACCACAGCCCCCTTAATACTGACCACAGCCCCCTTCATACTGACTGACCACAGCCCCCTTCATACTGACTGACCACAGCCCCCTTCATACTGACTGACCACAGCTCCCTTCATACTGACTGACCACAGCCCCCTTCATCTGACTGACCACAGCCCCCTTCATACTGACTGACCACAGCCCCCTTCATACTGACTGACCACAGCCCCTTCATACTGACCACAGCCCCCTTCATACTGACCACAGCCCCCTTCATACTGACTGACCACAGCCCCTTCATACTGACCACAGCCCCCTTCATACTGACTGACCACAGCCCCTTCACACTGACCACAGCCCCCTTCACACTGACCACAGCCCCCTTCATACTGACTGACCACAGCCCCCTTCATACTGACTGACCACAGCCCCTTCATACTGACCACAGCCCCCTTCATACTGACTGACCACAGCCCCCTTCATACTGACTGACCACACCCCTTCACACTGACCACAGCCCCCTTCATACTGACTGACCACAGCCCCCTTCATACTGACCACAGCCCCCTTCATACTGACTGACCACAGCCCCTTCATACTGACTGACCACAGCCTCCTTCACACTGACCACAGCCCCCTTCATACTGACTGACCACAGCCCCCTTCATACTGACTGACCACAGCCCCCTTCATACTGACCACAGCCCCCTTCATACTGGACTGACCACAGCCCCCTTCATACTGACTGACCACAGCCCCCTTCATACTGACTGACCACAGCCCCTCTGCACCAACTGACCACAGCTCCCTTCATATTGACCACAGCCCCCTTCATACTGACTGACCACAGCCCCCTTCATACTGACCACAGCCCCTACATACTGACCACAGTCCCCTTCATACTGACTGACCACAGCCCCTTCATACTGACCACAACCCCTTCATACTGACTAGACCACAGCCCCCTTCATACTGACCACAGCCCCCTTCATACTGACTGACCACAGCCCCTTCATACTGACCACAGCCCCCTTCATACTGACTGACCACAGCCCCCTTCATACTGACTGACCACAGCCCCCTTCACACTGACCACAGCCCCCTTCATACTGACTGACCACAGCCCCCTTCATACTGACTGACCACAGCCCCCTTCATACTGACCCAGCCCCCTTCATACTGACTGACCACAGCCCCCTTCATACTGACCACAGCCCCCTTCATACTGACTGACCACAGCCCCCTTCATACTGACGACCACAGCCCCCTTCATACTGACCACAGCCCCCTTCATACTGACTGACCACAGCCCCCTTCACACTGACCACAGCCCCATTCAGACTGATCACAGCCTCCTTCATACTGACCACAGCCCCCTTCATACTGACCACAGCCCCCTTCATACTGACTGACCACAGCCCCCTTCATACTGACTGACCACAGCCCCCTTCATACTGACTGACCACAGCCCCTTCATACTGACCACAGCCCCCTTCATACTGACCACAGCCCCCTTCATACTGACTGACCACAGCCCCCTCATACTGACCACAGCCCCCTTCATACTGACTGACCACAGCCCCCTTCATACTGACTGACCACAGCCCCCTTCATACTGACCACAGCCCCCTTCATACTGACTTGCCACAGCCCCCTTCATACTGACTGACCACAGCCCCCTTCACACTGACCACAGCCCCCTTCATACTGACTGACAACAGCCCCCTTCATACTGACTGACCACAGCCCCCTTCATACTGACCACAGCCCCCTTCATACTGACCACAGCCCCCTTCACACTGACTGACCACAGCCCCCTTCATACTGACCACAGCCCCCTTCATACTGACCACAGCCCCCTTCATACTGACTGACCACAGCCCCCTTCATACTGACCACAGCCCCCTTCATACTGACTGACCACAGCCCCCTTCACACTGACCACAGCCCCCTTCATACTGACCACAGCCCCCTTCACACTGACCACAGCCCCCTTCATACTGACTGACCACAGCCCCCTTCGTACTGACTGACCACAGCCCCCTTCATACTGACCACAGCCCCCTTCACACTGACTGACCACAGCCCCCTTCACACTGACCACAGCCCCCTTCATACTGACCACAGCCCCCTTCACACTGACCACAGCCCCCTTCATACTGACCACAGCCCCCTTCATACTGACTGACCACAGCCCCCTTCATACTGACCTGACCACAGCCCCCTTCATACTGACCACATTCCCCTTCACACTGACCACAGCCCCCTTCATACTGACCACAGCCCCTTCATACTGACTGACCACAGCCCCCTTCATACTGACTGACCACAGCCCCCTTCACACTGACCACAGCCCCCTTCATACTGACTGACCACAGCCCCTTCATACTGACTGACCACAGCCCCCTTCACACTGACCACAGCCCCCTTCATACTGACTGACCACAGCCCCCTTCATACTGACCACAGCCCCCTTCATACTGACTGACCACAGCCCCCTTCATACTGACTGACCACAGCCTCCTTCACACTGACCACAGCCCCCTTCATACTGACTGACCACAGCCCCCTTCATACTGACTGACCACAGCCCCCTTCATACTGACCACAGCCCCCTTCATACTGACTGACCACAGCCCCCTTCATACTGACTGACCACAGCCCCCTTCATACTGACTGACCACAGCCCCCTTCACACTGACCACAGCTCCCTTCATATTGACCACAGCCCCCTTCATACTGACCACAGCCCCCTTCATACTGACCACAGTCCCCTTCATACTGACTGACCACAGCCCCCTTCATACTGACCACAACCCCTTCATACTGACTGACCACAGCCCCCTTCATACTGACCACAGCCCCCTTTATACTGACTGACCACAGCCCCCTTCATACTGACCACAGCCCCCTTCACACTGACCACAGCCCCCTTCATACTGACCACAGCCCCCTTCATACTGACTGACCACAGCCCCCTTCATACTGACTGACCACAGCCCCCTTCATACTGACTGACCACAGCCCCCTTCATACTGACTGACCACAGCTCCCTTCATACTGACTGACCACAGCCCCCTTCATACTGACTGACCACAGCCCCCTTCACACTGACTGACCACAGCCTCCTTCATACTAACCACAGCCCCCTTCATACTGACTGACCACAGCCCCCTTCACACTGACTGACCACAGCCTCCTTCATACTGACCACAGCCCCCTTCATACTGACTGACCACAGCCCCCTTCATACTGACCACAGCCCCCTTCATACTGACTGACCACAGCCCCCTTCATACTGACTGACCACAGCCCCCTTCATACTGACTGACCACAGCCCCCTTCATACTGACTGACCACAGCCCCCTTCACACTGACCACAGCCCCCTTCACACTGACCACAGCCCCCATCATACTGACCACAGCCCCCTTCACACTGACCACAGCCCCCTTCATACTGACCACAGCCCCCTTCATACTGACTGACCAAAGCCCCCTTCATACTGACTGACCACAGCCCCCTTCATACTGACTGACCACAGCCCCCTTCACACTGACCACAGCCCCCTTCACACTGACCACAGCCCCCCTTCATACTGACCACAGCCCCCTTCACACTGACTGACCACAGCCCCCTTCATACTGACTGACCACAGCCCCCTTCATACTGACTGACCACAGCCCCTTTCACACTGACTGACCACAGCCCCCTTCATACTGACCACAGCCACCTTCATACTGACCACAGCCCCCAACATACTGACTGACCACAGCCCCCTTCATACTGACCACAGCCCCCTTCATACTGACTGACCACAGCCCCCTTCATACTGACCACAGCCCCCTTCACACTGACCACAGCCCCCTTCATACTGACTGACCACAGCCCCATTCATACTGACCACAGCCCCCTTCATACTGACCACAGCCCCCTTCATACTGACCACAGCCCCCTTCACACTGACCACAGCCTCCTTCATACTGACTGACCACAGCCCCCTTCATACTGACCACAGCCCCCTTCATACTGACTGACCACAGCCCCCTTCATACTGACTGACCACAGCCCCCTTCATACTGACCACAGCCCCCTTCATACTGACCACAGCCCCTTCATACTGACCACAGCCCCCTTCATACTGACTGACCACAGCCCCCTTCATACTGACTGACCACAGCCCCTTTCACACTGACCACAGCCCCCTTCATACTGACTGACCACCAGCCCCCTTCATACTGACCACAGCCCCTTCACACTGACCACAGCCCCTTTCACACTGACCACAGCCCCCTTCATACTGACTGACCACAGCCCCCTTCATACTGACCACAGCCCCCTTCATACTGACCACAGCCCCCTTCATACTGACTGACCACAGCCCCCTTCATACTGACCACAGCCCCCTTCATACTGACCACAGCCCCCTTCATACTGACTGACCACAGCCCCCTTCACACTGACCACAGCCCCCTTCACACTGACCACAGCCCCCTTCACACTGACCACAGCCCCCTTCATACTGACCACAGCCCCCTTCATACTGACTGACCACAGCCCCCTTCATACTGACCACAGCCCCTTCATACTGACTGACCACAGCCCCCTTCACACTGACCACAGCCTTTCTTTTATACTGACTGACCACAGCCCCCTTCATACTGACTGACCACAGCCCCCTTCATACTGACCACAGCCCCCTTCATACTGACTGACCACAGCCCCCTTCATACTGACTGACCACAGCCCCTTCATACTGACTGACCACAGCCCCCTTCATACTGACTGACCACAGCTCCCTTCATACTGACTGACCACAGCCCCCTTCATACTGACTGACCACAGCCCCCTTCGTACTGACCACAGCCCCCTTCATACTGACCACAGCCCCCTTCATACTGACTGACCACAGCCCCCTTCACACTGACCACAGCCCCCTTCATACTGACTGACCACAGCCCCCTTCATACTGACTGACCACAGCCCCCTTCATACTGACCACAGCCCCCTTCACACTGACCACAGCCCCCTTCATACTGACTGACCACAGCCCCCTTCATACTGACTGACCACAGCCCCCTTCATACTGACTGACCACAGCCCCCTTCATACTGACTGACCACAGCCCCCTTCATACTGACTGACCACAGCCCCCTTCACACTGACCACAGCCCCCTTCACACTGACCACAGCCCCCTTCACACTGACCACAGCCCCCTTCATACTGACCACAGCCCCCTTCATACTGACTGACCACAGCCCCCTTCACACTGACCACAGCTTCCTTCATACTGACCACAGCCCCCTTCATACTGACTGACCACAGCCCCCTTCACACTGACCACAGCCCCCTTCATACTGACCACAGCCCCCTTCATACTGACTGACCACAGCCCCCTTCACACTGACCACAGCCCCCTTCACACTGACCACAGCCCCCTTCACACTGACCACAGCCCCCTTCACACTGACCACAGCCCCCTTCATACTGACCACAGCCCCCTTCATACTGACCACAGCCCCCTTTACACTGACTGACCAACTTGGCTGATGGTATGGGCATGGTGGAGATTACCTGACAAGACGAAGAAAAAGGTATAGTTTGGTGTCATATCATAACTAGTTATGACAGTGTTTCCTTTTGCTTTTTTTGTTTTTTGTCATTTATTTTTTTGTTGGCTTCTTTCTTTCTTTCTTTCTTTCTATCTTCGTTCGTTCATTCGTTTGCTTGTGTGTTTGTTATTATTGGATGGATTCTTTTGTGTTTTTCTTTTAAGATTTCTATTTAAAAAAACAACAAGAAAACAATCAAAAACAGACCCAAAACACTCTCAACAAAGATCATCGCAACAACTCCAACTCTGTAGAACAGCCATTATTTTATGATAATGATAGACTATGTGCTTGTGTAGTTTGTTTTGCTTTGTTTTGTTTGTTCGTTTGTTTGGGTTTTTTCTTTGTGGTTTTTTTGGTTCGTTTGTTATACAGACATGGGAACTTGCCGTACTGAATCGCCAATTCTCATAGTCTTCTAGACACTGACTGTACGAGGCTCTATAACTATCTGAGGAACTAGCTGGACAAAGCACTGACTGTGTGAAGCACTGACTGTGTGAAGCACTGACTGTGTGAAGCGCTGTGTGAAGCACTGAATGTGTGAAGCACTGACTGTGTGAAGCACGAACTGTGTGAAGCACTGACTGTGTGAAGCACTGACTGTGTGAAGCACTGAATGTGTGAAGCACTGACTGTGTGAAGCACTGACTGTGTGAAGCACGAACTGTGTGAAGCACGAACTGTGTGAAGCACTGACTGTGTGAAGCACTGACTGTGTGAAGCACTGACTGTGTGAAGCACGAACTGTGTGAAGCACTAACTGTGTGAAGCACTGGCTGTGTGAAGCACG
>CM054159.1:28523910-28526410 GCA_028751875.1 Rapana venosa
TAGTAGTAGTAGCAGCAGCAGTAGTAGTAGTAGTAGTTGTAGTAGCAGCAGCAGCAGCAGTAGTAGTAGCAGCAGCAGTAGTAGTAGTAGTAGCAGCAGCAGTAGTAGTAGTAGTAGTTGTAGTAGCAGCAGCAGCAGCAGTAGCAGCAGCAGCAGCGGCGGCGGCGTAGTTAATTTTATTTCTTCGTCATTATTTGAAATGGACTCCACTCCAGTGAAAATCCTTCAGACGAGACTGGTTTGAACCGCGAGTCTATGTGGAAAAGACAATGCAGGTGGAACATCCTGTGCTCACGTTAAAGCCTCATTACCTTTTGTTGAAGAATAACCAGCCAAGGCGGCAAAGGCAGGTACGTCATGACCATACCCAGCATGCATCCTGTCCCCTGACGAAGGATGGGCTCCGCCAGGTTTAACTTGCAGGAAAAAAATGGCCAGGGTTGTTGAGGAAGCAGCAAATCCTGATAATGATAATGTCTGTCTGTCTGTCTGTCTGTGTTTCTGTATGTATGTGTGTGTGTATGTATGTATGTATGTATGTATGTATGTATGTATGTATGTTTGTATGTGTGCATGTATGTATGTATGTATGTGTATGTATGTATGTATGTATGTATGTATGTATGTATGTATGTATGCATGTAGGTACGTACGTAAGTACGTATGTATGTATGTATGTCTGTCTGTCTGTATGCATGTATGTATGTATGTGTGTATGTATGTATGTAAGAATGTTTGTCTGTATGTTTGTATGTTCTTATGTTCGTATGTATGTATGTACGTATGTATGTATGTATGTATGTATGTATGTATGTATGTATGTATGTATGTATGTATGTATGTATGTATGTATGTATGTATGTATGTATACTTGTATGTATACTTGTATGTATACTTGTATGTATGTATGTATGTATGTATGTATGTATGTATGTGTGTGTGTGTGTGTGTGTGTGTGTGTGTGTGTGTGTGTGTGTGTGTGTGTGTGTGTGTGTGTGTGTGTGTGTGTGTGTGTGTGTGTGTGTGTGTGTGTGTGTGTGTGTGTATGAATGGATGGATGGATGGATGGATGGATAGCTCAGTGGTCGGAGCACTCGCTTTCTCCCAGCCAAGTTAAGCAGAGTCGAGCGTGGTTACCAGTTGGATGGGTGACCGTTTGCCCGCCTTGACTTCAGGACAGTCCCCCAGTTCACCCAGCTGTAAATGGGTACCTGCCCTCTTTAGGGTCAGGGAAGGTAAAGCAGCGAGGGAGAGGAGATGGGCGCCGCCCTCAATATGCTGGCCCCTAGAGAAGCTGAAGTCTCTGACGCCTGGCTTACCTGCGACTGCACAGTTCTGGGACACCTTTACCTTTTTGTGTATGTGTGCACAATACTGTGAACGCATGTTTGGTAGCTTATGTCTTTCTTTCTGTCTTGTCCTGTCTTTAAATGCAGTTGAACTCGTCTTTTGTTATGCGCTTTAATACTGTTAATGATCATTGTTATCATTATGTCACAGCCCACACAGAGGAGTCAGTGCCAGCTTGCTTTCAAACAGCACAACAAACAGCAGCAGTAGAAGTAACAGCAGAGGTAACAGCAGCAGATCACCACCACCATCACCGCCATCACCACCACCATCACCACCAGCAACAACAACATTACAGAAAGGCGGTTCTTCCATCTCCACGGAACTGCACTGGATACCTGTCACTCGTCTCATCAACTACACACTGTTTCCAATGCTGTTTAATTACAGGACTTACAAGTAAACTTTTCTGAACTTCACCATCCAGAAGCATATAATTATGGTGGGATTTATGAAAGACAGATCTATGTGATTTTTCAGAGCATAGACATTTGGAATACTGTTACCTAGCAAAGGAAAACGATTCAGTTCATTCATTTTTCTCCTCTGGTGTTTAAAGTATACGTCAATACATTCTATCATTTGTATAATCTCGAAATCACTACACAGTCTTACAGCCATTTTCATCAGGTATGAAGTCCACACATCTCAACGAACTTGACATGTGAGAGCAAAATGAAAAAAGAAATCATCTTAATTCGGAATTTGTCTCTCTTTCTTTTTTATTAGTTCGTTATCTCTTTGATATGTCTCCGAATAAACTTCAATCTCGAAAACTTTGATATTTTCTCTGTATTCTAGTCTCCCCAGAAGTGAACTTATTGACAAGACCTAAAGGAAAAGCGGGCGCTGTTTTGCCCTCTGTGGCTATGTTGTGCAGACACCAACCTCTACTAGTGCAAAAACAATCATGACATCTGCGCATCAGAAGTGAACAATATCTCAAAGCAGGACAAAATACACTTGTGTCAGATAAATGTCTCTCCCTGACACTCCCACAGTGGTCTAGAGGTAACGCACCTGCCTAGAAAGCAAAAGGTCCAGGTTTGAAGTGTGAGGTGGTTCAATCCCCGTTTGGGCCTGTAACTACCCCCCCCCCCCCCTCCTCCACTAGACCATGGGTGGTGATCTGGGTGGGTGCTAGACTTTC
>CM054159.1:28531410-28538910 GCA_028751875.1 Rapana venosa
TGAAGGTGAAGGTATTCCACTTTCAATAATGGCAAATTTTACTCGGTAAAATTCTAGCTGTGTTCGCCTCCAATTTTTTTTTATAGGTTAAACAACATTTTATTACTTCAGAATATTGAGGTGCTAAAACATAAAATGATCACTTTCCTGTCCGTATGTATATGTGTCTTCTTAAATATGAGAGTGGCTTATTCTTCATAATATTGCAAAGGACAAGTCTAATGCTCCCGTGGATTTTATTTTAGATGCACGAAATTATAGTCAGCACACTGGACAGCGGTTCATATCCTCATCCAAAAGGCTAGCACCCAGACCATCTTTCAAGGTCTAGAGAATGGAAGGATAAATTCAGGTTCAAACGGAGATAGATCGAACCCACGCTGTGTGGTATTCTAGACATGTGTGTTACTTCAAGACCACCAATCAACACACAGGTTGCACAAAGATCCAAAGTGGAGTTCAGTTGAAAACTATATTAGAGTCCCAGCGGAGACAGTTCCGATTTAGGGACTGTGGTCGCAAGTCATCCCACTTGAGCTCCTGGGGCCACCCTCAAAACAGTTCAGTTCTGATCTGCAACAGTGCCAGGCATGTGCTGGCGCGAGAGTGCCTCACAAGCCCGATCTATAATAAGAGCCAAGGAATTGAATCACGGGTATATAATTATACTGCCCAAACATGGTATGCATAAAGTGGGAGGTTGGCCCAATGCTGTGTGTTCATTGGCTGGAAAACATTTGCTGTCCTTTCAGGGCAATTCACAGTGTATTCTGATGGTTGAGTTAAAGCCTGACACCCGGACCGTCTGAGACGTACTCTGACGAAAGCAGCCGATTTGCTGGGGTTTTGTTCTAGCCTGCAACCTCTTCAGCTACACGTGTGGGTAGGTAGGCTAGTGTGTTACTGGGTAGCTCAGTGTGTTACTGGGTAGCTCAGTGTGTTACTGGGTAGCTCAGGTGTTAGTGGGTAGCTTAGTGTGTTACTGGGTAGCTTAGTGTGTTACTGGGTAGCTCAGTGTATTACTGTGTAGCTCAGTGTGTTACTGGGTAGCTTAGTGTGTTACTGCTTCTCGGCAGGCAAAGTTGGGACATTGACAGTCTGTCACTGAGAGTCCGTGTCTCAGTCTCCAGAAATAATGATTCTTGTGCAAGATGCTGTGCTGTCTTGCTTTTCTGTACATATCCTCCACACGGTACAGATTTCCATCAGAAAAAAATATCAGTTTCAATGGTTGGGGGAAGATTTGCAGATACACGCCACACAGGTCAATAGGATATACACCCCCTCCCATACTGGGAAAGGAGAGGGGGCGAGGGGAACACTGCCATGAAAACGAATCATAAATATAGAGATAAAATCAAGAGTATCATGAAGATATACACTACTTTCTTTCTATGGCAAAAAATACTATATGAAATGTGAAAAAAAGAAAAATCAGCACATAAAAAGAACACAATCACACTGTTACATATTCATAAAAAAGACAAAAAGAAACTATTTCTGACATAATAATAATAATAATAATAATAATAATAATAATAATAATAAATAAAATAATAATAATAATAATAATAATATATGGAATTTATATAGCGCTGAATCTTGTAAAAATCCAAAGCACAAAAGGACATCCGAATACCCACGCACATCCGCACGCACGCGCACACACACACACACACACACACACACACACACACACACACGGGAAGAGAGAGAGAGAGAGAGAGAGAGAGGAGAGAGAGAGAGAGAGGAGAGAGAGAGAGAGAGAGAGAGAGAGAGAGAGAGAGAGAGAGAGAGAGAGAGAGAGAGCGTTGTTGTTTTTTTCCAAGAGCAGTAGACTCTGTGTATACTCTTCAGAAGTGACATCAGCTTCTTGTAGTTTATGTCATTATATATTTTTTAAAATTTATTTTGCAATGGTCGTTTGTCAAATGCATGCTTTGATTTACATAATATCCAAAAAATGTGACAAAGGTCTTCTCCTGATTTTTTGCTGTTGCATTGTGTGTGTGTGTGTGTGTGTGTGTGTTCGCGTGCGTGCGTGCATAGAAATAATATGTTATATCTGTATGCTTACTCTACTTTCGGGTGAGACTATAAACCGAGGTCCCGTGTGCGAACACATGCAGAACATCTTGCGCACGCGTTAACTCCTGTTCCGCTTTCGAAAGAGTAGGCCATTGTGTGCCGGTAGGAACAGATGACAAAATTTACAAAACCGTATACACACGGGGACTGGTTGTAAAAAAGCACATGAGTGCTTATTCCATTATCCTCGATATAAAAGAATAAATAAATAATTAAAAAGAAATACTCACTGGTATCATTTCTCTTCTTCTCTTCTCTTGACTATATCATTTCTCTTCTCTTCTCTTCACTCTATCATTTCTCTTCTTCTCTTTCCTCCTCTCTATCATTTCTCTTCTTCTCTTCTCTTCACTCTATCATTTCTCTTCTCTTCTCTTCACTCTATCTGTCTCTTCTTCTCTTCACTCTATCATTTCTCTTTCTCTTCTCTTCACTCTATCATTTCTCTTCTCTTCTCTTCACTCATCATTTCTCTTCTTCTCTTCTCTTCTCTCTATCATTTCTCTTCTCCTCCTCCTTCTTCTCTTCTCTTCACTCTATCATTCTCTTCTTTCTCTTCTCTTCACTTTCATTTCTCCTCTTCTCTTCTCTTCACTCTATCATTTCTCTTCTTCTCTTCTCTTCACTCTATCATTTCTTTTCTTCTCTTCTCTTCTCTATCATTTCTCTTCTTCTCCTTACTCTATCATTTCTCTTCTCTTCTCTTCTTCTCTCCTCTTCACTCTATCTCTCTTCTTGTCTTCTCTCTATCATTTCTCTTCTTCTCTTCTCTTCACTCTATCATTTCTCTTCTTCTCTTCTCCTCTCTTCTTGCTTAGTGTTTGCATCGTCGACAGCATTGTGAGTTGAGTACAGCAGACCAGTGCAGTAGATGAAGGCTGGAGAGTGTCTGCTGTTAGAGCAGGGCAGGTTTCAACCTCACCTCACCTGCGATGTCCTCTCACCTGGGAGGCTGACATTTATCAGCTGTGGATGGCCCTTTGTGTTAACACACATTCAACTATCAGGTGTGTGTGGTGTCTGTCTGTCTGTCTGTCTGTCTTCTGTCTGTCTGTCTGTCTGTCTGTCTCTCTGTGTGTCTGTGTGTATATCTGTATGTCTTTCTTTCTTTCTTGTCTTAATTATTTCTGTCTTTGGTTGTTTCTTTCTGTCTTTCTTTCTGTGTCTTTCTTTCTTTTTTTCTTTCTGTCTGTCTGTCTTTCTTACTTGCTTTCTTTCATTCTTTCTTTCTTTCTTCCTTTCTGTCTGTATTTTTTTTCTTTCTTTCTTTCCGGATTGTCTGTCAGTGTGTCTGTCTGTCTGTCTTTTTTTCTTTCTGTCTTTTTTGTCTTTCTTTCTTTCTTACTTTCTTTCTGTCATTCTTTCTATCTTTCTGTCTGTTTTTTTTTCTTTCTTTCCGGATCGTTTGTCTGTGTGTCTTTCTTTCTTTCTTTTTCTTTCTTTTTTCTTCTTTTTCTCTTTCTTTCTTTTTTTCCTTTCTTTCTCTTTCTTTCTTTCAATTCGTTCTTTTCTTGCTTTCCCCACCTAAAACTAAACTTCAGTTGCATTAAAGGCCTTGCCGTTCATTCTTTCTTCTTTCTGTCTTTCTCTTCATATAGTATACTGCTACTCCGTCATTCTGTTTTTGCTATCTTTTTATTTTATCTTTTTTTATCCAATCTTTTTTATAACCACTTTTTGTATCGCTAAAATATCCTTTCCCTCTAAGTGTTCGTGTCCTCTCTCTCTCACCCTCCCTCTCTCTCTCCCTCACTTCTCTCCATCTCTCTCTCCCTCATCTCTCTCCCCTCTCTCACCCTCCCTCTCTCTCTCTCTCTCTCTCTCTCTCTCTCTCCCCTCTCTCTCTCTCTCTCTCTCTCTCTCTCTCTCTCTTCTCTCTCTCTCTCTCTCTCTCTTGCTGTAGTTTGTCTCTTTTTCCCTCGCAGTGTTTGGTGATCGGTTTTTGTTTCATAGAAATAATTTATCATTTCTGTTCTGTACCTGCTTTATTTTTTGTGGGGAAACGCTACAATGCATTTTCCCCTTTCTTTCTTTCTTTCTTTCATTCCTTCTTTCATTCTTTCTTTCCTTCTTTCTTTCTTTCCTTCTTTTTTTCCTTCTTTCTTTCTTTCCTTCTTTCTTTCCTTCTTTCTTTCTTTTCTTTCTTTCTTTCTTTCCTTCTTTCTCTTTCTTTCTTTCTTCTTCTTTCCTTCTTTCTTTCCTTCTTCTCTTTCTTTCTTTTCCTTCTTTCTTTCTTTCTTTCTTTCTTCTTTCTTTTTCTTTCTTTCTTTCTTTCTTCTTTCCTTTCTTTTCTTTCTTTCTTCTTCTTTCTTCTTTCTTTCTTTTCTTTCTTTCTTCTTCTTCTTTCTTTCTTTTTCCTTTTCTTTCTTTCTTTCTTTCTTTCTTTTCTTTCCTTCTTTCTTTCTTTTCTTTCTTTCTCTTCCCTTTTCTTTCTTTTCTTTCTTTCTTTCTTTCTTTCTTTTTCTTTCTTTCTTTCCTTTTCATTCTTTCTTTCTCTTCTTTCTTTTCTTTCTTTCTTTCTTTCATTCTTCTTTCTTTTTTTCCCTTCCTTCTTTCCTTCTTTCTTTCTTTCATTTCTTTCCTTCTTTCTTTCTTTCTTTCTTTCTCTTCTTTCTTTCTTTCCTTCTTCTTTCCTTCTTTCTTTCTTTCATTCTTTCTTTCCTTCTTTCTTTCTTTCTTTCTTTCTTTCTTTCTTCTTCTTTCTTCTTTCTTCTTTCCTTCTTTTCTTTCTTTCTTCTTTCTCTTCTTCTTTCTTTCTTTTCTTTCTTTTTTCCTTCTTTCTTTCTTTCTTTCTTTCCTTCTTTCTTTCTTCTTTCCTTCTTTCTTTCTTTCATTCTTTCTTTCTTCTTTCTTTCTTTCTTTCTTTCTTTCTTTCTTTCCTTCTTTCTTTCTTTCATTCTTTCTTTCCTTCTTTCTTTCTTTCTTTCTTTCATTCCTTCTTTCTTTCTTTCTTCCTTCTTCCCTTCTTTCTTTTTCTTTCTTTCTTTCTTTTCCTTCTTTCTTTCTTTCTTTCTTTCTTTCTTCTTCTCTTCTTTCTTTCTTTCTTTCTTTCTTTCCTTCTTTCATTCTTTCTTTCTTCTTTCTTTCTTCTTTCTTCTTCTTTCTTTCTTTCTTCTTTCTTTCTTCTTTCTTTCTTCTTCTTTCTTCCTTCTTCTTTCTTTCTTCCTTCTTTCTTCTTTCTTTCTTTCCTTCTTTCTTTCTCTTTCTTCTTTCTTTCTTCATTTTCTTTTCTTCTTTCTTCTTTTTTCTTCTTCCTTCTTTCCTTTCTTTCTTCTTTTTTTCCTTCTTTCTTTCTTTCCTTCTTTCTTTCCTTCTTTCCTTCTTTCTTTCTTCTTCTTTCTTTCCTTCTTTCTTTCCTTTCTTTCTTCTTTCTTCTTTCTTTCTTTCTTTCTTTCCTTCTTTCTTCCTTTCTTTCCTTCTTTCTTTCCTTCTTTTCTTTTCTTTTCTTTCTTTCTTCCTTTTTCTTTCTTTCTTTCTTCTTTTCTTTCTTTTCTTTCTTCTTTTCCTTCTTTCTTTCTTTTTCTTTCTTCCTTCTTTCTTTCCTTTCTTTCTTTCCTTCTTTCTTTCTTTCTTTCTTCTTCTTTCTTCTTTCTTTCTTCTTCTTTCTTCTTTCTTTCTTTCTTTCTTTCTTCCTTCTTCTTTCTTTCCTTCTTCTTTTCTTTCTTTCTTTTCTTTTCTTCTTTTCTTTCCTTCTTTCCTTCTTCTTTCCTTTCTTCTTCTTTCCTTTTTCTTTCTTTCTTTCTTTCCTTCTTCTTTCTTTCTTTCTCTTCTTTTTCCTTCTTTCTTTCTTTCCTTCTTTCTTCCTTTTCCTTCTTTCTTTCTTTCTTCTTTCTTTCCTTCTTTCTTTCTTTTCTTTCTTTCTTTCTTCTTCTTTTTCTTTCTTCTTCTTTCCTTCTTTCTTTCTTCTTTCTTTTCTCTTTCTTCTTTCTTTCTTTTTTCCTTCTTTCTTTCTTTTTCTTTCTTTCTTTTCTTTCTTTCTTTCTTTCTTTCCTTCTTTTTTCCCTCTTTCTTTTTCTTCTTTCCTTCTTTCTTTCTTTCCTTCTTTTTTCTTTCTTCCTTCTTTCTTCTTTCTTTCCTTCTTTCTTCTTCTTTCCTTCTTTCTTTCTTCTTCTTTCTTTCTTTCTTCTTTCATTCTTTCTTTCTTCTTTTTCTTTTCTTTTTCATTCTTTCTTCTTTCTTTCTTTCTTTCTTTCTTTTCTTTTTCTTCTTTCTTCTTTCTTCTCTTCCTTTCTTTTTCCTTCTTTCTTTCTTTCTTTCTTCTTTTTTCCTTCTTCCTTCTTTTTTTCTTCTTCTTTTCCTTTTTCTTTTCCCTTCTTTTTTCTTTCTTTCTCTTTCTTCTTTCTTTTCATTCTTTCTTTCCTTTTTTCTTTTCTTTTTCATTCCTTCTTTCTTTCTTTCTTCCTTCTTTCTTTCTTTCTTTCTTTCCTTCTTTCTTTCTTTTCCTTCTTTCTTCTTTCTCTTTCTTTCCTTCTTTCTTTCTTTCTTTCTTTCTTTTTTCTTTCTTCTTTCTTTTTCTTTCTTCTTCTTTCTTCCTTTCTTCTTCTTTCTTTCATCTTCTTTTTCTTTTCTTCTTTCTTCTTTCTTCTTTTCCTTCTTTCTTTTTTCTTCTTTCTACTTTCTTCCTTCTTTCTTCTTCATTTCTTTCTTTCTTCCTTCTATTCTCTTTCATTCATTCTTCTTTCTTTCACTTTCTTTCTTCTTTTTTCTTTCTTTTCTTTCTTTCTTTCCTTTCTTTCCTTCTTTCTTCTTTCTTATCTTTCCTTCCTATTCTTTCATCTTTTCTTTCTTCTTTCCCTTCTTTCTTTCTTTCCATTTCTTCTTTCTTTCTTCAATTATTCTTTCTTTCATTTAAAAATTCTTTCTCCTTCTTTCTTCTTTCTTTCTTCTTCTTCCTTTCTTTCTTCTTTCTTTCTTCTTTCTTCTTTTCCTTCTTTCTTTTCTTTCATTCTTTCTTTCCTCTATCTTTCTTCTTCTTTCTTCTTCTTTCTTTCTTCCTCTTCTTTCCTATCTTTCCTTTCTTTCTTTCTTTCTCTTTCTTTTCTTCTTTCTTTCTTCTCTTCATTCTCTTTCTTTCTTTTCTTTTCTTTCTTTTCTTCTTCTTCTTCTTTCTTTCTTTCTTTCCTTCTTTCTTTCTTCTTCTTTCCTTCTTCTTTCTTCTTTCTTCTTTCTTTCCTTCTTTCTTCTCTTTCTTTCTTTCTTTCTTTCACTTCTTTTTTTTCTTTCCTTCCTTCTTTCTTCTTTCTTTCTTCTTCCTTCTTTCTTTCCTTCTTTCCTTCTTTCTTTCTTTCATTCTTTCTTTCCTTCTTTCTTTCTTTCTTTCTTTCTTCTTCTTTCTTTCTTTCCTTCTTTTTTTCCTTCTTTCTTTCTTTCCTTTCTTTCTTTCCTTCTTTCCTTCTTTCTTTCTTTCATTCT
>CM054159.1:28546410-28551410 GCA_028751875.1 Rapana venosa
GAACGGGGATCGACCCACCGCACACTTCTGACCCGGACTTTTCGCCTTCTAGACAGGCGCTTTACCTCTAGACCACCGATCCATCTAAAACCCGGGTTCAATTCCCGTTCAGGGGATATTTCCCATCAGTGCAGACTCCACTCTTCCCAAAAGTCTTTCGGATGAGACTATAAACCGAGGCCCCGTGTGCGAACGCACGCAGAACATCTTGCGCACACGTTAAATACTGTTCCCCTTTTCGTAAGAGTCGGCCATTGTGTGCCGGTGGGAACAGATGACAGAATTTACGAATTTACTAGATGTAAAAAGACACAGAAGTGCTTATTCCATTATCCTCGATATAAAAGGATAAAATAAAAATAAAATAAAATAAATGAATAAATAAATAAGAAGTGTATCGGTTTCACCACAGCAATGAACTATTCGTCTAAAAAATCATACTCTACCTGCATTTCATGTATTCCTACCTTGATGTTTTCAATGGAATTTTCCTCCTAGATGTAACACCTGTGTAACTCCAGTCCTTCAGATAAGACTACAAACTGAGGTCCCCTGTGTGCTCGCACGCAGAACATCTTGTACATAATGTTATGTTCAAACCTGTTCCGCCTTTTGGAAGAGTTGGTCATTTGTGCTGGTGGGAACGGAGGACAAAACGAACATAAACTGCACGCATACGAGGACTGTTATCTTATTCATTTTTATTTGATTTCCAGGATAATGGAATAAGCACTCATGTGCTTTTTTTTTACAACCAGTCCCCGTGTGTATGCAGTTTTGTATATTTTTTCATCCCTTCCCACCGGCGCGCAATGGCCTACTCTTCCGAAAAGCGGAACGAGTTTTAACGTATGGGCAAGATGTCCTGCGTGCGTTCACACACGGGACCTCAGTTTCTAGTCTCATCTGAAGGACTATTGGGAGAGTGGAATCGGCATTGATGTTAACTCCAGAGGAAACAATTATCTTGAACGAGATTCGAACCCGGGTCAGCAGATCACGAGCGCAAGCGCATCACTCTAACCACCAGGCTACCCCGTCCCCCCAGGTAGGCCCGTAGGTCAATCACATCACTGGAAGGTACCGGTACTTGCTGATTCCGCTGACGCACAGGACCTTCCTCTTCCTGATTCTCGGCAAAGAAACATGGGCAAACCACATACGCCTTCTGTACATAACAGACATGCCATGTGATATGAATGGTGAGGTGGGGGGAGAGGGAGGGCAGGGAGGTGTGAAGAAGAGGCTGAATAGCCTAGTGGTCAGAGCATCATACCTGAATGTAACAGACAGTGAGGGCAGTGGTTCCAGTCTCTGTCAGAGTGTCCGTTCGGAGAGATTTTACCACATGGATTTCATAGTGATGCTGACTTCATTCCCTTCAAAGACATTCAGATGGGATGACAAACAGATCCTATGATTGTCCAAACGCGTGACTTCTCCCATCCGCGTTTCATCCAAGAATAGAGCAGTCCTGACTTGTGGGATGGGTGACTCTGATATGCCCAGCACGCATCCTACTACCTAGAGAGGAGCGTGCTTCTCCGGGTTCGACTTCACCCACAGAATCTCCACCTGAATGATTCCCTGCTTTGCCTTAACGACTTTCTTTTATTCCTTCTTTTATTTCGAGGATAATGGAATAAACAAAACTGCTTTTTTGCATCCAGTCCCCGTGTGTATGCAGTTTTGTCAATTTTTTTCATCCGTTCCTACCGACACACAATAGCTTACTCTTCCGAAAAGCGGAACGGGTTTTAACGTGTGCGCAAGATGTTCTGCGTGCGTTTGCACCGGTTCCTCGGTTTATAGTCTCATCGGAAGGACTTTCGGGGAGAGTGGAGTCGGCACTGATGTTAACTCCAGAGGAAAAATCCTCTTGAACGAGAATCGAACCGGGTTCAGCAGATCACGAATACATCACTCTAACCACCAGGCTATCGCGGCCCCCGTCAGAGTGACTGACTGGCTGACTCCTCAAGGAGTTAAGAGGGAAGTCAATCAAGTCCAACCGTGTGACAATATCCTAAAACTGAAAAAAATGACAACAACCACTCCCCCTATCATCCTCACACCCCACCATGTGTAGACCTGCAGCTGTGAATCCCACCCTCCCTGACCATCACCCCCCCCCCCTCCCTTTCCCCAGCCTTCTCTACGTCAAGTCAGAGCATAGTAATGGTCTGACCTGTTGTCTGTAATGGTTGTGCTGCTTAGACTTGATGATGGTATTAGTTTCAACTGTGATTTAAACCAAAAAAATAATATGACCCCCCCCCCCCCCAGTGAGCATGTCGGCAACCTGTCAGTATAAATGGCATCCCCACATTCTGGAAATTCTGTGCTGGAAATTCCCTCTTTTCTACCACTCTCTTTGTTTCTGCCTTGTTCCTTTTTCTTCTTGTCACTTCCTTCGTATCTTTTTTTCTGCCTTCTTGGTCCATTCTCCGCATTTTTTTTCCAGAAAGGCTTAAAAGATAACGATTCTCTCTTATTATGCCGAAGTCGGACGCGCTGGGCCTGACTTGTCAGGCGCTTAACGGCAGCGTGACGCATTTCCGCTCATAATTATATAACGGACAGCAATAGTTGCTGTCTGAGCGTTTGACGAAGAGGGAGAACAGACAATGGTCATCTCTGAAGGGAGTCATGATTCCGATTTCAGAGTCAGCCTTGGTCAGAGCTGTGTCTGTCTTACTGTGGCTGAAGTGACAACGCCTGTGTAGTTATAATTATACCAACACCACGCTGCACACCACAGCACATAATAGTTATGATGGCATATGCAAATCTGGACTTTTGTTTTGGTTGTTGTTATTCTGTTGCTTTTGCTCTAGTACTAATGAAGAAACTGAAGATCACTCTATTTTTACATCCTTTTTTTTTTTGCTCTTAAAAAAAAATCCCTGCAACATAATTGATATTTTGAGATGTGTACACAAATCCCAATGTCCACATGCTACATACTGCACAGGACTGGACCATGGTGTAGTGATGGAGATGTCCATGGTTGAGGAGAGAATATCACCTGCAATGCAAGGGACCCCCCAACCCCCCAAAAAAAAACAACAACAAAAAAACCAAACAAAACAACAACAACAACAACAAACAACAACAAACAAACCAAAACCAAAACCAAAACAAAATGACCCCCAAACCCCCACGCTGCTTTGCTGTGAACTGCTACATGGAGATTGCCTTCAGCCGCGACAAACTCCTAGGAAAACATCCACTTTCTTCAGTACAGAAAACCTGAAGGCGGAGTGTGGCTACCGTCACGTTACAGCATTTTGAACTGACCAGACAACTATCTACTTCAGGTCTCAGCAATGCCCAGGTGGGATGACTGTTTCGTCTGGGTAACAACAACTAAGGTTAAGCTGGGGAATGCCCAGCGAGATGAATCGTTTTCTGCAGGTAATTTGCTGGTAGGTGGACAAAATCAGTTTACTTTCCAGGAAAATTAATACTTTCTTTCTTTCTAGGTTTCTTTCTGAGTTGGCGAATCTTTAAGCCTGAAGGTTTGTCATATACTGAAAAATTTGCTCTGTTTAACACTTCGTGTTGTGGTTTTACGTGTCTGCTTTTATAGTTTTTATATCATATCCATATTCTTTTTTCTGCTTAGAATGGTATAACAACTGTGTGTTATTCTGTCATGTCCAACCCTGCTTGCCAAAGCCATGTAAGGCACAGTAAACTAACGATCATTGTGTTAGCCAAAGGACTGCAAGCGCTATGGGGAAAGCCGCGCTTCTTTCTGCTGGGTTTGCAGCTACCTCTGAGCAGTCGGGGATCCAAATATTTCTTTGAAAACTTCTTTTGCTACACAAACCCACGATCTCTGTGTGTGTGTGTGTGTGTGTGTGTGTGTGTGTGTGTGTGTGTGTGTGTGAGTGTGTGGGTATGTGTATGTGTGTGTGTATGTGTGTGTGTGTATGTGTGCTCGCATGTTCTCTCTCTCTCTCTCTCTCTCTCTCTCTCTCTCTCTCTCTCTATCTCTCTCTCCCTCTCTCTCTCTCTCCTCTCTCTGCGCGCAGCACTCGCGCGCGCATGTGTGTGTGTGTGTGTGTGTGCGTGTGTGTATGTCTGTGTGTGTGTTTGTGTGTGTGTGTTGCAAAAAAATGCTATTTCCTACATGCCCCTACCACACTCATATTCAACCAGAATTCCTTTTCGACAACTATTTAACGACAGCCCAGACTGCTGTGATGTATATCCACAATGCATGCTAGCTGTGATCGTGCTTCAGAGCCTCGTCAGTGTCCACACAGTAAAATAGGGGGGTGTGTATGTCGTGGGTATTTGACTTTATAATTATGAGCATAGCAGATGATTATGTAAAGCTGGTTAACACACCGACTTGTCTGTTGGCAGTTTGACCTAGTTACCCCACTCCCGTCATGCACTGCTTTCATAGCTGTGTCCCAGGTGAAGGAGAAGAACAAGGAGGAGGGGGAGGAGAAGGTGGAAGAGGAGGAGGAGAAGAAGGTGGAAAAGAAGGAGGAGGAGAAGAAGAAGAAGGTGGAGGAGAGAAGGGAGGAGGAGGAGAGAAGAAGGTGGAGGGAGAAGAGGGAGGAGGAGAAGAAGAAGAGGTGGAGGAGGAGAAGGAGGAGAGGAGGAGGAGGAGGAGGAGAAGGGAGGAGGAGAAGGAGGAGGAGAAGGTGGAGGAGAAGGAGGAGGAGAAGGGGAAGAGGAGGAGGAGGAGAAGGTGGAGGAGAAGGAGAAGGAGGAGAAGGAGGAGGAGAAGGAGGAGGAGGAGAAGGGGAGGAGAAGGAGGAGGAGGAGAAGGTGGAGGAGGAGAAGGATGGGGGAGAAGGGATGGAGGAGGAAAAAGAAGGTGGAGGAGGAGGAGGAGGAGAAGGTGGAGGAGAAGGAGAAGGAGGAGAAGGAGGAGAGAAGGAGGAGGAGGAGAAGGTGGAGGAGAAGGAGGAGGAGGAGAAGGTGGAGAGAGAGAGGAGGAGAGGTAGGAGGAGAAGGAGGAGAAGGTGGAGGAGGAG
>CM054159.1:28561410-28563910 GCA_028751875.1 Rapana venosa
CAGCTGGTGCAACGTTCGTCAATGCAGTGCCCCTACGACCGTGGAGGGGGTTACGGGAGCAGATGAGACGATTATAAAACCCCAGAAAACTACAAAACATGGAACTAAAGACTCATGAAGCCTTCCCGTAGAACAACTAACAGTTGCGTTTTGTATTTGCAAGCTGGTTTTCAGAGCTACTTCATGTCTTGTTTTCCTCCCAAATCATGGACTTACCCCTGAGCTACCGTGGACTCTAAGCAATGTTTGCCCTGAGATAGAGTGTTCAGATACAGGGACAAAACCTGGGCGGAACAACCTGACAGCAACTTGGCGCCTACAACAACAACCCCAACAATCCTGCCCTCCGTGAGACCGGGTACATCCACCCGGAACGCTGAAAAGAAGACTTGGGTTCCACCCCGGGGGGTTGTGTGTGCCGTACAGTTCAGTGGCTGTGGGGTACTGGTGGGGGGGAGGGGGAGGAGGGGAGGGGGAGGAGAAGGCATCGACTTGTGTCAGGGAGGGAGGTGTTTGATGTTTTGTGGCTGGGAGAGGCCTGCTGGGATCACACCGCCACTTTGTGCCTAATGACTGCCCTTTTTTCTGCCTGTTGAGAAAGAAAAGAGAGGTAAAGGGAAGGTGAGAGGTGGAGTAGGTGGTTAAGAGAGAGAGAGGGAGGGAGAGAGAGGGGGGGGGGAGGGAGAGAGGGGGAGGAAGGGGGGGGGAGGAATAAGGAGCTGCAAAACGGGAGCTTTAGGTGTGTAAAATGAGACGGAGATTACCAGGAGTGTAAAAAGTCTTAACCTCTCTGTCTCTGTGTCTATCTCTCTGTCTCTCTCTGTGTCTCATTTTCACTCTCATTCTCTCTCTCTCTCTCTCTCTCTCTCTCTCTCTCTCTCTCTCTCTCTCTCTCTCTCTCTCTCTCTCTCTCTCTCTCCGTCCTCTCTCTCTCTCTCTCTCTCTCTCTCTCTCTCTCTCTCTCTCTCTCTCTCTCTCTCTCTCTCTCTCTCTCCTTCGGAAGTCCTTTGCATGAGACTATAAACCGAGGCCCCGTGTGCGAACGCATGCAGAACATCTTGCGCACACGTTAAATCCTGTTCCGCTTTTCGATAGAGTAGGCCATTGTGTGCCGGTGGGAACAGATGACAAAATTTACAAAACTGCATACACACGGCGAATGGATGTATTAAAAAAAAAAGCACATGAGTGCTTATTCCATTATCCTCAATATAAAAGAATAAATAAATAAATCTCTTTCATACTTATTGAAAATGTCACATGGAATTTGATTAGATGGTCGAATATAGCATTCTAAAATGTTCTTGTTACTGTTGTTGTTGTTGTTGTTGATTGTCTCCTGTTGTTTATCCTTGACATTACTTTGTATTCAGTTTGTAGCTGATTTTTACACCAGAGCTTAAAGTCGTTTTTTTTAAAAAGCTCTTTTCTTTTCTTTACATTACGTTAAATGCATCATATAATTGTTTTGTAATTTGTATTTACAAAAGAACGTCACGTGTAACCCTTCTTGTCAATAGGCCACATTGACAATTTCAATAAACTGGTCAAAGCCTCTCTCTCCTCTGTCCTTCTGTTTCCCTCTCTTCTGTCTATCTCTGTCTCTGTCTCTCTCTGTTTTTTCTCATTTGTCTATCTCTGTCTTTTCCTTCCGCCTCTCTCTATCTCTGTCTGTCTGTGTCTCTGTCTATCTATAGGGGTACGGGACAGCCTAGTGGTTAGAACATTGCGCTCGCAATCTGACGACCCGGGTTCGATTCCCGTTCAAGGGGATATTTTCCCCTGGAGTTAACATCAGTGCAGACTCCACTCTCCCCTAAAGTCCTTCGGATGAGACTATAAACCGAGGTCCCGTGTGCGAACGCACGCAGAACATCTTACGCACACATTAAATCCTGTTCCGCTTTTCGTAAGAGTAGGCCATTTGAATGCCGGTGGGAACAGATGACAGAATTTACAAAACCGCATACACACGGGGACTGGATGTAAAAAAGCACATAAGTGCTTATTCCATATCCTCGATATAAAAGAGTTTTAAAAAAAAATAAAAAAAGTATATATATATATATATATATATATCTGTCTGTATGTCTGTCTGTATGTCTCTCAGTCTCTGTCTGTCTGTCTCTGTCTGTCTGTCTCTGTCTATCTCTCTTTCTCTCTCTTTCTTTCTCTTTATTTGTCATGGTCTATGTGTATGTCTGTCTCTCGATTCACTCTCTGCCTCTTTCTTTTTCTGTACATCTCTGTATCTCCCCCCCCCCCCTCCTCTCTCTCTCTCTCTCTCTCTCTCTCTCTCTCTCCTCTGTCTATCTCTGTCTATCTCTGACTCTCTTTCCTGCATCTCTGTCTGTCTATCTCTCTCTCCTCCTCTCTCTCTCTCTCTCTCTCTCTCTCTCTCTCTCTCTCTCTCTCTCTCTCTCTTGAGAAAACTTGGTGGGGTAGGAAGGGGGGAGGACAAGCATGAAAGATCTGAAGGTGATCTGCTTTAGGTGAGAAT
>CM054159.1:28568910-28578910 GCA_028751875.1 Rapana venosa
CTACAGATTGAAAAGCTGTTCAGAAAATAAGTTCTTTATCCTATCTACATTCGAGTACAAAACAATTCAAAAACCCTTGCTCATTCATGCTTCTTATGATAATAGTGTGAAAATATTGATACACAGCTGAACAACAGCATCTGTGTCACTGACATGTCAGTAGTCATCGGCAACTGGATGAACTGACATGACTGGCATCGTCCACCTGTTGGCTGTTGCCACGCCCCCAGCTATTGAAATCACCTGTCTCACCCACAGTTTCATGGAAACGATCATGTCATTACCTGCAAAACGGACTTCTTTCCCCAAAAACATTCTTATCCTAGCAAGTCAGGCAGTTAAAAGATCAACTCAATCCCCCAAAACAGCACTCTAACCCCTCACCTCGAAGTCCAATTCTCTCCCAATCCCCAAAGACTTGCCGCTATTCATGGCGGAATAATAGAGAGTTTATCCCCCGTAAGTAAGCAAGACGGGGCAGGGGATGGGGAAGAGGGGGTTACTAATTTCAGGGGCGGACCAGCAGTGTCACAACCTGACGTCCACAAGGACAGAGACAACAACACACGTCTGCCCCCTCCTCCCCCCAAAAAAAAACAACAACAACCCCCTGACTGCCTCTTATGACAAGTAAGGGTAAAGGTAAAGGAGTCCCATAACCTATAAGGTCGTAGTGGAGCGAGGCGTCAAAGACCTCACTTCTCTAGGGGCTAGCATATTGAGGGCGGCGCCCATCTCCTCTCCCTCGCTGCTTTACCTTCCCTGACCCTAAAGAGGGCAGGTACCCATTTACAGCTGGGTGAACTGGGGGAACTGTACTGAAGCCAAGGCGCGTAAATGGTCACCCATCCAACTGGTAACAACGCTCGACGCTGCTTAACTTGGCTGGGGGAAAGCGAGTGCTCCGACCACTGAGCTATCCCGTCTTATGACAAGGGGGCTTCTTTTTCTCCAGCAGGGGTTCTGTCCCTTACCCGAGTCAGTGGCTCTATCTACCCAGGGTGTGGAGAGAGAGAGAGTGGTGAGGTAGTGAGTGGTGTCGTATCACATGGGGGTGGGGTGGGGTGGGGTGGGGTGGGGATGGTTGGTGTTTGATGGTTTGTGGCGTCTTGTTTTGGCTGACGATTGTGATCAGTCATTGCACTGGTGAGGGAGGGGGAGGACATGGGTGGCCCTCTGCATTGTTGTGGCAGTTATGTCTCCTCTCTCTGTCTCTCTCTCTGTCTCTCTGTCTCTCTGTCTGTCTCTCTGTCTCTGTCTATGTCTCTCTCTGTATCTCTCTCTCTCTCTCTCTGTTGAAGGGAAGGGGTGGAGGGGTGGAGGGGGTGGAGTGAACTTGAAAAAGAAGTCAGGTTGTTGTCCATGATTCTTTCGTTTTTTTTAAAGGGAGAAATTGTGGAGGATGATTTGGACAGGCATTGCTTGTCTTTCTATCTGTCTGTATGTCTGTCTGTCTGTCTGTCTGTCTGTCTGTCTGTCTGTCTGTCTCTCTCTCTCTCTCTCTCTCTCTCTCTCTCTATCTATCTATCTATCTATCTATCTGTCTATCTATCTATCTATCTATCTATTTCTCTGTGTGTATGTGTGTTCAATTCCAAACAGCAACATACAAGATTATTTTAAAGACCTCAAGGACCAGTTCATGAAAGCGTGGTCAGTGCAATGACCGTTCGAGTTGACCGACAACTGTCACCTGCATGACAGCTAGGATGTTCTTTTGACATGTCAGGACCTTCCATCGTTGTCAACAAAATGTCAGGACCTTCCATCGTTGTCAACAAAATGTCAGGACCTTACATTGTTGTCAACAAAATGTCAGGACCTTCCATCGTTGTCAACAAAATGTCAGGACCTTACATTGTTGTCAACAAAATGTCAGGACCTTCTATCGCTGTCAACAAAATGTCAGGACCTTACATCGTTGTCAACAAAATGTCAGGACCTTCCATCGTTGTCAACAAAATGTCAGGACCTTCCATTGTTGTCAACAAAATGTCAGGACCTTACATTGTTGTCAACAAAATGTCAGGACCTTACATTGTTGTCAACAAAATGTCAGGACTCTTACATTGTTGTCAACAAATGTCAGGACCTTACATTGTTGTCTACAAAATGTCGGACCTTCTATCCTGTCAACAAAATGTCAGGATTATCGTTGAACAAATGTCAGGACTTCCACGTTGTCAAAAAATGCGGACTTCCAAATGTGTCACAATGTCAGGACCTTACATTGTTGTCAATCAATATGTAGGACTTTTCATTGTTGTCAACAAATGTCAGGACCTTACCATGTTGTCAACAAAATGTCAGGACCTTCATTGTTGTCAACAAAATGTCAGGACCTTCTATCGCTGTCAACAAAATGTCAGGTCCTTCCATCGTTGTCAACAAAATGTCAGGACCTTCCATCGTTGTCAACAAAATGTCAGGACCTTACATCGTTGTCAACAAAATGTCAGGACCTTCCATCGTTGTCAACAAAATGTCAGGACCTTACATCGTTGTCAACAAAATGTCAGGACCTTCCATCGTTGTCAACAAAATGTCAGGTCCTTCCATCGTTGTCAACAAAATGTCAGGACCTTACATCGTTGTCAACAAACTTTTCTCGTCTGCAAAACTGAAGTCAATTGGCCACTATCACTTCCCATGAACTCTTTTTCAAGGTATAGATATTTTTGTTTCGTGAGAGACCAACCAGGAAAGCAGTCTTGACCCTGCAGTTCCAGTAGTAGTGATTTGTCTCGGTGTACTGGGACTTCATTATAATAGAGAGGCCAGACTCACTGAAGTTCTTCCTCATTCTCAACGTTTTGTCAAAAACAATTTTAAGTGAATCACAGTCGGATATGTCTGTCTATATGATCGGTAACGTAGCTGGATCATGCTCTGAAATCATTGATTATTTCTCGTTATTTGGGGTCATATTTTCTTCAGTGGAGGTCACGGCATGGGAGGGGGACGGGATGGCCTGGTGGTTAGAGGGATGTATTCGTGATCTGCTGACCCGGGTTAGAATCTCGTTCAGGAGGATTTTCCCTCTGGAGTTAACATCAGTGCAGACTCCACTCTCCGCAAAAGTCTTCGGATGAGACTATAAACCGAGGCCCCGTGTTCAAACGCACGCAGAACATCTTGCGCACACGTTAGAAGCCGTTCCGGTTTTCGGAAGGCCATAGTGTGCTGGTGGAAACGGATGACAAAATGTACAAAACTGCATACACACGGGTACTGGGTATAAAAAAGGCACATGAGTGCTTATTCCATTATCCTTGAAATAAAAAGAAGAAAGAAAAGAAAAGGAGAGCAGTACCGCGATCATATAACCGAACCTTGAAATCACACAGCCATGCAAACACACTATCTGCCACAAAGACTTTCAAACAAATCATAGCCTGAAGCCTATTGCAGAGATAGAGAGTTTTTATTGTATTCTTTTATTTCAAGGCTAATGGAATAAGCACGCATATGCTTTTTTTACGACCAGTCCCTTCGTGTGTGCAGTTTTGTCCATTTTGTCATCCGTTCCCACCAGCACACAATGGCCTGCTCTTCCGAAAAGCGGAACGGGTTTTAACGTGTGCGCAAGATGTTCTGCGTGCTTTCGCACACGAGACCTCGGTTTATAGTCTCATCCGAAGGACTTCTGCCACAAGGACTTTCATGCAAATTCTTCCTGAAGCCATTGCAGAGAGAGAGAGAGAGAGGAGATGAAGAGAGAGAGAAGGAGATGAAGAGAAGAGAGAAGGAGAGAGAGAGAGAGAGAGAGGGAGAGAGGAGGAGGAGAGAGATGAGAGAGAGAGAGGAGAGAGAGAGAGAGAGAGAGGAGAGAGAGAGGGGGGGAGGAGGAGAGGCACAAGAGACAGAGAAAGATGAGCGTCTTCCAATTAATGAAATAACTGTGACATCTGTCCCCTTCTCTTTCTTTTTTCACAAAATCATACACTTTAATATCGTTCAATATTCATGTCGTCATTTCCCAGCACTTTGCCCTACAGTGTTCTCACCAGATCTGACCCTGTCCTGCCAGGATTCGGTCCCGTCAACTTCCAGTGCAAGAACACGGGTTTCTTTCAAAACATTAAATGTTGGGACGTACGATATGAACTTTATCCACATCTGCTTTACATCATTCTGTCCAATCTCCATGTTGATGGTCTCCGTTTTTGTGATGAATATCGGCATTTGTATAACAAACTATCTCAATATCGGCATTTGTATGACAGACTATCTCAATATCGGCATTTGTAGAACAGACTATCTCCACTCTGGACACAGCAGTCATGCGGCATATTATGGTGACAAATAATGGATGTACCGCATTGGAAGGTAGATAACTCAAGTCAGCGGACGTCAACATTGCTACTTGTACTCTTGTTTCGGCAGTCTTTGTGAAACATACACTTTTTATGCCGGCTGTTCTGTTGTCAAGCCCTTGTCGGACGTTGAGGGTTAAATTGTCCCAGATGTCTCATCTGGCTCTGGCTCGTGCGTGCGTGCGTGCGTGCGTGTGTGTGTGTGTGTTGTGTGTGTGTGTGTGGTGATTGTGTTTGTGTGCGTGCGTGCGTACTTGTGTATATTTGTGAGTGTGAGTGTGCGTGAGTGAGTGAGACAAACAGACATATAGACAGAGACAGACAGGGAGAGACAGAGAGAGACAGAGACAGACAGAGAGAGAGACAGAGAGAAAGAGAGAGAGGATGAAAATATTTTTATTTATGATCAGCTTTTGAAGCCCATTCACTAGGGGATAGAGGGAAAGAAAATGGGCACCAAACACACCTTGTGACGAAGACGAATGCGTAATTAATACAGGCCACGTGATCTCCATGGCACCGATTCCACGTCATGGTTGAAGATTGAGAGAGAGCGGAGAGAGAGAGACAGACAGACAGACAGACTGACACATAGATAGACAGACAAATAGATAGACAGATAGACAGACAGATAGATACCTACATATCATACATACTTACATACATACATACATACATACATACATAGAGAGATAGAGAGATAAACAGATAGATAGATAGATAGATAGATAGATAGATAGATAGATAGATAGATAGATAGATAGATAGATAGATAGATAGATAGATAGACAGACAGAGACTGACAGACAGACAGAGACTGACAGACAGACAGAGACTGACAGCCAGACAGCCAGACAGAGACAGACAGGCAGCCAGACAGAGAGAGTGAGCGACAACAACAAACAACAAAACCCAGCAACTGGCCTTTGTGGCTGTGAGAGGCAGAGACTTCAAGTCAGGTGGTGTGTGGAGGGCAGACAGTTACAGGAGGGCAGGGCAGTGCACACAGGCAGGGAGGAGGGAGGAGGGAGGGAGGAGGGAGGGAGGAGGGAGGGGGGAGGATGTGTACTGCACACCACACTAACTGTCCGATCTGGGCTGTAGGGGCTGGGCCTGCCTCACACACACATACACACACATATACACACACATATATGCACACACACACACACACACACACACACACACACACACCACACACACACATACACACACACATATACGCACACACTCATTTATACCACTTTAAGTCACGATATTTCTCTGCGTGAAATTTGGGCTGCTCTCCCCGGGGAGAGCGCGTCGCCACAAGAGCAGCGCCACCCTTTCTTTTTTTTTTTTCGATTTGTATTTGTTTCCCTATCAGAGTGGCTTTTTCTAAGAATTTTGCCAGGGACAACTCCCTTGTTGCCGTGGGTTTTTTTACGTGCGCTGAATAATTTTGTGCAACACACGGGACCTCGGTTTATCGTCTCATCCGAAAGACTAGCACCCAGACCACCACTCATGGTCTAATGGATGGGGGAAAAGTTTCGGGCCCAAACGGGATTTGAACCACCGCACACTTCCGACCCGGACTTTTCGCTTTCTAGACAGGCGCGTTACCTCTAGACCACCGATCCACACACATACACACATACACATGCACGCAAGCATGCACACACGCACACACACGCACACACACACACACGCACACATGCACACACGCACGCACGCGCACACGCACGCACGCGCACACACTGTAATATACTACTAAATCCTCACAAGTTATGTTGTGTACACACATCACCTTGTGTCATGTCATGCTGACTTTCTATGGAATGATTGCCTCCCCATCCCAATTTTGGATTTAAAAAAAATCAACCTGAAAATGTTGATAGAAAGAACATTTCCCTAAAGCCAACATCCCATTTGATTTTTATTAATATTCGAGACTTCACAATCTTTTTTTTTCTTAACTCATTGAGGTACTTTAGCTGACACAGTGGTAAATTAGGCATCTGTAGTAATTGTCTTACGCAGTGTTGAACCTGGTTACCTAGTGAATGTTTGACCATTTGTGCACCTTGGCTTCAGTACAGTCCCCCAGTTCACCCAGTTGTAAATGGGTACCTGTCCTCTTTAAGGTCAGGGAAGGTAAAGCAGCGAGGGAGAGGAGATGGGCGCCGCCCTCAATAGGCTGGCCCCTAGAGAAGCTGAGGTCTCTGACGCCTCGCTCCCGTACGACCACATAGGTTATAGGACACCTTGACCTTTACCATTAGTTTTTATCCAGTCTGCTAGTCATCAGAATTCTGAAGTGTCGTGATTCCTGTAGCTGCTCTCCTGCATTAGTTAGACCTTTGTTTTCCTCTTTGGTTTATGTCTGCTGGATCTTTTTGGGTGTGTTGTTTTCTTTGTTTACTGAGAAAGATAACATTTTCCTTTTGATTTGTTGTTTTTGTTACTTTGAAGGAAGGAGGAGGGGGGTCTTTTTTAGCTTCTAGGCTGATGTCTAGTTATGTTATATTGCGTTGTGTTCATTGGATGATTTGAAAAAGCCACAAGCAACTGTCATATAGTGCTGGGAATTAAACCTCAAAGTCTTTGACGCTCACTAACGATGAGACTGTTGCGTATGCAACCGTTTTTCCCCACCATTAAGGTAGCCACAGTCCATCTTCGGGGATAGTGTTTTTAAAAATTGAACCTGCCAATTTTGCCAGGACAGATGGACGCATCTGCCAGCTCTTTTCGATTTTTAGCCGTCGTGGGTTCTTTTAACGTACACAAGACTGTAAACACACAGGTCTTCTGACTGGTTTCAGAGTCTCCTCCACAAAGCCTTGACAGTCAGTTCGATTTTCCCGTCAACAATTAATGGGAAGAAAGGGCAAGACTGGGAATGGAACCTAGGACCTCAGAGTTTGATCGTAAGGCAGGTGAAGGTCTGAACCGTCCTGCCACCTTCCTTCTCTGCCTGAACAGTGACACGGACAGCCCAGGTGCCGGCAGGCTGTCCTGAGCCTGTGAGCCTGTGTGCCTGTGTGCCTGTGAGCCTGTGAGCCTGTGAGCCTGTGTGCCTGTGTGCCTGTGAGCCTGTGAGCCTGTGTGCCTGTGGGCCTGTGAGCCTGTGTGCCTGTGTGCCTGTGTGCCTGTTGGCCTGTGTGTCTGTGTGCCTGTGTGCCTGTGTGCCTGTGAGCCTGTGTGCCTGTGGGCCTGTGAGCCTGTGTGCCTGTGTGCCTGTTGGCCTGTGTGTCTGTGTGCCTGTGTGCCTGTGTGCCTGTGTGCCTGTGTGCCTGTGAGCCTGTGTGCCTGTGGGCCTGTGAGCCTGTGAGCCTGTGTGCTTGTGTGCCTGTGTGCCTGTTGGCCTGTGTGCCTGTGTGCCTGTGTGCCTGTGTGCCTGTTGGCCTGGGTGCTTGTGAGGCTGTGTGCCTGTGTGCCTGTGTGCCTGTGAGCCTGTGTGCCTGTGTGCCTGTGAGCCTGTGTGCCTGTGTGCCTGTGTGCCTGTGAGCCTGTGTGCCTGTGTGCCTGTGTGCCTGTGTGCCTGTGTGCCTGGGTGCTTGTGAGGCTGTGTGCCTGTGAGCCTGTGAGGCTGTGTGCCTGTGAGGCTGTGTTCCTGGGTGCCTGTGTGCCTGTGAGGATGTGTTCCTGGGTGCCTGTGATCATGTGAGCCTGTGTGCCTGTGAGCCTGGGTGCCTGTGTGCCTGTGAGCCTGTGTGCCTGGGTCAGTCAGTGGATGTACTGGCAGGTGGACAGAGCGGAGAATGCCCGTCAGTGGCTGGGTCACTGGGGGCTGGTCCCCTCTGACGTCTGCTGGCCTTGTGTCCTCCCTGCTGCCCTCACCCTGCCACTCCCGTTGTCAGTTACAGACTTTTTCCTTCTTCCTCTTCCTCCTCCCTCCCTCCCTCCCTCCCACTTTAATGAGAAGAAAGAGAGAGAGAGAGAGAGAGAGAGAGAGAGAGAGAGAGAGAGAGAGAGAGAGAGAGAGAGAGAGAGAGAGGAGAAGAGAGAGGAGAGGAGAGACAGAGACAGGGAGAGAGAAGGTAACAGTCAGGGAAGACAGGGCGCAGGTTTGACAATGGTGAGGAATCAGGTTACTGTAGGCCATTTGTTAACAGGCCATAGTTGTCAACAATGGTAGAAATGATCTCTCTCGCTCTCTCTCTCTCTCTCTCTCTCTCTCTCTCTCTCTCTCTCTCTCTCTCTCTCTCTCTCTCTCTCTCTCTCTCTCTCTTCCCTCTCTCTCTCTCTGTCTCTCTCTCTCTCCCTCTCTCTTTCTCTCTCTCTCTCTCTCTCTCGCTCGCTTGCTCTCTCCCTCTCTCTGTGCAATAGGGTTGAATTGAAACTTTCAAGTGTAATTGACATTAGTTTCTCTTTCTCACAGTTATTCAGAAGAGATATACATTTGAAACTTTAAAACTCTTTTATTCATTTTGGTGTTCAGTGATCTCCCATAAAAGCCATAATGAATATCCTCTTCTAAAATTGTGTGGTACAAAGGGATTCAAACAAATTTCACAGAGCACTTATTGCAATAACAAACATAGTCAAACAAAATGCATAGGGCAATTATTGCAATAACAAACATAGTCAAACAAAATACACAGAGAACTCATTTGCAATGACAAACATGTTCAAACAAACTGCACAGAGATAACATTGCAATGACGAACAAGTTTAACCAAATTGCACAGAGAACTTATTGCAATAGCAAACATGTTCAAACAGATTGCAAAAAGCAATTACTGCAATGACAAACATGTTCAAACAGATTGCACAAAGCAATTAGTGCAATGACAAACATGTTCAAGCGGTTTGCACAAAGCAATTATTGCAATGACAAACATGTTCAAGCGGTTTGCACAAAGCAATTATTGCAATGACAAACATGTTCAAGCATATTGCTCATACACTTCCCACGTTGGGATACTGGTGCGCCTGTCAGTATAAATAGCATCTCCACCTTCTAGAAATTATGAGCTAGGAATTCCCTCTTGTACACCCTTCTCTATGTTTTTGCCTTCTTCCTTTTCTTCCTGTTATCTCCTTCTTGTCTATTTTCTACCTTCTTGGTCTATTCTCCTGCCCCCTTTTTTCCCTCAGAAAGACTTAAAAGATACCAATTCTCTCCCATCCTGAAGTTGAAAACGCTGGGCCTAAATTGCCAGGCGCTTAACGGCAGCGCAACGCCCTTTGGCTCCTGTGACAGACAGTGGCTGCAGTCTGAGCGTTGGGAGGACGAAGAGGAAGTGGACCAGTTTGCAATAAGCAGCACGTCAGCTCAGTGAAGGTCAGCTGCTCAACCTTCTCGTAGGAACTGCTGCACCATCTGTGGCCCTCTCCACTGAAGACATCTCTTTGTTGTCACCCAGTGATGGGCTTACTGTCCTCCGCCTCATAAATTCCCCATACCTCCACCTCCTGTAAAAGAAGAACCACGCATCTTTCTCTTCCCAATATTGACATTCCAGACGTACAACATGAACTTCAGAGATATAAACGTTCCATCACTCTGCCAATAACTGTGTGCAGATGTTCTTTTGTTCCTTCATTTTGCCATCTGCTCAGGTGTTGACCTCTGCCGTGGCTGACGTCTGCTGCGTGTGTGTGGGAATAATGGATGTAAGGCAGTGGTCGTGAAATAACTCAAGTCACCATACATCAACATGCTCGCCAATATCCACCTTCCAACAGCGCTTTTA
>CM054159.1:28596410-28598910 GCA_028751875.1 Rapana venosa
AGAGACAGAGGGAGACAGACAGACAGACAGACAGAGACAGAGACAGACAGAGAGACAGAGACAGAAACAGACAGAGAGACAGACAGACAGAGGAAGAGACAGACAGACAGGTAGAGACAGAGAGACAGAGAGTAGTGTCCCTTTTCTATATCCTCTGAATTAACCTACCCCCCCCAAAATTGGTGTAACTTCATCATACCAAACATCACAAAACAGCTGCAAAGCTCTTTCTGCCTGTCTACCTCCTAATGAAACGTTATTACTATTATTATTATTATATTATTATTTTGTTGTTATTATTGTTATTATTATTATCACCATCATCATCATCATTATTATTATTATTATTATTATTATTATTATTATCAGCAGCAGCAGCAGCAGCAGTAGTAGTAGTATAAGCGCTTTGATTTGTCTGTGTCAGATACAGCGCTATATAAAATTCCATTTATAATTATTATTATCATTATTATTATAACCGTAAAGATGCATTTTGCAATGTTTGTCATCAATGTGCAAAAAACTCTGACGGCAAACTAGCAGCACTGTCGAGCACATTGCCATCTCACGGCCGTGACATCACAGAGAGCAGTTCTCCTTCACACAGTGCTGATGTCAGACCTGAGTGAGTCAGATACTGAGGGGGGTGAAGGTGGTAGGGGTCGGGGGTGGGGGGTATTGAGAAGACAGTGTGTGAGTTATGGCTGTGTCCTCTGACACAGCGCTCATTGGGTGGCCCTGAGGGTCTCAAACAGTGGTATTTTTTTCAATTCCCTGACTATGATTTTCTTCCGAGAGTTGACTGGTTATTTGATGTAGGACTAACCCTTTGGGATTCTGGGGGCCTGCCAGTATAAAACAGCATCCCCACCTTCTGAAAATTCTCTGCTAGGATCTTCATCTTTTCTATCCCTCTCTTTGTTTCTGCCTTGGGGTTTTTTTCTAGAAAGACTTACAATATAACAATCCACTCCCAAACTGAAAGTCGCACGCGCAGGGCCTGACTTGTCAGGGGCGTTACGGCAGCGCAGCACAGTTTTGTTCCGATGACAGACAACATTGGTTGTTGTCTGAACGTTCTAGGATGACATTTGAGAATGCCGCTGTGGCTGTTGGTTGTGTGCGTTCTTGTTGTTCCTTGTTTTTAGTATATTCTCGGCTTGTTTGCTCTTTGTCTCACGAGTATGTTTGTCTGTTTGTCTCTCTGATAATATGCTTGTGTTGTTATTTTGCATAGAAGTGTTGTTGTACATTTCTGTTTTCTTGAAGGTTGATGAGGGATCTCATGATTTTTAATTCGCAAAAACCGAGATTCATACAATTGATGTTTGTGTGTGTGTTCTTTTTTTAAATTTTATTTTATTCTTTCATTTCGAGAATAATAGAATAAGCACTCGTGTGTTCTTTTACAACCAGTCCGGGTGTGTATGCAGTTTTGTCAGTTTTGTCATCCGTTGCCCCCGGCACACAATGGCCTACTTTTCCGAAAAGCGGAACGGGTTTTAACATGTGCGCAAGATGTACATGTGTTCACACACGGGACCTCGGTTTATAGTCTCATCCGAAGGAGTTTGGGGGAGAGTGGAGTCTGCACTGATGTTAACTCCAGGGAAAAATATCCCCTTGAACGGGAATCGAACCCGGGTCGTCAGATTGCCAACGCAATGTTCTGACTACTAGGCTGTCCCCTCCCCCGTGCGTGCGTGCGAGAGAGAGTGTGTGTGTGTGTGTGTGCGTGCGTGTGTGTGTAGACCATACATGTGTGCGCGTACATGTGTATATTTATGTCCTGAGAGTGTTCTATCTCTCTTTCTAATTATTCTTTCACTCAATCAACACAAAAATGATACTGTTTCATGCCATCAAATATCTCAGAAAACATGTGTTATTCGGAAAATAAAAGTGGAGAGAAAAACCAAAGAAAATATGCTTGAAATATTATATGTTGCACACACACACAAAACCCCAAACAAATATACACAGGAGAAAATAATAACCTGGTGAATTTTTGTGCTTTCTGTTTGGGGAATCTATTGATAGGATGCAAACTTTGGAGGTGACAAAGTTTGTACCCAGCCAAGTTCTCCACACCAAGGACAGGTTCAGTCTTCACATATGGCAGTTAGTAGAATAATTATCAGTTATTTGTTCACACTGTAAAAGTAGATTTTAAAAAAACAACCTTTGAAAACATATATTAGTTGAAATTATCCCTTCAAACGTCACTGCACTTAAACATTTTTCAATGGAAATGTAGAAACAAAATGTTGAAAAATATATAGATATACGTGAAAAAGAAAAGTAGGCAGTAGAAAAGAACAAGCGTACACAGGGAGATAGATGACAACAAGAAGAGAAAATGGTGATAAAGAGAGCAAGAGAGAGAACGCCAAGAAGATAACAAGGGACGCAAGGCAGCAGGTCACCAATAAGTTAGTCAGTTCATTCCTGCAATGCATTATAAAGCTAGATTATGGTTTTTTGCCAGTGTTGCCAAATG
>CM054159.1:28603910-28606410 GCA_028751875.1 Rapana venosa
TAAAAAGAGATTCGATTAAAAAGAAACGAAGTCTTTTTCTTGATTTTTAAGAAAATATAAAAGAAGGAACAATTATGAAAGTAACCCTGTAGTACATTGCATTCTCCTGAAACAGACATCCATCACTTACATTCATTATTATATAAGTTTTTTGCTTGGTTTGTGTTTTGGTTTTGTTTTGGTTGGTTTTGTTGTTGTTTGTTGTTTGTTTGTTGTTGTGGGGTTTTTTTTATTTTGGTGGGGTCTTGGTTTGGGGGAGTTGGGTTTTGCTTTTTGTTGCCTGCTATTTCCTATTAGTTTATTTATTTAGTTAGTTATTTTATTCTTTTATATCGAGGATAATGGAATAAGCACTCGTGTGCTTTTTCACATCAAGTCCTCGTGTGTATGCGGTTTTGTAAATTCTGTCGTCTGTTCTCACCGGCACACAATGGCCTACTCTTACGAAAAGCGGAACAGGATTTAACGTGTGTGCAAGATGCTCTGCGTGCGTTCACACACGAAGCCTCGGTTTATAGTCTCATTCGAAGGACTTTTGGAGAGAGTGGAGTCTGCACTGATGTTAACTCCAGGGGGACAATATCCCCCTTGGACGGGAATCGAACCCGGGTCGTCAGATTGCGAGCGCAGTGTTCTAACCACTAGGCTACCCCGTCCCCCCGAGTGAGCGTGTCGTCTCCCCTGCCTGTCCTCCCCTCATCGCTGTTCCATCACTGCTGCACTTGTGACGGGGAATGACTGCCAAAACAGGCCACACAATTTACTGTATCACGATGGAAGGGGGGGTGGAAGAGGATGGTGGGAGGGGGTGGGGATTGGGGGGGGGGGGGGGGGGCGCTCAGACAGCATAAATCTTCACATTTCCTTAACAGATTTGGAATCGTTAGCGCTCTCTCTCTCTCTCTCTCTCTCTCTCTCTCTCGCTCCTCTTCTCTCTCTCTCTCTCTCTCTCTCTCTCTCTCTCTCTCCTCTCTCTCTCTCTCTCTCTCTCTCTCTCCTCTCTCTCTCTCTCTCTCATCTCTCTCTCCTCTCTTTCTCTCTTCTCTCTTTCTCTCTCTCTCCTCTCTCTCTCTCTCTCTCTCTCTCTCTCTCTCTCTCTCTCTCTCCTCTCTCTCTACACACACACACACATACACATCAGGATGTTTCCTTAAAGGAGGGGACTGGATGTAAAAAAAAAAAAAAAGCACATGGGTGCTTATTCATTATCCTCGAAATAAAAGAATTTGATTTGATTTGATTTGATTTGATCTGCTCTCTCTCACTCCCTCCCTCTCTGTCTGTCTGTCTGTCTGTCTGTCTGTCTCTCTCTCTCTCTCTCTCTCTCTCTCTCTCTCTCTCTCTCTCTCTCTCTCTCTCTCTCTCCCCCCTTCTCTCTCTCTGTTTAAAGACAGGCTGTTATTATGTATGGTTATTGTGGTGGTGGTGTGGATTGTATCAATTTTTCTGTCTGTGGTCTTTGGGTCTGTGTGCGTTGTCTGTACTCCTGTCCATCTATTATCACTTTTCTATCCGTGTGTGTGTGCGTGTGTGTGAGTGTGTGTGTGTATGCGCGCGCGTGCGTGTGTGTGTATGTGTGTGTGTGTGCGCGCGCGCACATGTGCATTTGCTGTGTACACATGCAAGAATGGGCGTGTGTACGTGCATGTATCCTTCAGATGAGACTATAAACCGAGGCCCCGTGTGCGAATGCATGCAGAACATCTTGCGCACATGTTAAATCCTGTTCCGCTTTTCGAAAGAGTAGGCCATTGTGCCGGTGGGAACAGATGACAAAATTTACAAAACCGCTTACACACGGGGACTGGATGTAAAAAAACCCACACGAGTGCTTATTCCATTATCCTCGATATAAAAAAAATCATGTCATCTGAGCGCTTTGATTTGTTGCTTTACAAGATTCAGCGCTATATAAATTCCATACATTATTATTATTTATTTATATATGCACTCGCCTATCAAAATAACCAGACCCCCAAAAATAAGACATTACAAGAACATTACTAATCCCAATGTCTTCTTTCTCCCCCCCCCCCACCCCCCAACCCCATCCTCTCCCCCACCCATGTTGTCTGTCTATGACATCGCTGCCTTCCTTCAAAGCGGTATTGCTGTGTTAACCGTCTGCTGCAAATCTCCCTCATTCATTGCATTGCATCGCTCCTTTATGCTCGCTACTCTCCTGTCCTCTCCTCTAGCAGCCCCCCCCCCCCCCCCTCCTCCCCTAGTGTTTAGTCCCTCCTAAAGTGAGGGAATGGGGACGGGATAGCTCAGTGGTCAGAGCACTCGCTTTCCCCCAGCCAAGTTCAGCAGTATCGAGCGTGGTTACCACTTGGATGGGTGACCGTTTGTACGCCTTGGCTTCAGTACAGTTCCCCCAGTTCCCCCAGCTGTAAATGGGTACCTGCCCTCTTTAGGGTCAGGGAAGGTAAAGCAGCGAGGGAGAGGAGATGGGCGCCGCCCTCAATATGCTGGCCCCTAGAGAAGCTGAGGTCTCTGA
>CM054159.1:28608910-28618910 GCA_028751875.1 Rapana venosa
GTAAGTATTAACACCAACGTGATACAAATGAGCAGTCATTAACAATTAAAAATCATAATGGTCAGACATGAAAACAGTCGAATCAAAAGCATGTAACTGGTAACGAAAATTCAATATTTTACAAACTGTCTGATTTTCATAATCCCCAATAGGAATCAATGGTACATATGAGTGCAACCACAGAAAATGAAAATAAGAAGCTGTACATACAAAGCTTAAACACCAATATTAATCAAGCAGGTGAGGCGCTGTGAACACTGGTTTTTAAAGGACTGGGTCAGATGATCCAGCCGTCATGGCGCTGTGGTTAGTGGCTTAGGTTTTGGCTAGAAGGTCGCCAGTTCCATTCCCTTCATATCAGAGCTAGGCATTCTTCACTGTGGCTGGCTCCCACCCAGAGTGACTTTGCTGTGGACTCATTTTGAGGACTTGGACCACACAGTCAAGCTTCATCCACTTTACGGATGCAGTGTTGAGAGAGTTGCTCACATTATCTGACCAACACTGCAGATGTCTGAATCCTTTGAACCCCTGGACACTATGATACATTATGATAGGAAGCGTAGAGTAAGGCCCGGTCAAGTAGTCTCAAAGCAGATACACGTCCATTGTATCCTAGTAACTTCATCCTCATCACAATTGATCATCATGTACCAAGAAAGATGTCTGGCTGCTCTGGCCTCATGATGACCTCAGTTTTGGCTTCTCCATATACTTCTATGCCTGTGGCGAGTTTGCGTCAAAACTTTGTATTTGGAGTTTCATGGGAGAGGAACGTTGAGTGCTGCTATGATGGCTGCCACCCAGCGTGGGCACCTCCCTCACTCTAGCTCCATGACTAAGCTATTAGTGTCGTCAGTAGCGGACTTAGTGGGTGGCGTCCTGCGTATGTAAGCTCAGAACAGACACGGCTGAACACCACCAAAAGTGGCCCAGCAGCAGTGCAGAGCCCCTCTGGCTGGTGGCCCCATAGCGGTCTGACATTAATAGACTCCCTGTGGACTTCCGACCCTGAGGATGCGACATAACGAATCTGGGTGTAGCTGGGGTGGAGAGATTGGAATGAGCGGCGTGAGAACAGCAAGACAGGAACGTCACACAAGATAAGGCAGCAACAAAATGGAAAAGCATGTATCAGGTGTGTAATCAAAGCTGTTTTTATTTATATGTGCACAATAACTAAGAAAAAGACCAAGAACAAGCAGCATTGAGTCTGGAACAGTGATTGCAGGGCTCTCTAGTGACAGACAGTGGCTTTAACCGCAGCAGACTTCTGTTTTCAACCTGAAGATTCTGGAAGCCTGGCCTGGTCTGGAAGAGGACAGGGCCAAAGCCACGTGCTGGCAAAGCGGGACCGGCAATTCAAACCGCCTCATGGCTGATTAGACTCGTCATTATCTCCGCATCCCCTTCCCTAATTATCCTCTCCTCCCCCAGCTAATAAATGGAAGATGTCTGTGCGGCGACTCCCGCGCCCATCAAATCCTCGCTGGCCTAAGTCCCGGACACCAGTCAGCGGTGTCAGCCCAGTCTGCAGCAGCACTGACACTGGTGGCCAAGGCAGGCACTCCACATCCCTGAACACAGTCAACACCGCCACTTATCAGTCTCAGCACCATGGAACCCCACTTTTCACCACCCGGCTTTTCACCACCGACTTTTCCCCCCCTCCATCCCAACTTTTCACCATCGAGTCAGAGAACAACAGGGAAAGTCGCTGCAGCAGCAGCAGCAACCGCCATCTTTTTTTTTCTTTTTTTTTTTGGAATCGATGGAAATGAGAATGAGTTTTGCCCCCTGACATGGGGACTTCTCCTAGCCTGCCGTGAGTTATGGGTCTTGGCGAGCAGGCAATTAAAAGGTTAAAGGAAATTTATGGCGGCTGCGGACATAGTCCGGAAGAATACGTTCATCACTGGCAGCAGTGTCAGGAGGCTGGAAGTGGTAGCAGATTATCTCTTTCAAGGAGCTAATTGACTCCACAACAAATATTTCCCGGGCAGAAAGAGAGAGAGGAGAATTTGGTGGCTCCAAAGCTGCTGGGGGTAGGGGAGACAAATCCGCAGTCTTGACAGGGGAAAGAAGAAAGAAGAAGGGGAAAAAATGGGGGAAGTTTTTCTTACTAGGGTACTTTTATTTTTGTTGATGATTTTCTGGTAATTGTTTTGTTTTTGTTTTTGTTTGTTTGGGGTTTGCTTTTGGTCGTTTATGAAATAAAGAATTCACACCAGCCGCCATGGCGCAGTGGTTAGCGCTTAAGGTTACGACTAGAAGGTCGCGGGTTGGATTCCCATAAGAGTCATAGGGATTTTTCTGACTCCGGCCGGCTCCTACCCAGAGTGAGTGTGCTGTGGGCTCAGTGGAAAGACTAGGACCACACAGTCGAGCTTCATCCACTTAACGGATGCGAGTTTGAGAGTTGCTCAAATTACCTGACCAACACTGCGGGTGTCTGTATCTCTCGGGCCCGGTTGACGCCAGGATATATTATGATAGTAAGCGAAGAGTACGTACCTATCAAGTAGTCTCAAAGCATATGCACTTCCACAGCAGCAGCATTACGTCATCCTCATTGTCATTGATCCTCATGCAGTAAAAACAAAAAGCCTCTGATTTGGTGGTCCCAGTTGCTCTGGTCTCATGGTGACCTCCGATTCGGTTTCCCTATACACTTCTGTGCCTGTGGTGAGTTTGTGTCAGGGCCTTTGGGGTTGGAGGTTCGCGGGGGACGGTGGTTGGAGGGACGTTGTGGTGGTTGCCACCTCAGGTGGGCAACTCACTCATTCTGGCTCCGCGACTGAGTTAATACTGTTGTTAGTAGGAAGCTTAGTAGGTGGTGTCCTGCGAATGTTAGCTCAGAACAGGCACCACTGAACACCACCAAAGTGACCCAGCAGCAGTGCAGGGCCCCTCTGGCTGGTGGTCCCACGGCGGCCTGATAGTGATGGGATCCCTGTGGACTTCCGACCCTGAGGATGAGACATAACAAATCTGGGTATGGCTGTGGCGGGGAGATTGGAATGAGCGCGTGGGAACAGCAGGACGGGGGACATCACAGAAGTTGAGGCAGCAAAAAATAAAGAAATAAAGAAAGAATTCACACACGTGCATTTGTGTGTGTGCGCGCGCGCGTGCGTGTGTGAATGTGTGTTTACGGGGGCGGGGAGAGGAGGACTGTGAGAGGGGTGAAATGTCTCATAACCTATGTTGTCGTAGGGGAGCGAGGCGTCAGAGACCTCACTTCTCCAGGGGCCAGCATATTGAGGGCGGGACCCATCTCCTCTCTCTCGCCGCTTTACCTTCCCTGACCCTAAAGAGGGCAGGTACCCATTTACAGCTGGTTGAACTGGGGGACTATACTGAAGCCAAGACGTGCAAACGGTCACCCATCCAAGTGGCAACCACGCTCGATGCTGCTTAACCTTAGCTGGGGGAAAGCGAATGCTTTTACCACTGAACTATCCCGCCCCCTTGGAGCGAGAGGGAAGGTCTTTAAAATACAATAGTTTGAAAGGGACTCTAAGAGCTCCTTTAACATCAAAGGAAATTGTTTGTGCAATGACGTGTTGGGGGTTAAGATGAAGAGATCGTCATTGTTTTCTATTGTTTTAATGGCAAGCTTCACTCCTGTTTGTCCCTCTGGCAACTGAAATTGGGCCCAGCACTTTTTGGATCGGACGATATCCACCCACCCCCACCCCTACCCCTACCCTACCCATCCCCATGGGGGGATGCCGGGGAGGGGCCTGTCAGTATAAATAGCATCCCCACCTTCTGAAAATTCTGTGCTAGGAATTCCCTCTTTTCTATCTTTCTCTTTGTTTCTGTCTTTTTCCTTTTCTTCTTCTCACCTCCTTCTTGTCTCTGTTCTGCCTTCTTGGTCCACTCTCCTGCCTTTGGGTCCAGAAAGACTTATATTAATTTATATTATATATTATACTTATAATATTATATTAATTTATCTCCCACGCCGAGGTCGGATGCACGGGGCCTGATTTCTCGGGCGCTTAGCTAGCGCAGTTTTCTAAATTGTTCTTGTTGCTGTTGTTGTGCGTTCCCCAGCTTAACACTCTGGGGGGTCACCCAGAATGTGCACTCTTGACTCACTCACTCATCCCACCTGGGAATAATCACTGTGAGATTGAAATTGCACACTGAATGAGAGGTTTTGCGTGTATGACTGTTTTTAAGTACCTCGCCATATAGGCAGCCATACTCCGAGGATGTTTTCTCCTTTAAAGGAGAGTGCAGGTTGTTGTTATGTTAAGAGCTTGTCATGGCTGAAGGAAATCTCAACACAACACAACATTTTACAGCATAACAACATTTTAGTGTAGACCTTGGCAATTAGCTGACATCAATAACTGACACAGCTTTTGGCCTGGGCCCAATCCAATTGCTTGACATTGACGGTTAATATTTTCTTGATGGCGGAGGTGGTGGTGGTGGAGGTGGTGGCATGGTGAAGTATGAAGCCTGTTTGGGCAGGAATTGCCGGAAGAACATGGGCGGGGGATGGGGGTGGGAGGACTGGAGTCGAATAGTGATGGTGTGAAGGAACTGACAATGTATCCGTTTTTTTATCTTCACCATTTTGTTGATGCTGAGCTGTCGCGCTCTCCTATGCATACGCGCGCGCGTGCGCGTACAGACAGACAGACAGGCACACGCACGCACACGCACGCACGCACATACACACACATCACAGAAAGAGAGAGAGAGAGAGAGAGAGAGAGAAAGAGAGACAGACACAGAGACACATAGACAGTCACACAGACACAACATAACAGGAAGGACATACATATAATTATCAGTTAGCTTTCAGACATTATACCTCTTCCAACACACACACACACACATACACACACATACATACATACACACATACATACATACATACATACATACATACATACATACATACATACATACATACATACATACATACATACATACATACATAAGCGCTTTGATTTGTCTCTGCAAGTTATAGTGCTATATAAATTCCATTTATTATTATTATTATTATACATACATACATACATACATATATACACACACGGTCGCTCGCGCGCGCGCGCGCGCGCACACACACACACACACACACACACACACACACACACACAAACACACACACATACTCACACACGCACACACGCACGCACATAGACACACCCGCGCGAGGACACACGGACACTCGAGCACATATTCGCAAACACATACTATTTGTGATTTAGATATTTGAAGGAAACTGATACAATGTCGTGGTTTTAAATAATTATATTTAGACCCAAGCTCTCTGGATTCCCTTTCTTTCCAGTCTAAGATGCATAATCCAGCTTAGAGTTTCTGCATCGTTCCTTAGCAGAACACCAGCAGTAGCAGCGAGTAAAGGTAAAGGTGTCACATGTGGATCGGTGGTCTAGAGGTAACGCACCTGCCTAGAAAGCCAAAAGTCCGGGTCGGATGTGTGCAGTGGTTCGATCCCCGTTAGGGCCCGAACTTTTTTCCCATCCATTAGACCAAGAGTGGTGGTCTGGGTGCTAGTATTTCGGATAAGACGATAAGCCGAGGTCCCGTGTGTTACACATAACTATTTAGCGCACGTTTAAGAACCCACGGCAACAAGAGAGTTGTCCTGGCTTAATTCTGTAGAAAAAAGGCACTCTGATAGGGAAAAAAATACAATTGAATACCCCCAAAAATATGGGTGGTGCTGCTCTTGTGGCGACACGCTCTCCTCGGGGAGAGCAGCCCGAATTTCACGCAGAGAAATCTGCCGTGACTTAAAGTGGTATAAAAAAAGGTTTTTAATGAAAATGGACCGGGACATCATACCGAAGGCAGGGTGCTTGAATAGTCCTGGTCACTATCGGCGAGAAGCGACGCTCAACACCGCTTGACCTCAGCGTGTAATGAGAGCTAGTGCTCTGACCACTGAGCAGCCCCAGTCCCAAAGTCGTAGACTTTGTGGAAAGTAGTTTTTACCACTTTAAGTTACAGCAGATTTCTCTGCGTGAAATTCGGGCTTATCTCCCCATGGAGAGCGCGTCGCCACAAGAGCAGTGCCACCCATTATTTTTTTTTCCTGTCTGCAACTGTATTTGTTTATGTATCAGAGCGGCTTTTTTCTACAGAACTGTTGCCAGGGACAACTCTCTTGTCGTGGGTTCTTTTACGTGCGCTAAATAATTACGTGTAACACACGAGACCTCGGTTTATCGTCTCATCGAAGGACGTTTTGGGGAGAGTGGAGTCGGCACTGATGTTTACTCCAGAGGAAAAATCCTCTTGAACGAGATTCGAACCCGGGTAAGCAGATCACGAAAACGTCACTCTGACCACCAGGCTGTCCCCGTCCCTTCCCTGTGAGAGTTAGAGTGTGCTGCACACTACACACAGTGGTAGCAGTATGGGGAGACACGCTTCTGCTGCGTCCAGCTGCACACTGCAGTGGTGACATGAGGAAGCATGACTACAAGACAGGAACGCTCCGACACAAAAACAGCAAATAAACCTGAAAATTAATGAACAAAAAACGCTAGGCTTGTAAGGAAAGTAACAAGACGACACTACGTGAAGACACAGGTTTGTGTGTGGTAATACTTTAGATTTGCTACGGTAGAAGGAAGGTGGCAGGATGGTTAAGGCGTTTACCTGCCAACAAGTAAACCGTGAGGTTCTGGATTCAAATCCCAGCCTCGCCCTTTCTTCCAAGTTTGACAAAAAAATCGAACTGAATGTCAAAGTCCTTCGGATGAGACTATAAACCGAGGCCCCGTGTACGAACGCATTCAGAACACCTTGCGCACACATTAAATCCTGTTCCGCTGTTCGAAAGAGTCGGCCATTGTGTGCCGGGGGGAACAGATGACAAAATGTAAAAAACCGCATGCACACGCGTAAAAATTTTTTTTTAAATCATTACAAAATTTTAAAATTTCATCTGAGCGCTTTGATTTGTGCTTTACAAGATTCAGCGCTATATAAATTCCATACATTATTATTATTATTATTATTATTATTATTATTATTATTATTATTATTATTATTATCATCATCATTATTATTATTATTATTAGAAGCAAAGGCGTTGTATATTCAGCTCAGAATCCTCTCTGTCTGTCTATATGTCTGTCTCTCTTTGTCTCTTTGTCTCTTTCTCTCTCTCACTCTCTCTCTCTCTCACTCCACACACACACAAACACACACACACACACACACACACACACACTTCTGGATAATTATACGTGTCAGTGTGCCTGTCAGTATTATAATTTGCCCTTCATGGGATGATTAAAGTGTTTTTGACTTGATTCTCTCTCTCTCACACCCACACAGACACACACACACTCGCACACACTCACTACACACACACACACTTTCATCCTTTTTCTCCAACCCCCCGCCCCCCTCCCCCCTCCCCCTATCCTTCCACTCCCAAACCAGGAACACTTTTGCAAAAAAAGTTAATTTCATTTTTCATGGCAGTATATCACGGGGACTGGAGAGAAACGTCAATGAATCCTTTGAAGCCAGCAGAACTGCTGTCTGTCTGCCTGTCCGCCTGTCTCTTTCTCTCTCTCTGTCTCTGTCTCTCTCTCTCCTCTCCCTCCCTCTCTCTCCTCTCTCTATCCCTCTCCCTCTCTCTCTCCCTCCCCTCCTCTCCTCTCTCCCCCCCTCTCTCTCTCCTCTCTCTCTCTCCCTCTCTCTCTCCTCTCTCTCTCCCCTCTCTCTCTCCTCCCTCTCTCTCCTCTCTCTCCCTCTCTCTCCCTCCCTCTCTCTCTCCCTCTCTCTCTCTCCCTCTCTCTCTCTCCTCTCTCCCCCCCTCTCTCTCTCTGTGCGCAGCCTTGCTTTATATTTGTGTAAAGCCTTTAGAATGAGAGATATCTTGGTTTCTTAAGTCATAATTTTTGTAACTGATTTTTATTGTGGTGGTTGTGGTTATACAATAACATTTTCGGGTTTTTGTGCTTCCTGATTTTTCTCACTAAAATACTAAGCAGCTCGGCAACCCCCTTTCATGTATTGGCCAATGGCCTTTTTGTGAATAAATCTTTCGAGTTCGAGTTCGAGTTCTCTCTCTGTCTACTGCTGCTGTTTTGGTATCACTCAGGGTGATGAGGATGGGCAGTGGACGGAGGGGCAGCGAGTAATTGGACATGTGCTGAGTCCTGCAGGGCACTCTCCGGGCCATAAAGCCGCCATGACAGCTGTGCCGCAGAAACAGCCAAAGGCGAATTGTGATTGGTAGGGGGAGATCCACGACCTTTTACCGGAAGCGGTGGGAGTGTGGGGGGAGAAGGATTGTTGCCAGTATAGTAGGTGTGATGGCTGACTTGTGTGTTTGTTTATGAATGTTTTGCTGTATTCTTTCATCTTTCTATCTATGTATTCCATTCCTTTCTTTTTAAACAATTGAGAGCTGAATTGAGGTGGGTTGTTTATTTTCAAAGTAAAGAAAAAACCCATGTTGTTTGATTAACTATTCTGTTTTCATCCTTACTATCAATAACTGTCTTCATTGCTGTCAGCTTTGAGTTCTGATGCCTTTCCCCTATACCAGCATCATTTTATCTCATAAAAACCAATGTTTACCATGGGATTCCCCCGTACGGATGCCAGGGTCTGTCAGTATAAATAGCATCCCCACATTTTGGAAATTCTGTGCCAAAAATTTCCTCTTTTCTATCACTTTCTTTGTTTCTGCCTTGATCTCTTTCTTCCTGTCACCTCCTTCTTGTCTATTTTCTGCCTTCTTGGTCCATTCTCCTGCCTTTTTTTCCAGAAAGATTTAAAAGATAGCAATGCTCTCTTCTGCCGAAGTCGGATGCGCTAGGCCTGACTTGTCAGGCGCTTAATGGCAGCGCGTCGCATTTATGCTCATATAACAGACAACAATACTTGCTGTCTGAGCGTTCGATGAAGAAGAAGACAATACGATGACTTTTCTGGTTTATTCTAATCCTTGATTCTCTTCTCAGCCAACACATGCTGGCTTCAGAGCAGCTCAGTTTTTGCATAGGATGCATGCTGGGCATGTAGTGCTTCTTTAAATTAACCCACTGAACGTCGACATCAGTTATGGGATCTCTGACGTGCACATTTGATCTTCTACATTCATAATCATGCAAAAGACATTCAGGCACTGGCAGGTCTGCACTTGTAAGTTGACCTGAGAGATCGTAATATGTCCCACCCTTAATTCACCAGCACCAGCCACTACCGAGATTTGAACCCGCATCTTCATGGATCCACAGGAGTGAAGTCAAACAGTCAATCACGGTGCAGGACAGCCTAGTGGTTAGAACGTCACGCTCGTTGATCTGATGGCCTGGGTTCGAGCCACCACAAGACACCTGTTCAATGGGATTTTTACCTTGGAGCTCACATTAGTAGCGACACTACCCCCATCCCCCAATTCCCCCGAATCCCTTTGGATGAGACTATGAACCAGTCAGTGTTTGGTTTGCAAAGGAAGAACATCTTGCACACACATTAAAAACCCTTTTCACCTTTTCTGGGTTGTTTTTATTTCAAGGGTTGTGGAATAATTACTCATATTCTTTTTTTTTTAACATCCAGTCCCCGTGTGTATGTGTTGTTGTTTTTTTTAAAAATCGTTATCCATTCCCACTAGCACACAATGGCCTACTCTTCCAAAAAAGGGGAACAGGTTTTTAACGTGTGCGCAAGATGTTCTGCATGCTTTCACAAGAGTAGGTCATTGAGTACCAGTAGGAATGAACTGAAACATTAAAAAAAGAACGTATGCACACAGGTGTCGTATTGAGACACCATCCCCGAAGATGGATGTGGCTACCTTAATGGTGGGTAAACAGTCGCATACGCAAAATCTCACCATTGGTGAACCTCAGAGCTCTATCCGAAAAAAAGCCAGTCTAAATCATTCCTTGATTCAAAGTTAAAGACAAAGACAGACAGAAAGAAAACCTCTTTTCTTGGCTGAAATTGACAGCTACAAGAGTGACAATCAATC
>CM054159.1:28626410-28628910 GCA_028751875.1 Rapana venosa
GACTGTTACCTACTTTGATAATAGGTTGTCTGTTAAACTTTCGTGACTGACCATTTAGCTTCCCTTCAATCTACAGTTGTGTCTGTGTAGTGACGTATGTGTGCCATTTTTCGCACGGCCGAAGCGATTGATCTCAAAATCTTATTGAGAAAGAAGCATCCCCAAGTGTGAAGACGGCAAGTTTAGAAAAGAAATATGTAAAAAAAAAAATCATAATGAAGTTAAAAAAAAAAAAGAAATCTTTAAATTATTAATTACATTTGTTTCAATGGGTTGATTTGTTGTGACAATGGTTTATTTCTCAGCTGCCAAATAACAAGTTAGGTTGTGTTTGATGGTGGAGGAGTACACTATAAGTTATTGGCTTGTTGCTGATCCAAATGGATTTGTGTACAGCGTGTTTCTTCTTTTCTGAGTAAACATTTGTTAAAACCGAACATACCTCGCGAATTAAATTAAATTAAATTAAACTGAACAGCATACTAGCAATTGAATTGAATTGAACGAAGCTGCATACTGTATTGGCACCTAGTAGACATGTGTTCTTATGAAACATGATATTCTGTTCAATATCGTTTATACAATAACAACTTAACTAATCACTTTTCCCAATTTTGCTATAGCCGTGTTTTGAAAGGAAAGCTTTAACTGATTTAAAACGTTAGCTGATAAACACAGCAAAAACAGGCAAAGCCAGGTGTGCATCTGCAAGAACAGTAAACATCATTGAATTCTTCACACACGCGCACACACACACTCGTGCACAGGAGAGAGAGAGAGAGAGAGAGAGAGAGAGAGAGAGAGAGAGAGAGAGAGAGAGAGAGAGAGAGAGAGAGAGAGAGAGAGAGAGAGAGAGAGAGAACAACAACAACAACAACAACAACAACAAATATACATGACAAACAAATCGTTAGAGGGAGACATCATTTTACTACCGGAGCGATATTTATGAGTGATGCCTTTCTTCAATAGAGGTATCCCTGTAGTTTAATTTCCCAGTGAAGGGATTTTTTCCCCTTCATTTTCAGGGGAAAGTGGAGTACTTTTTTTTCTTGTTTTGTTTTGCCTCCCCCCTCCCCATTCTCACACACACACACACACACACACACACACACACACACGCACTCGCACGCATGCACGCACGCACGCACGCACGCACATCAACATTTTGTTGGAAATTGGGTGGGTGGTGGTGGTGGTGGTGGTGGTGGTGGTTGGTGGTGGTGGTGTGTGTGTGTGTGTGTGTGTGTGTGTGTGTGTGTGTGTGTGTGTGTGTGTGTGTGTGTGTGTGTGTGTGTGTGTGTGTGTGTGTGTGTGTGTGTGTGTGTGTGTGTGTGTGCTAAGCTTCTAGCAGAAATTAAGAATTTTCTGGGAGAAATGTGTCTTTGGCTTCAACTAACATATGCAGAAAAAAATATCAAATACGTGCATGGTCAAAGTCAAAGTCAAAATCAACCTTTAATTTTCAGATGGTACACTGATCCAAAGAACAAGCAGATAAAATCATTTCGTGTGCGTGTGTTAAAGAACACAAAGCAACAAAAGATCTGTATCGGAACTTATGTTGAAGATGAATCCAACTGCTGGTAAACAAGGAATGTATGGAACTATTTTTGTTTTTTAAAAGTCTAGTCTCCAAGTGGTGGTCTTTACGCAAATCTTCCGGGCATGACAGTCAGTCCCAGCTCCTGTGAACAATTTGTACGTATTACACGTAAAAGACCCCTCGCCAATGAGAGTCACCCATGTCAAATTTTGCAGAAAAAAGTCTCTACAAACACATAATGCTATAACTAAAAACTGTTACCTGACACAAAAATGATCGCACAAAATAATACAACACAGTACAATACAATAGATACAGTTCAATACAATATGGTACATACAATACTATATGCTACAATACAATGTCATGATACTGTCAACACAACAAACACAAAAGTATATGAAACAATACAAAAGTACATGAAACAATACAAAAGTATATGAAACAATACAAAAGTATATGAAACAATACAAAACGATATGAAACAATACAGAACTATATGAAACAATACAAAACTATATGAAACAATACAAAACTATATGAAACAATACAAAACTGGCACAGACCAAATCAGACACTGGACTTGGCACAGACCAAATCAGACACTGGACTTGGCACAGACCAAATCAGACACTGGACTTGGCACAGACCAAATCAGACACTAGACTTGGCACAGACCAAATCAGACACTGGACTTGGCACAGACCAAATCAGACACTGGACCTGGCACAGACCAAATCAGACACTGGACTTGGCACAGACCAAATCAGACACTGAACTTGGCACAGACTAAACCAGACCAAACTAAATCATTCATATCTTTTTTATTTGTTATATTTATTTTATTATTTTATATCGAGGATAATTGAATAAGCATTTATGCGCTATTTTACATCCAGTCCCCGTGTGTATGCAGTTTTGTACATTTTGTCATCTATTCCTACCGGCACACAA
>CM054159.1:28633910-28638910 GCA_028751875.1 Rapana venosa
TACCATCGAATTATACTGTATTTCACATCATATCGTAGGATTTTTTTAAACTATATGTCATTTTACACTATTACATCATTTCATATACCACATCACCCCATCACATCATTCCATTATCACATCGTTCCATATGCCATTCCATATATCACATCACACCATCACATCATTCCATATAACATTTATTATTATTATATTATTATATCACATCACACCATCACATCATTCTATATACCACATCACGCCATCCCACCACTCCATTAAAACATCACACCATACAAATAATGATAGTATTAATAATAATAATAATGATGATGATAATAATAATAATAATAATAATAATAATAATAATAATAATAATAATAATAATAATGAATGGAATTTATATAGCGCTATATCTTGCAAAAACAAAACAAAATACACCATCACGCCATTACATCATCCCACAATATACCACATCACACCATACACCACCGCACCATTCAGTATATCACATCATTCCATAAATCGCATCACACCATCGCATTATCACATCACACCATCACACCACCACACCACCACACCACCACACCGGACCGTTTCTGCGAAGCAAACAGCGGGGAGGGGTGGGGAGGGGAGGGGTGGGGTGGGGTGGACATGAGTTAAATGGTCCGGGGGGCCAAGTTGACGGTGCAGCACTCATTAACCCGGACACCTCCAGGCCGCCAAACAAAGACAATCATAACTTTTGCCTACCGGAGCTGGGGGATGGGGGTGGGGGTGAGGGTGGAGGAGGAGGGGGTTGGAGGGAGATAGGGAAGGGGGTGAGGGTGGGGAAGGGTCACTAAATATTATTTCCTAATGAATGGGGTTGAGGTGTACACTCATCATTGGCGGTTGGTTGGTTGGGTGGGTGGCTGGGGGGTGTGTGCATTGTGCTGTTCAGTTGTGACTTTGTTTTCTTTAGCCCCCGCAGGCATAGGGCGTAAACATGCTGTCTCCCTCCATCTCTCTCTCTCTGTCTCTCTGTCTCTCTCTCTCTCTCTCTCTCTCTCTCTCTCTTCTCTCTCTCTCTCCTACTCTTTCTTCTCTCTCTCTCTCTCTCTCTCTCTATCTCTCTCTCTCTGTCTCTGTCTCTGTCTCTCTCGTTGCGTATATTTGTGTAAAGCCTTCAGAATCAGAGATAGAGATAGCTTGGTATCTTAAGTCATATTTTTGTAACTGACATTTGTTGTTGTTGTTATACTAATTAGTTCGGCAACCCCCTTTGTGTATGGGCCAAATGGCCTTTCTGTGAATAAATCTTTCCAGTTCGAGTTCTCTCTCTTGTTGAATTATTAGATCATTTTTTCCCTGTGGGGATACCTGGGGCCTGTCAGTATAAATAGCATCCCCACCCTCTGAAAATTCTGTGCTAGCAATTCCCTCTTTTCTATCCCTCTCTTTGTTTCTGCCTTGTTTCTTTTCTTCCTGTCACCTCCTTCTTGTCCATCTTCTGCCTTTGTGGTCCATTCTCCTGCCCGGTTTTTTTTCCAGAAAAACTTAATAGACAACATTTCTCTCCCATGTCGAAGTCGGATGCGCTGGGCCTGACTTGTTAGGTGCTTAACGGCAGCGCAACACACAATTTTGCTCATGTGACAGACAACAATGGTTGCTGTCTGGGTGTTCGATGACGAAGAAAGAAGATCAATTTTGCTTTGCTATCTTGATTTGCTATGTTTGAAGACTGAATGAAAATAGTGTTGTACTTGTATGATAATATGTTTTTTTCTTACCCTCAATACAAGGGAGAAATTTCATGTGCTCTCTCTCTCTCCATCCTCTCTCTCTCTCTCTCTCTCTCTCTCTCTCTCTCTCTCTCTCTCTCTCTCTCTCTCTCTCTCTCTCTCCTCCCATGAGGGCCTGTGTAAAGAAGCCTATGGCTTATCCAATTACCCTCATTAAAATATTCAAGTTCGAGTTCGAGTTCTCTCTCTCTCTGAGGGCAAAAATCCATGTGCTCTCTCTCTCTCTCTCTCTCTCTCTCTCTCTCTCTCTCTCTCTCTCTCTCTCTCTCTCTCTCTCTCTCTCTCTCTCTCATACACATACATATTCCAATTCAATTTAATCACTTTATTATCTCACAAACAGTTCACACATCACGCAATAATACCTACATCAATACCAACACCAGCACTTTACCATCTCAACACACAAAAAAGAGGATTCAAGTGGTCACAAGCCATATCTGCATAACAATGATAAACAGAAACACACTTATTACAGATTAATATAAGTATAATCTAACAATAACATTCAATCTTAAAGTCACACGCACGCATGCTCAAACACATACACACACATGCGCTCGCACGCACCCGCGCGCGCACTCACACTCACACACACACACACACACACACACACACACACACACACACACACACACACACATACAGGATTTTCGGAAGTGTAAGCCATTGTATGCCGGTGGGAACGGATGACAAAATTGATAAAACTGCATACACACGGGGACTGGATAAAAAAAAGCACATGAGTGTTTATTCCATTATCCTCGAAATAAGATAATAAATAAGTAAGCAAGTAAGTAAATAAATAAGCAAACAAACAAACACGCACATGATTATGCTGAGTTAGGATGGAGTTATGGGCGTCTGTGGCTATGTTGCTGAGGGCTACACAGTAAATAAGCCTGTATGCCTCTGTCTGCCCTACCCTCCAGGGCAGAAGTGTTTGGTGTGTGTGTGTGTGTGTGTGTGTGTGTGTGTGTGTGTGTGTGTGTTGTGTGTGTGTGTGTCTGTGTGTGTGTGTGTGTCTGTGTGTCTGTGTGTGTGTGGCTGTGTGTGTGTGGCTGTGTGTGTGTGTGTGTATGAGTGTGTGTGTGTATGTGTGGCTGTGTGTGTGTGTGTGTGTGGGGGGGGGGGGGGTCTGTGTGTATGTGTGTGTGTGTGTGTTTTGGTATCATTAGTCCTCCCTGTTAACCACGCGCAGCCATTTGTTTGGGGTGACAGCTGAATTAGTATGATAATGTGCAAACCCTCCGGCATGCACAACACTGACGCTTATGCACACGCGCATACGCACTCAGACACGCACGCACGCTCGCGCGCGCACACACACACACACACACACACACACACTTGAGCATTCTTAATAATAATGTACCCATTAACATAAAATTACACTAGTTTTAGAATTACATTTTTATAGACTATAAACACTGCAGGTGTTCTAAATGTACCATGGTACTAATGCAAAAAATACTTTGTACACACACACACCCTCGCTCGCTCTCGCTCGCTCTCGCTCTCTCTCTCTCTCTCTCTCTCTCTCTCTCTCTCTCTCTCCTCTCTCTCTCTCTCTCTCTCTCTCTCTCTCTCTCTCTCTCTCCAGTATTCCTCCTACACTCATCAATGATTAACATATATCCATTTTAGATTTTTTTTTTCTGGTCTGTGACCACTACAAGTATTCAAATCATTACATAGCAATACTATAAAGCTACTCTGTACACACAGGCCTATCATACAAATGTTACACTCCAATACACAATCTTCAGAACTGTCTCCATTGCCGCTGTCGATGGTAAAAGTAAAGGTCAAGGTGTCCCATAACCTATAAGGTCGTAGGGGAGCGAGGCGTCAGAGACCTCACTTCTCTAGGGGCCAGCTTATTGAGGGCGGCGCCCATCTCCTCTCCCTCGCTGCTTTACCTTCCCTGACCCTAAAGAGGCAGGTACCCATTGACGGCTGAGTGAACTGGGGGACTGAACTGAAGCCAAAGCGCGCAAACGGTCACCCAACCAAGTGGTAACCACACTCGACGCTGCTTAACCTTAACTGGGGGAAAGCGAGTGCTCTGACCGCTGAGCTATCCCGTGTCCACAGGTCATCTTTACCATATATATATATATATATATATATATATATATATATATATATATATATATATATATATATATATATATATATATATATATATATATATGTATATTAGATTCTCTCACAGAGACATCGTCACAAATCGCAACAGCAATGCGCAACATTATAACAATTTGGGGGGATAATGTTCAATTTGTGTTAAATCTAGGATTAGAAGTTGACGGCAGTGTAAACGACAAATGTAGTTAACGACTCGGTGACAATTTACTCTGCTGTTATAGAAAGAAAAAACAGCAACATCTGGAGGAGGCTGGCTTTCACTGTCATAACATCACCCTGTATCACAGTGACTTGACGTTTTTGCAGCTGCATCATTACCAGATTAGATATGAACACACCCCAGCCAGTTTTTCCTCTGTTATTTACTCATTAAAATTGTTTGTTAACCAGCACATAAAATTTAATATGATTCTGTAATGAACTGACAAATCATGCCAAAAATACGACAGAACATCTTGTAACAGTTGCTAAAATGCTGCCGGGTTTTGTTGTTGTTGTTTGTTTGGGTGTTTAGTTGTTTGTTTTGTTTTTTACGGGTCAAGTCACATGACATATAGCATGGCTGCTGATTGGCCAAGCCATTGAGATCTTAAGCAAAGAAAATGTATGAGGAAGTAGTATCTCATCTGTGTCTGACAGGAAGGAGGTAGATTGACTAATTAACGCAGTGCAGTCTGTTTTCCTGTGCCCTCGTGTTTATCTGTGTCTGTGTGGGTCTGGTCCTTCCTTTCTTCCTTTCTTTCTTTGCTTGCTCCAGCTTTTGTGAATGTTTTTCTCTCTCTCTCTTTAACTCCATGTAGAGTCATTAAGACAGTGTACTGAACAATTATTCACGTCATTCCTCAATGCATCTACTTAACTAAGAAAGCTCTGGTCTTTGTCAAGGATTTACCTAGTCCATTCTACCATGTCAATCCACTGCTTTAGGCCGTTGCTGTTTTTGTTATTGTTGGTGTTCTTTATTCTTCGTTTCCTTCGTTCAAAGGTTAGTTGGTGAATTGTTTCACTTCAGCCATGTGATCTTAACTACGTGGCCACACACGCTCTGTGTATGGACCAGTACACTGCCTGTAGTGTGGTAAC
>CM054159.1:28641410-28671410 GCA_028751875.1 Rapana venosa
TTCCCTGGCTCTAAGACGTCACCTGGGGGACACGAGAGAGATGCTGGACCTGGAGAAGAATGAGGACCAACACCTCCCTCCTGTCCTCCCCGCCCCCCCCCCCCCCACCACACCATCATGTGGGTCAAGGGGATGATGATGATGATGACGACGACGACGACGATGATGATGATGATGACGACCATGACGATGATGGTCATGATGATCATGATGACGTCATATACTATCTTCACGTTTATGACCTAGTCCCCTAGTGTCCCATATTCCTCAGGCTTTATTCTTCTGCATGTGTGTGTCTTCGTTTTAACGTCTATCCACTAACACGTGATATTAAACAGTAATAATTCTGTTCTATCTCCAGTTGTCATCATTATGTCTCAGCTTCTTCCTCAAGATGAGATAGATATCAACATCTTTCGTTGGTTGTGTTTCCTCCTCAAAAGCAATACAAGCTGAAATGAAAACATGTTTCAGTTGTGTGACTATGCAATAAACAAATACAACATATTTCAATAGAGCAACATAATACAATACAACACACGACAATAAGATGACTGCATAAACTCTGAACAGTAGACAAGTGTTTGCCATTTTCTGGTTATGGGGAAAAGGGGATTCCCTCCAGGACAGCAGCAGCAGCAGCAACAGCACTGACTTGGCAGAAACCTATAAGGAATGAAGGGCAGAAACATCTCTGTGAAACGCAGGAGAAGGCTTCTGTGTGTGCTGATGTGTTCTATCTTCCTATATGCATGTTATTGTTGTTGTTATTGTTGTGCGTTCCCAAGCTTAACACTCTGGAGGTCACCCAGAATGTGCACTCTGACTCACTCATCCTACCTGAGAATCACTGTGAGATTGAAATCGCAACACTAAATAAGAAGTTTGCAGGTATGACTGTTTTTGAGTACCTCGCCATATAGGCAGCCATACTCCGACTTCAAAGGATTTTTATCCCCGTAATGAAGAGTGCAGGTTGTTATGTTAAGAGCCTATCATGGCTGAGGGCAATCAATCTCAGCACAACATTTTACAACATAACAACATTTTAGTGTAGGCCTTGGCACTTAGTTGACATCAAGAACTGACACAGCTTCAGGCCTTTTGACACTGGAAACACTGACCAAGGTGACCAAGGCAATGTACCAGGTCATCAGATGCTACACAAGATACTGGACACTGGAAACACTGACCAAGGTGACCAAGGCAATGTACCAGTTCATCAGATGCTACACAAGATACTGGACACTGGAAACACTGACCAAGGTGACCAAGGCAATGTACCAGATCATCAGATGCTACACAAGATACTGGACACTGGAAACACTGACCATGGTGACCAAGGCAATGTACCAGGTCATCAGATGCTACACAAGATACTGGACACTGGAAACACTGACCAAGGTGACCAAGGCAATGTACCAGATCATCAGATGCTACACAAGATACTGGACACTGGAAACACTGACCATAGTCTACACAAGATACTGGACACTGGAAACACTGACCATGGTGACCAAGGCAATGCACCAGGTCATCAGATGCTACACAAGATACTGGACACTGGAAACACTGACCATAGTCTACACAAGATACTGGACACTGGAAACACTGACCATAGTCTACACAAGATACTGGACACTGGAAACACTGACCATAGTGACCGAGCAATGCAGCAGGCCATCAGCCGCTTTGCTGGTTCACAGAAAGACCTGAGGACTTGGCTCAATGCGGAAAACTGCAGGTGTGGCCACGTTACAGGATCCAATGGCCTGGAAAAAACTGGTCTGCAGGCAACTGGTGAGGGAGGGAAACCAAGAGGTAGACCACAAAAACACCACCACCACCAACAACAGCAGCAACAACAACAGCAACAACAACAACAGCTACAACAAGAACAGCAACAACAATAACAGCAACAACAACAACAACAGCTACAACAACAACAGCAACAACAATAACAGCAACAACAATAACAGCAACAGTGACACAACAGCAACAACAATAACAGCAACAACAATAACAACAACAATGACAACAACAATAACAACAACAACAACAACAACAATAACAACAACATATGTGGAATGACAACACTGCAGAATGAGTAGAACAAAACTATTTGCAGAGACCGAGGCTTTGGCACTTAACTGACATAAATGCAGGCGATTGGTAAACAGTTCTACAGTGCAGTGCCCCAGCTTGGTTTGATTGTATTAAAGCCCCAGCGGAATTATCCGATTTAGGAGGTGTACCATCAAACAATCATTACAAGCACAACCCCAACAACTTCCAGTGGAGTTTTAAGAAATAAAAAGAAGTTACTTGAAACACAAAGAAAGAAAGAAAGAAAGAAAGAAGAAAGAAAGAAAGAAAGAAAGAGAGAAAAGAAAAGAAAAGAAACCAACCAGCCAACCAAACAAAAATAAGATAGAAAGAAAGAAAAAGAAAGAAAGAAAAAAAGAACAGACAGAACAGAACGAAAAGAAAGAAAAGAAAAAAAAGAAAAGAAAAGAAAGAAAAATAAAAGAAAAGAAAGAAAGACAGACAGACAGACAGAAAAAAAGAAGAAGAATAGAACAGAACAGGAAGAAAGAAAGAAAGAAAGAAAGAAAGAAAAGAAAAGAAAAAGAAAAAAGAAAAAGAAAAGAAAAGAACGAAAAGAAGAACAGAACAACAGACAGACAGACAGAAAGAACACAACAGAAAGAAAGAAAGAAAGACAGACAGACAGAAAGAAAGAAAGAAAGAAACAAACAAACAAAGAAAGGGAAAGCACGCCAACACGCAACCTGAGCATGGGGAACTACACACAGAAGCGTGAACAGGCAGTAGAACCCGAAATTGAAAGGAAATACAAAGAAAAGAGGAGGGAGGAGGGGCGGGGGGGGGGGGGGAGAGAGAGAGAGAGAGAGAGAGAGAGAGAGAGAGAGAGAGAGAGAGAGGAGAGAGAGAGAGAGAGAGAAGGATTTGGAAACGGGGTACTGAAGTAGGAGTAAATGAGAGATTGACTAGGAGCACGAAAAACCCTCACAGACACACAGACATACACACACGTGCGCGCGCGCGCAGACACACACACACTACACAAACACACACACACACACACACACCACCTACCTGTTTTTCACACACACACATACACACAATACACACACACTACACAAACACACACACACACACAACCTCTCTCTCTCACACACACACACACACTACACAAACACAGACACACACCACCTACCTCACACACACACTACACTACACACACACATACACACACACCTCTCTCTCACCCACACACACTACACAAACACACACACACACACACACACACACATACACACACCACCTCTCTCTCTCTCTCACACACACACACACACTACACTACACCCCCCACCCCTCCACCCACCCCCCTCCCCGTTAGCTAGCTGGCACGCCCAGGGCACTACAGGTTTGAAAGACAGGAACAGACCACAAACGCCATGTTCGCTCTACCCACAGACAAAGGCCCGCTACTCTGCCCTGGCCTGCACTGCACGATAAAAACCCTCCCCTTAGCGCCACAAGGAAAGGTAACTCCCGGCGAAGGTTATTAAGCGCAGGAGAGTAACCCGACCTTGCGTGTGCGGGCATTATGAATGGCGGGGAGTGAGGGGGGTGGCGCATCTGATAGAGCGCTTAGTGGCTGCGACTCTTCACGCCATCTTCCAGCCTATTGTTCCGGGTATTATAGATGATCATCCGGGTAGGGCCAGGTCAGCGCGTACTGCCTTCAAAGGTCAGCCGGGTGGGCTCGTGTTGCGGGTATGACGTGCTGAGTGAGGTCTGGGAAGATGTAGAAGGTGGTGCCGGCTGTTCCTCGCAGGCAAGAAGGAGTGTCGTGCCTTGTCCCTGTCCTTTCCTGTCCTGTCCTGTGGTGTGGTGTGGTGGAGGTAATGTCACCTGCCTGTGGAGTGGTGAGAATCATTAGTCAGTGGTTAGGTGAGGAGGAGGAGGAGGTGATCTTTCTGGGGTATTAGCAGAGAGGGGTCACTGGGTATTTGTTGTCCTCCTCTTCCGGGTGGCGGGTGATTTAATTAGTGAAGGAACACTGCGTCATCTTCCTTCTTTCTCTGTCATCTTCTTCACCCTGGCCCTCCCTTCATCCATTCCTTCCTGAACTCGTTTACCTGTTCTCGTCCATGCGTATGTTGTTTATATATATATATATATATATATATATATATATATATATATATATATATATATATATATATATATATATATATATATATATATATATATATATATTATATATGTTTATATACATGATAAAAGAACCGTGTGACTTTGGAACCTGAAGGGTTCAAGTGGATGTTAGGTAAGACTAACGTGTGGTTTGATTTGTTTCTAAGTGTACAGGAAAATTCCGCGCTTTTTCCTCCTTGGTCTGCTATGGGGTTTTTTTTTTAAAGCCAACACATTCAGTTCAGGCTGTTTCCTTGTTGATCTAGTCAAGTCAAGTCAAGTCAAGTCGAAATTTTATTTTCAGATGGTACATTGAATAAGCAATGCATTTGCTTTTTTCATCAAGCCATCTATCTAAGAGCAAACTTCGTAATGATTACACTAAGACACCACATTATTGCATAATTTACCATTAAATTAAACCAGTAAAAAAGAATCTACCGTATGTGTGTGTGCGTCCATGTCCACTCCTCAGAATAAATGGTTGTTTAAACTAAAGTACTACTTTGTTTCACTTAATCTTTTTAAAAAATATTACGCTCTCTCTCTCTCTCTCTCTCTCTCTCTCTCTCTCTCTCTCTCTCTCTCTCTCTCTCTCTTCTTCTTCTTCTTCTTCTTCGTCTTCGTCGTCGTCTTCTTCTTCGTCGTCGTCGTCGTCTTCTTCTTCTTCTTCTTCTTCTTCTTCTTCTTCTTCTCTTCTTCTTCTTCTTCTTCTTTTCTTCTTCTTCTTCTTCTTTCCTGAGGGCCTGGTGTAAAGAACTCTCGGGCTTATCCAATTACCCTGAATAAAATATTCGAGTTCTCTCTCTCTCTCTCTCTCTCTCTCTCTCTCTCTCTCTCTTTAATAATAATAATAATAATAATAATATATGGAATTTATACAGCGCTGAATCTTGATAGATTGATAGATAGATAGATAGATAGATAGATAAATAAATAGATAGATAGATAGATAGATAGATAGATAGATAGATAGACAGATAGATAGATTGATAGATAGATAGATAGATAGATAGATAAATAAATAGATAGATAGATAGATAGATAGATAGATAGATAGATAGATAGATAGATAGACAGATAGATAGATAGATAGATAGATAGATAGATAGATAGATAGATAGATAAATAAATAGATAGATAGATAGATAGATAGATAGATAGATAGATAGATAGATAGACAGATAGATAGATAGATAGATAGATAGATAGATAGATAGATAGATAGATAGATAGATAGATAGATAGATAGATAGATAGATAGATAGATAGATAGATAGATAGATAGATAGATTTGTTGCCATCTAAAACTTACCACCATGCACTCCACTCCACTCCACTCCACTCCACTCCACTCCACTCCACTCCACTCCACTCCACTCCACTCCACTCCACACACTACATGTCATGACAGAGTGAAATCAGTCCTGGCCCCAAAAGCCAGTCAGCAGCACAGGATAGGAATTTTTATTTATTTATCTATTCTTTTATATCGAGGATAATGGAATAAGCACTCATGTGCTTTTTTACATCCAGTCCCCGTGTGTATGCGGATTTGTGAATTGTGTCATCTGTTCCCACCTGCACACAATGGCCTACTCTTACGAAAAGCGGAACAGGATTTAACGTGTGCGCAAGATGTTCTGCGTGCGTTCGCACACGAGATCTCAGTTTATAGTCTCATCCTAAGGACTACACACAGGACAAGAATGCTACAGTCAGGGCACAGGGCAGTCAAGACCAGGAACCACAGGCCCTAAGCCAGTGCAGTCAGCCCTAAGCCAGTGCAGTCAGCCCTAAGCCAGTGCAGTCAGCCCTAAGCCAGTGCAGTCAGCCCTAAGCCAGTGCAGTCAGCCCTAAGCCAGTGCAGTCAGCCCCAGTCAGCCCTAAGCCAGTGCAGTCAGCCCTAAGCCAGTGCAGTCAGCCCTAAGCCAGTGCAGTCAGCCCCAGTCAGCCCTAAGCCAGTGCAGTCAGCCCTAAGCCAGTGCAGTCAGCCCTAAGCCAGTGCAGTCAACCCTAAGCCAGTGCAGTCAGCCCTAAAGCCAGTGCAGTCAGCCCTAAGCCAGTGCAGCCAGCCCCAGTCAGCCCTAAGCCAGTGCAGTCAGCCCTAAGCCAGTGCAGTCAGCCCTAAGCCAGTGCAGCCAGCCCTAAGCCAGTGCAGTCAGCCCTAAGCCAGTGCAGTCAGCCCTAAGCCAGTGCAGCCAGCCCTAAGCCAGTGCAGTCAGCCCTAAGCCAGTGCAGTCAGCCCTAAGCCAGTGCAGTCAGCCCTAAGTCAGTGCAGTCAGCCCTAAGTCAGTGCAGTCAGCCCTAAGCCAGTGCAGTCAGCCCTAAGCCAGTGCAGTCAACCCTAAGCCAGTGCAGTCAGCCCTAAGCCAGTGCAGTCAACCCTAAGCCAGTGCAGTCAGCCCTAAGCCAGTGCAGTCAACCCTAAGCCAGTGCAGTCAGCCCTAAGCCAGTGCAGTCAGCCCTAAGCCAGTGCAGTCAACCCTAAGCCAGTGCAGTCAGCCCTAAGCCAGGCCACAGTCACAGTGTCGGCACCCTGCATTGGATGACTGGGGATTACAGTCTGCTGTAGCACACAATATGTCCGCTGTGACGGCTGGCATGCCCGGAGATTTAGCCTGGTGTGGTGGCGATCTCTCCAGTGACTGCTGTACATGTCCACGAGATTTAGCCTGGTGTGGTGGCGATCTCTCCAGTGACTGCTGTACATGTCCATGAGATTTAGCGGTGTGGTGGCGATTCTCAGGATGGTAAATGCCAGGTTTACCCCTGGGTTTTGGGGGGATCCCCAAGGATGCGTCAGCCACGGATTTTACCTGGGTGGTCACCCTCGTGCTTTGTAAGTCCAGAATTTAGCCTGGTGTGGGGCATTCCAGGGGATGCTGAATGTTCCCGTTTTACCCCCCTTTGGGGCATTTGTGACGCTGCTGCCCGAGTTTAGGGGTTGGTGGCGATCTTCCAGTGATGTGTAATGTCCACGAATTTGCCTGGTGTGGTGGCGATCTCCAGTGACTGTGTACATTGCCCCGAGATTTAGCCTGGTTTTGGTGGCATTCTCCAGTGATGTGTAAGTCCACGAGATTTGGGGTGTGGTGGCGATCTTCCAGTGATGTGTAATGTCCACGAGATTTACCCTGGTGTGGGGGCGATTTCAGTGATGTTTTCATGTCCAGAGTTTAGCCGGGTGTGGTGGCGATCTCTCCGTGAGCGAATGCCACGGTTTAGCCTGGTGTGGTGGCGTCTCTCCAGGATGCTGTAATGTCCGAGATTTACCCGGGTGTGGTGGCGTTTTCCCCAGTGACTGCGAAATTTTCCCGAGATTTAGCTGGTGTGGTGGGATCTCTCCATGATGTGAAATGTCACGAGATTTGTGGTGTGGGTGGCGATCTCTCCAGTGACTGCTGTACGTCCCGAGATTAGTGGTGTGGGGGGCGATTCTCCAGTGATGCGTACTGTCCACGAGTTTTCCCTTGTGTGGGGGCGATTCCCCGTGATGCTGTACATGTCCACGGATTTACCCTGGTTTGGTGGCGATTTTCCCCAGTGATGTGTACATGTACGAGATTTAGCTGGTGTGGTGGCGATCTTCCAGTGATGTGTAATGTCCACGAGATTTAGCTGGTGTGGTGGCGTTCTCCAGTGATGTGACATGTCCCGAGTTTGGGCGGGTGTGGTGGCGTCTCTCCAGTGACTGCTGTACATGTCACGAGATTTACCCTGGTGTGGGGCGATCTTCAGTGATGCTGTACGCCCACGGTTTTTGCCTGGTGTGGTGGCGATTCTCCAGTGATGCTGAATGTCCACGAGATTTAGTGGTGGGGTGGCGATTCCCCCGTGATGCTGTACATGTCCACGGATTTAGCTGGTGTGGGGCGATTTCGTGACTGCTGTACATGTCCCGGGTTTACCCGGGTGTGGTGGCGATTCCCCATGATGCTTACATGTCCACGAGATTTACCCTGGTTTGGGGCGATTTTCCCCGTGATGCTGTACATGTCCCGAGATTTGCCTGGTTGGGTGGCGTTTTTCCAGGGGGATGTGTACATTTTACGAGTTTTACCCTGGTGTGGTGGCGATCTCCCCAGTGACCCTTTTTACTGTCCACGAGATTTAGCTGGTGGTGGCGATTCCCCAGTGATGCTGTACATGTCACGAGATTTACCCTGTGTGGTGGCGATCTCTCCAGTGATGCTGTACATGTCCACGGGGATTTGCCGGTGTGGTGGCGATCTTCCGTGATGCTAATGAGATTAGCCTAGGTGGCGATCCCCTCCAGTGAGTGCGTAACATGGTCACAGATTAGCTGGTCGTGAGTCGGCGATCTCCTAGATGCTGTACATGTCCAGAGATTTAGCCTAGAGTGCAGCACCTCCAGTAGTACTGCAGTGCAGTCAGCCCTACCAGGAGTCAGCCCTGCTCGTGCAGTGGCAGACCCTAACCAGTGCAGTCAGTCCACAGATTTAGCAGTGAGTCAGCCTAAGAGTGGCGCAGCCTCCAGTGCACTGCCTAAGTCCAGTGCATCGCTAGCCATGCAGTCAGTAAGCAGTGCAGCATCCTAAGCCAGTGCAGCACCTGCCTGTCAGTCAGCCTAACCATCAGAGACTCTAAGCCAGTGCAGTCAGGCCCTAAGCAGTGCAGTCTCCTAAGCCAGTGCAGTGCAGCCAGCGAGCATTCAGCCCTAGCGTGCAGTCGCTGCCGCCGAGCTGCCATCAGTATCTTCCAGTGAGTAGCCCTACCATGCTCCCACGAGATTTAGCCTGGTGTGCTGGCGACTCTACCAGTGCACTGCTGTACATGTCACCCAGATTTAGCCTGGGTAGGCGATCTCCAGTGACTGCTGTACATGTCACGAGATTTAGCCTGGTGTGGTGGCCGACTCTCCAGTGACTGCTGTACATGTCCACGAGATTTAGCCTGGTGTGGTGGCGATCTCTCCAGTGGACTGCTGTACATGTCCACGAGATTTAGCCTGGTGTGGTGGCGATCTCTCCGTGACGGCTGGACATGTCCACGAGATTTAGCCTGGTGTGGTGGCGATCTCTCCAGTGACTGCTGTACATGTCCACGAGATTTAGCCTGGTGTGGTGGCGATCTCTCCAGTGACTGCTGTACATGTCCACGAGATTTAGCCTGGTGTGGTGGCGATCTCTCCAGTGACTGCTGTACATGTCCACGAGATTTAGCCTGGTGTGGTGGCGATCTCTCCAGTGACTGCTGTACATGTCCACGAGATTTAGCCTGGTGTGGTGGCGATCTCTCCAGTGACTGCTGTACATGTCCACGAGATTTAGCCTGGTGTGTGGCGATCTCCCAGTGACTGCTGTACATGTCCACGAGATTTAGCCTGGTGTGGTGGCGATCTCTCAGTGACTGCTGTACATGTCCACGAGATTTAGCCTGGTGTGGTGGCGATCTCTCCAGTGACTGCTGTACATGTCCACGAGGATTTAGCTGGTGTGGTGGCGATCTCTCCAGTGACTGCTGTACATGTCCACGAGATTTAGCCTGTGTGGTGGCGATCTCTCCAGTGACTGCTGTACATGTCCACGAGATTTAGCTGGTGTGGTGGCGATCTCTCCAGTGACTGCTGTACATGTCCACGAGATTTAGCCTGGTGTGGTGGCGATCTCTCCAGTGACTGCTGTACATGTCCACGAGATTTAGCCTGGTGTGGTGGCGATCTCTCCAGTGACTGCTGTACATGTCCACGAGATTTAGCCTGGTGTGGTGGCGATCTCTCCAGTGACTGCTGTACATGTCCACGAGATTTAGCCTGGTGTGGTGGCGATCTCTCCAGTGACTGCTGTACATGTCCACGAGATTTAGCCTGGTGTGGTGGCGATCTCTCCATGGACTGCTGTACATGTCCACGAGATTTAGCCTGGTGTGGTGGCGATCTCTCCAGTGACTGCTGTACATGTCCACGAGATTTAGCCTGGTGTGGTGGCGATCTCTCCAGTGACTGCTGTACATGTCCACGAGATTTAGCCTGGTGTGGTGGCGATCTCTCCAGTGACTGTGTACATGTCCACGAGATTTAGCCTGGTGTGGTGGCGATCTCTCCAGTGACTGCTGTACATGTCCACGAGATTTAGCCTGGTGTGGTGGCGATCCTCCAGTGACTGCTGTACATGTCCACGAGATTTAGCCTGGTGTGGTGGCGATCTCTCCAGTGACTGCTGTACATGTCCACGAGATTTAGCCTGGTGTGGTGGCGATCTCTCCAGTGATGCTGTACATGTCCACGAGAATTTAGCTGGTGTGGTGGCGATCTCTCCAGTGACTGCTGTACATGTCCACGAGATTTAGCCTGGTGTGGTGGCGATCTCTCAGTGACTGCTGTACATGTCCACGAGATTTAGCCTGGTGTGGTGGCGATCTCTCCAGTGACTGCTGTACATGTCCACGAGATTTAGCCTGGTGTGGTGGCGATCTCTCCAGTGGACTGCTGTACATGTCACGAGATTTAGCCTGGTGTGGTGGCGATCTCTCCAGTGACTGCTGTACATGTCCACGAGATTTAGCCTGGTGTGGTGGCGATCTCTCCAGTGACTGCTGTACATGTCCACGAGATTTTAGCCTGGTGTGGTGGCGATCTCTCAGTGACTGCTGTACATGTCCACGAGATTTAGCCTGGTGTGGTGGCGATCTCTCCAGTGACTGCTGTACATGTCCACGAGATTTAGCTGGTGTGGTGGCGATCTCTCAGTGACTGCTGTACATGTCCACGAGATTTAGCCTGGTGTGGTGGCGATCTCTCCAGTGACTGCTGTAATGTCCACGAAAATTAGCCTGGTGTGGTGGCGATCTCTCCAGGACTGCTGTACAGGGTCCACGAGATTTAGCCTGGTGTGGTGGCGATCTCTCCAGTGACTGCTGTCCCTGTCCACGAGATTTAGCCGGGTGTGGTGGTCGATCTCCCCAGTGATGCTGTACATGTCCACGAGATTTAGCCTGGTGTGGTGGCGATCTCTCCAGTGACTGCGTACATGTCCACGGATTTACCCTTTGGTGTGGGGGCGATCTCTCCATGACTGCTGTACATGTCCACGAGATTTAGCCTGGTGTGGTGGCGATCTCTCCAGTGACTGCTGTACATGTCCACGAGATTTTAGCTGGTGTGGTGGCGATCTCTCCAGTGACTGCTGTACATGCCCACAGATTTAGCCTGGTGTGGTGGCGATCTCTCCAGTGACTGCTGTACATGTCCACGAGATTTAGCCTGGTGTGGTGGCGATCTCTCCATGACTGCTGTACATGTCCACGAGATTTAGTGGTGTGGTGGCGATCTCTCCAGTGACGTGTCATGCCCCCCCCGGATTTAGCCTGGTGTGGTGGCATCTCCCCAGTGACTGCTTTTAACATGTCCACGAGATTTAGCCTGGTGTGGGGGCGATCTCTCCATGACGCTGTACAGGGTCCACGAGATTAGCCTGGTTGGTGGCGATCTCCCCGTGACTGCTGTACATGTCCACGAGATTTAGCCTGGTGGGGTGGCGATCTCTCCAGTGATGCTGTACATGTCCACGAGATTTAGCCTGTGTGGTGGCGATCTCCCCAGTGACTGCTGTACATGTCCACGAGATTTAGCCTGGTGTGGTGGCGATTTTCTCCATGACTGCTGTACATGTCCACGAGATTTAGCCTGGTGTGTGGCGATCTCTCCAGTGACTGCTGTACATGTCCACGAGATTAGCCTGGTGTGGTGGCGATCTCTCCAGTGACTGCTGTACATGTCCCGAGATTTACCCGGGTGTGGTGGCGATCTCTCCAGTGACTGCTGTACTGTCCACGAGATTTAGCCTGGTGTGGTGGCGATCTCCCCCGTGGACTGCTGTACATGTCCACGAGATTTAGCCTGGTGTGGTGGCGATCTCTCCAGTGACTGCTGTACATGTCCACGAGATTTAGCCTGGTGTGGTGGCGATCTCTCCAGTGACTGCTGTACATGTCCACGAGATTTAGCCTGGTGTGGTGGCGATCTCTCCAGTGACTGCTGTTCATGTCCACGAGATTTAGCCTGGTGTGGTGGCGATCTCTCCAGTGACTGCTGTACATGTCCACGAGATTTAGCCTGGTGTGGTGGCGATCTCTCCAGTGACTGCTGTACATGTCCACGAGATTTAGCCTGGTGTGGTGGCGATCTCTCCAGTGACTGCTGTACATGTCCACGAGATTTAGCCTGGTGTGGTGGCGATCTCTCCAGTGACTGCTGTACATGTCCACGAGATTTAGCCTGGTGTGGTGGCGATCTCTCCAGTGACTGCTGTACATGTCCACGAGATTTAGCCTGGTGTGGTGGCGATCTCTCCAGTGACTGCTGTACATGTCCACGAGATTTAGCCTGGTGTGGTGGCGATCTCTCCAGTGACTGCTGTACATGTCCACGAGATTTAGCCTGGTGTGGTGGCGATCTCTCCAGTGACTGCTGTACATGTCCACGAGATTTAGCCTGGTGTGGTGGCGATCTCTCCAGTGACTGCTGTACATGTCCACGAGATTTAGCCTGGTGTGGTGGCGATCTCTCCAGTGACTGCTGTACATGTCCACGAGATTTAGCCTGGTGTGGTGGCGATCTCTCCAGTGACTGCTGTACATGTCCACGAGATTTAGCCTGGTGTGGTGGCGATCTCTCCAGTGACTGCTGTACATGCCCACGAGATTTAGCCTGGTGTGGTGGCGATCTCTCCAGTGACTGCTGTACATGTCCACGAGATTTAGCCTGGTGTGGTGGCGATCTCTCCAGTGACTGCTGTACATGTCCACCGATCTTCTCTCCACAAGACAACTGAAAGCACAGTAAAAGGAACTTAAGGACGAGAAATGAGTTGATGGACAGAGGGTGTAAAAAGGATGCGTACATGCGCTTGCACGTATATACATGCACGCACATACACGTTTGCCTAAGATCTTTATGAATGAAGAGATGTTGAGTTAAAGAAAAAACAACACATAGACGCAAACACGCACGCACGCATACACACACGCATGCACGCGCACGCACGCACGCACAGAGAGAGAGAGAGAGAGAAGAGAGAGGAGAGAGAGAGAGAGAGAGAGAGAGAGAGAGAGAGAGAGAGAGAGAGAGAGAGGAGAGTTGCTGTGACAGGAATCAAGGTTGCATGGATACCAGCTGCCGTGTCAAGGCAGACAACTCGTCCCGGACAATTGTACCATGGGTAATGCAGCTGTTATTTATTGCATCATTAGTGTGGGATAGTTGTTCACGTTTCTTCTTTATCGCCCAGCCGACCACAGGGGCCATAACAGGACTTACGCGGCGACAGGAACTCCACTGATATCAAAATGGAAATGGATGTCGTCAGATTTTTTTTTTAATAATAAAAACTAAACTTCGTTGTGGTGGATCGGTGGACTAGAAGTAATGCGCCTGCCTAGAAAACGAAAAGTCCGGGTCGGAAGTGAGCTGTGGTTTGATCCCCGTTTAGGTCCGAAACTTGTCCTCCGTCCATTAGACCATGAGTAGTGGTCTGGGTGCTAGTCTTTAGGATGATATGATAAACTGAGGTCCCGTGTGTTACACAAAACTATTTAGCGCACGTAAAAGAATGCACGGCAACAAGACAGTTGTTCCTGACAAAATTATGTATAAAAAAGCAACTCTGATAGGGAAACAAATACAGCATCAGTCAGGAAAAAAAAATGGATGGCGCTGCTCTTGTGGCGACGTGCTCTCCCTGGGGAGAGCAGCCCGAATTTCATGCAGAGAAATCTGCCGTGACTTAAAGTGGTATGCAAAATAAATAAAAGATAACAGAACCCAGATACATGGTGAAAAAAGGGTAAAGGTGTACCATACTGTATGTGTTCGTTGGGGAGCGAGGCGTCAGAGACCTCATTTCTCTATGGGCCAGCATATTGAGGGCGGCGCCCATCTCCTCTCCCTCCCTGCTTTACCTTCCCTGACCCTAAAGAGGCAGGTACCCATTTACAGCTGGGTGAACTGGGGGAACTGTACTGAAGCCAAGACGCGCAAACGGTCACTCATCCAAGTGGTAACCACGCTCGATGCTGCTTAACTTGGCTGAGGGAAAGGGAGTGCTCCGACCACTGAGCTATCCCGTCCCCTGATATTTATGTGGCAGATGGGGGTGATGTGCTTCTTCTATCTCTTCAAAAAAGCACAGTATATAATTTATGATTTAAGAGAGCAAAGAGGAGCAGGGGTGGGAAACAAACAAACAAACGAAAAGAAGAGACACTGCAACCATTTAAAGGAAATAATCATTGTTTTGAAAGTAAGACCAGAAGCATGCCCGTGTATACATTCCAACGTAACGTAGACTTGGTGTGGCTCTAGGAAAGTTTCTCCATATGTTGGAAGAAAGACACTACAATATACTTGTGTTGCGTGGGCTTGTATCATGAATATCCTACCAAATCTTCCGGTGTCAAGTTGAGAGGCGATTTTTCTATGATGGAAAAAGTGTGTCATTGTAATAATTATGACATACTGACTCTTTTCTTTTAAGTGTGGAGGGAAACTATATATACCATTGTTGTCTAACGTAAAGTTAAAGACGATGTGTCAGTACACTTTTGCGCGTCCCGCTTTTAAATTTAAGAAAATCTTATTTAGAATGCTGTGTTTTTTCACATAATTACCCATTGTTGTGTAAAGTAAGGTGAAAACGATGTGTCAGTTCACATTTACTCGTCCTGCTTTTAGTTTAAAGAAACTCTTATTTAGAATGTTTTACCTATTCACATAATTCTGCAAAAGAGCATCAGCAAGCCGAAAGCTTGCAATGTGCCCAACAGGACTGATCTGTTCGGCTCTTACATTAGGCAGCTGGGAGACATCAGTAATGGCACTTTTAACTGAAACACCTTTGACACCTTCACCTTCACCTATCCCGTAGTCCCTTGGAGTGTGGGGGCACCAATGAAGATTTTGCAACCAGCTTCCTTCACTCCCCGTGGTCCTCTGCTTTCTGTAGCAAATCGTTCCACTCAAAGCCAGTCCTCCACTCTCTGATGTTGTCTTCCCATCGTTTCTCTGTCTGCCTCTTCTTCGTCTCCCTTCTTGTACTGTTCCCTGTAGGACAGTCTTGGCCAGTCCACATGTTCCTGTGGAACAGTACATGAGGGGAGACGAAGAGGCAGACAGAGAAAACGATGGGAAGACAACATCAGAGAGTGGACTGACTGGCCTTGAGTGGAACGAATTGCTACTGAAAGCAGAGGACCGCGGGGAGTGGAGGAAGCTGGTTGCAACATCTTCATTGGTGCCCCCCACGGTCCATGGGACTACAAGATAGGTGACATGACATTAGAATATGATCATGACATTCTATATCACAAAAACAAATTAATGCCTTTCACTTATCTACATCAGTATAGATAAGCCTTGACGTACCATTAACCAACAACAAGAGTAAGGAAAGCAACATCATCAGCACCTACAGAACTCACACGATTTGCAGATACATTAACAGTCATGCACATTTTGGCAATATCATTCTCTTAGTGTCTGTGTGGAACTGCAGACTGCCATTCCAAAGAAACTGCACTTCTACAGAAATAGGAGAAAGTTGCAAAACAGCATTAACAAGGGATGCATTGAAGATGGAGCATGCATGACAGCAACTCATGCTTCAGGGGGTCCCTCTCTCTTCCACAAGCGCGTTGTGGATGATCACCACACGGCCTGGTATAGTTAAGTGTTCCGCTGAAATCATCTCTGAATCTTCAGAACCCCCTAAAAAAAAAAAAGAAGAATCACGAAGAAGCTTCCCCCCCCCCCCCCCCACACACACACACACACTCTCAACCCCCACCAAGGACAAACATGGCAACAGGTTGTAGCAGCCACCACCCCCTCCCCTCCTCACCCCCCACCCCCTCACCCCCCACCCTCTCATGACTTACCTCCCCTCACACGTGGCCAACGTCATGTCGACCTCGCACGACTGCCAGCCCAGAACAAGCACCACTCTGGTGGCCTGGTGTTTCACCCTGCAGAGGAGGAGGAAGAAGATGGATGGACGGAGAGAGAGAGGACGAGCAAAGACAAGGAGCACAGGAAAGAAGCTGGGATGAAAGGGCGAGGGGCATGTCGGGCTGCCTGTAAGGAAGGTGGGGCGGCCATGTTTGCAGGCGCCAACAGCAAGGGGATGTCATCCATGAACGTCTCGGCAGAGCTGACCTCCTGTCTGTTCTGCCGCTGGAGGAGAGGAGACATGGCCCACTGAGCCTCCATTAGTTTGCTGGTGTGTTTCCATCTATTGTCTCTCCCCTTGTCTTTTACCTTTCCTTTTTCTTCTTCTTCGCGTCTTCTCGTTCTTTTCTTATTCTCTTCGCAGTTCTTCTGTCATTCTTCTTGTATCGAAATTCTCGTCTTCTTCTTTGCAATTCTTCTTCGCAGTTCTTCTGTGCAATTCTTCTTCTTCTTCGCAATTCTTCTTTGTTCTTCTTTGCAATTCTTCTTTTGCAAGTCTTTTTTGTCAGTTTTTTTTGCAATTTCTTCTTAGCATTCTTCTGTGCAATTCCTCTTCATCTTCTCCTTGTTCTTCTCTGTTCTTCTTCTTTGTTCTCCTTCTTTGCAATTCTTCTTCTGCTTCGCAATTCTTCTTTTTTGCAATTCTTCTTCTGCTTCGTAATTCTTTTTCGCAATTCTTCTTTGCAATTCTTCTTCTTCGCATTCTTTTTTTTGCATTCTTTTTTGCTTCGGCAATCTTCTTCAATTTTGTTCGCATTTGTGTTTGTTTGGCAATTCCTGTTCACAATTCTGTTTTTTTTGCAATTTTCTTCACAATTTTCTTTGCATTTGTTGTTGTCTTCCTGTTTTCCTTCATAATCCCCTCCCTCGTTCCTCCTTCTGTGTATGTTTTTTGGGCTTCCTCTCCTGACATCTTGTTTGGGTGTGTATGTGTGTGTGGTCTTTTTTTCTCTTCTGAAAAGCAATAAATGTCCGTGTTGTTGTTTTTAAGGGGGGAGGGAGGTAGAAAGCGGAGCGTTTGGTGAATAAAACCATGTCACACTGGCTCTGACCTCTTGGCTTGGCATTTCTGACACGGTGCACCAGAGTTTGTGAAGTGTTGGGGAACATCAAATGCAGCCGGCCCTGCATGAGACAGAGAAAGCAACGTGAGGCTGAGGCCACTGCAAGCCACACCAGACACTTCCAAACGTAGCAGTGCATCTTTGTACCTAGTTCTTGTCATTGTGTCAGATAATATATGTTTTGCACCAAAAGTCAAACAGAAATAGTTTCGGTGATGGTGGTGGTGGTGGTGATGGTGGTGGTGGTGGTGGTGGTGGTGTGGTGGTTGGTGGTGGTGGTGGTGGTGGTTGGTGTGCGGTGGTGGTGGTGGTGGTGGTGGTGGTGGTGGTGGTGGTGGTGGTGGTGGTGGTGGTGGTCTTTGTGTGCAGTTGCTAACATTTTGTGAGATATGTGTTGCACCAAAGTCAAATAGAAATGACTTGGTGGTGGTGGGAGTGATTTTTCTTTTTTTCTTGTTATTTATGTTTTAACTGACAGAAGACAATTCCAGTTTCAAAATGAGTTGCTTATGCTCATGTTTTTGTAATAAAAAGAAAGAACATATGCTACAAAAGTTTTGTTGCAAGATAGACACATGGGTGGAAAAAACCCACTAAACTGTGGAAACAGGAACTATAGCGCACATACACACACATCTTCCTAACTTACTCTTTGCAATTTTTATACTTTGTAATTCTTCTTTGCAATAAATTCTTCTCCTCCTTTTCTTTCCTCTCCACTACAACCCCCTCTCCTTCCTTGCAGCGCGCGCGCGCGCGCGCGCGTGTGTGTGTGTGTGTGGTGTGTGATTCAGAAATAACTAGAGGAAGAAAACAAGTGCAGGTAACCATTCACAACTTCTCCAACCTTTCCGAAAGGTTCATAAAATTTCAATAATAAGAAATAGTAATCTGAAGAAAAAAACTGGATATTATTTCAATGACAGAAATTTAGGCATTTGTGAGTAAGGAACCTGCTTTTGGCCTGACCTGATTCCAGTTTCAGCTCCTGGATAAACATGATATCTTGAATCCTCTTTCAAAACATCGTGGCAGTTTCCTAGTGTCTGACGCAAGGCAGTTGTGTCTCTTTTTTTTTTTATATCTCTTAGTCCTTGCACACACACACACACAAACACAAATTGTGCAAGAACTGTTCCACAGTCTCACAACGCAGTGCTCGTCCTGGGTTGATCCTTATGGTTGGCCAGGGCGTTGCTACAAGGAACGACAGTAGAGTTGGTTTTATACCCTGTTTTAATCTGTATAATATAGCTACACAGTTTTATTCTGAGATTTAAAAGTTGACGAGGTGACAGCCCTGATATGGCCTCTGTGGTCGGCGGGGCTATAAACAACAGGATTGGATTGGATTGAGTCTTCCATTGCGATATTTCAATGCAAATCTGAGTAGGCAGCATTGAAAAAGTCATTGCCAGCCAGTCCTACATTGTCAAGACAACACACAAACCAAACCTTGCATCATACCAATGCGAGAATGTCGGTCTGCAAAATTAACAATGGTATTTGTTAGCCGTCTTCGGTCATTTCTTGGAGAAATAGCTAAGGGGTGGTACGTGTCGAGGGAGAGCAAATTTTGTTGTTACACGTACGTATTTTATAATACAAAATCATTGCTAAAGACAATCCTGAATTTGAACTGGTTGGAAATTTCTGAGGAAAATTTGTTTAAAAAATTGATTAAAAAACAACCAAAACAGCAAACACTCACCGCAGCCTTTAAAGCATTTTTCTGGGTACAAAGCACCCAGGAAAAGACAACATTGTAACAGAAACGGGACAGGATAGCTCAGTGGTCAGAGCACTCGCTTTCCCCCAACCAAGGTTAAGCAGCATCGAGCGTGGTTACCACTTGGATGGGTGACCGTTTGCGCGCCTTGGCTTCAGTACAGTCCCCCAGTTCACCCAGCTGTAAATATGTACATGCCTCTTTAGGGTCAGGGAAGGTAAAGCAGCGAGGGAGAGGAGATGGGCGCCGCCCTCAATATGCTGGCCCCTAGAGAAGTGAGGTCTCTGACGCCTCGCTCCTCTACGACCTTATGGGTTATGGGACACTTTTACCTTTAGTAACAGCAAAACACCTTGTGCCTTTCAGTGTTGACAATACCGCTGCCTGCTTGCTGTGGAAAAGACACCATGTCGGACACTGAAGAGAAAGTCCAGATGAAAGGTCTCAAATTCTGACTGCAGGCAAAGAAGGAAATGCGGAATAAGAGAGAGGACAGAGGATGATTATGCAGAAAAGAAAGAACAGTCCAAAAGACAGAAGCGAGAAGAGTGATAGAAAAGAAGAAATTTATCGCCCAGTAATTTCACAAGGTACTGTTATATTAAGAAAAACTTCGGAATTCCAAGTACTTTAAAATTGTGGTGGTGGTGGTGTTGTGTGTGTGTGTGTGTGTGTGTGTATGTGTGTGTGTGTGTGTGTTGGATAAAACATCCTTTATTCAGTAGATGATGACAAAAACACAAGTCAAATCTAGCACAGCAGGGGCAGAACATCAAGCCATAGCTTATTTCAGTCCTGCTCTTGTGGAAAACCAGCCACACTTTGCGCTTTTGCCAACAATAAGGCACCAAGCCTATCACGAAGTTATATACACATTGTGTATCAAGTTTAATAGATAAATACCAAAAATCAATAACTATGCAACTAAACGAATAAAAGCAATTGAAAGTCAAAGTACAAACGTTTATTTTTGTTGTTGTTTTTCCCCAAAGGAATGTATCATGAAGATGAAGAAAACACACGGTGACAAGATACTGTTGCAAGGGAGAGAAAAACGCATTGCGCTAAAGGGAGAGAATTACAGAGAGCCAGTGTTCTTCATCTTTATTTTATTTATTTATTTATCTATTTACTTTATTCATTTATTTATTTTGTTTCGAGTATAATGGAATGAGCACTTATGTGCTTTTTTTACGGCCAGTCCCCGTGTGTAAGCAGTTTTGTAAATGTTGTCATCCGTCCCTCCCGGCACACAATGGCCTACTCTTCCTTCAGATGAGACTATAAACCGAGGCCCCGTGTGCGAACGCACGCAGAGCATCTTGAGCACACGTTAAAAATCCTGTCCCACTTTTCGGAAGAGTAGGCCATTCTGTTGCGGTAGGAACAGATGACAACATTAACAAAACCGCATACACACGGAGACTGGTTGTAAAAAAAAGCACACGAGTGCTTGTTCCATTATCTTCGAAATAAAAGAATAAATAAAATAAATAAATAAAACAAGTGGAACAGGTTTTAACGTGTACGTAGATGTTCTGCGTGCATTCACACACGGGACCTCGGTTTAAAGTCTCTTTTCCTCTTAAACGCAACAGAAGGAGACTTTCTCCTGAAAATACAAAAAGAAAGAAGATAAAACGGGCAGCAGCTGGAAGACTGTGTTTATGCAGACCCAGATTAGAAGGGCATTGCAGAGCTGTCTGTGAGGTGAAGAATGCTATGAGAGCCCCCCCCACTCCCCTCTCTCTCTCTCTCTCTCTCTCTCTCTCTCTCTCTCTCTCTCTCTCTCTCTCTCTCTCTCTCTTCTTCTTCTTCTTCTCTCTCTCTTCTTCTCTCTCTCTCCTTTTCTTTCTCTGTCTCTCTCTGTCTCTCTCTGTCTGTCTCTGTCTCTCTGTCTCTCTGTCTCTCTGTGTCTCTCTCTCTGTCTCTGTCTCTCTGTCTCTGTCTCTCTGTCTCTGTCTCTGTCTGTCTGTCTGTCTGTCTCTCTCTCTCTCTCTCTTCTCTTCTCTCTCTCTCTCTCCTCTCTCTCTCTCTCTCTCTCTCTCCCCTCTCTCTCTCTCTCTCTCTCTCTCTCTCTGGCAAAAAGGCCGTGTCTTTGTCAAACAGTGACCCTCTTTCCACAGGGAAGGCTTTTAGACGTGTGTGTGTGTGTGTGTGTGTGTGTGTGTGTGTGTGTGTGTGTGTGTGTGTGTGTGTGTGTGTGTGTGTGTGTGTGTGTGTGTGTGTGTGTGTGTGTGTGTGAGAGAGAGAGGAGAAGAGAGAGAGAGAGAGGAGAGATGAGAGAGAGAGAGAGAGAGAGAGAGAGAGTAGGACAGACAGACAGAGACAGAGAAAGCACTTTCGAGTGCACAAATTAAGATTTGAATTTTGTTTTATTTCGAGAATAATAGATACGCTCTCAATTGCTTTTTCACATTTAGTCCCCGTGTGCATGCTGTTTTGTTGTAAATTGTGTCATCCGTCTCCACTGGCACATGATGGCCTATTTTTCTGAAAGGCGGAACGGTCTGTAACGGGTCCAAAGATGGTCTGCGTGCGTTCGCACATAGGACATCGGTTTATGGCCTCATAGGAAGGACGTAACTAACTTGATTTCCCCGTGGGGATGCTAGGGTGGGCGTGGGGAGGGGGGTGGGGGAGGGGGGGGGGGGGGGGGGGGGGGGGGGGGCGGGGGGGGGGGGGGCTGTCAGTATAAATAGCATCCCCACATTCTGGAAATTCTGTGCTAGAAAGTTTCTCTTTTCTTTCACTCTCTTTGTTTCTGCCTTGTTCCTTTTCTTCCTGTCAGCTTCTGCCTTTCTGGTCCATTCTCCTGCCTCTTTCCAGAAAGACCAAACAGATGACCATTCTCTTGATATGCCGAGGTTGGATGCGCAAGGCCTGACTTGTCAGGTGCTTAACGGCAGCGTGACGCATTTTCGCTCATGTATAACAGAAAACAATAGCGTTGGTCGAAGAAGAATTGGGTTAAAATGATTACCAGACTGGAGAGCTATAGTGACGATCTTTAAAGTTGGTATTAACACCAACCACTTTCACACAGTCGCTGTAAAGGTAAAGGTTTTCCTATAACCTATAAGGTCGAGGGAAGCGAGGCGTCAGAGACCTCACTTCTCTAGGGGCCAGCATATTGAGGGCGGCGCCCATCTTCTCTCCCTCGCTGCTTTACCTTCCCTGACCCTAAAGAAGGCAGGTACCCATTTACAGTAGGGCGAACTGTCCACTGCACAGATAAAGAACACATGAAAACATTTACGAAATTGCATGCACACGGGGACTGGATGTAAAAACGTGCATGACCCTCGAACTAGATAGATAGATAGATAGATACATACATACATACATACATACATACATACATACATACATACATACATACATACATACATACATAAAACGAATAAGATGTAGACTTCACGTGTGTCAGCTTTTTTTTTTCAAATGCAACGGGAAAATGTGTACACATTTTTCCTGTAAAAAGAAAACGTGTACTCTACTTATGACGTCACAGCTCACCCAACGTCAGCATTGACTAAACGTCATCAAAAACAGGAGCAGGAACTCGAGATCACATTCAGACTTTCCCCCAGGGATATGTCAGAATGAAAAGCATTCCTACCTTTTGAAAATTCTGTGCCAGGAATTCCCTCTACTTTATCCCTATCTTCCTTTCTGCCATGTTCCTTTTCTTCCTGTCACCTCCTTGTCTGTTTTCTGCTACTTCTTGGTCCATTCTCCTGCCTTTTTTTCCCGGGAAGACTTGAAAAGGTAGCAATCCTTATTGAATGAGGGGTGTGCTGGGCCTGACTTGTCAGGCGCTTAACGGCAGCGCAATGCATGTTTACTCATAAGACAGACAACAGGAGCTGCTGTCTGAGCCTTCCACGAAGAAGAATCTCTCCAAATTGCATGTTGAAGGTAGGCTGTGTTCCTGTCATCCATGCCACTGTTCATAGCTACCTGGCCTGATATTATCTTCACCTGCACACTCCATCCCGTTCCCTTCGTTCAGTTGTAGATATGTAATGCTTTCGAACATCCAGATTCAAGCAAACCACTGTTTCTCTGTTTCTGGTCCGTCCACATGGAACGACCTCCCTCTCCCACTTCGCCAAAAGCCTACATTTGAGACTTTCAAATCCAGGCTCAAAACGCACTTATTTTCTTCCTGAGATCTTCCCCTCCTATAATTATGTTCCCACTTTTCAACAGCTGCCTTCACCTCCACCACCTCACCAAAGCGTATTGCGCTAGGCGCGCGAGTGTGTGTGGATCTGTGTCTACATTGGATATCTGTTAATCCTGCTATTTGTACACGTTGCATGCGTGTAAACGATTCCAATGCCAGAGCTTCGATTTGTTTACCTTACAAGTTTCAGCGCTATAAATTCCATGCATCAATATCATTATCATCATTATTATCATGATTATGATGTTTATTATTATTATTATTATTATTATTATTATTATTATTATTATTATTATTATTATTATTATTATTATTATTATTGTTGTTGTTGTTGTTGTTGTTGTTGTTGGTGGTGGTGTTGTTGTCGTCGTAGGGAATAACAGATGGCGTTTTTTAGCATGTGATGAAGATGTTCTGCATGCGTTCACACTCAGGACCTGGGAGTATGCTTTCAGGGGAGTGAAGTCAGTAACAACTTTAACTTCATGGGAAACAACTCCTTGAACAGATATCTCACCGGAGATTCGAACTGCGTGTTCAGTGACCGTCTGATCATGGGTGCGACACTTTAACCACAAAGCTACCTTCCCCTTGTGGATTACTGCATACAATCGGTACATCGGTGGTCTAGAGGTAACACACCTGCCTAGAGAGCAAAAACTCTGGGTGGTTCGATCCCCGTTTGTCCCCGAAACTGTCCCCCATCCACTAGACCGTGAGTTCTGGTCTGGGTGCTAGTCTTTCAGAGAAGACCATAAACCGATATCCTGTGTGCAACACATATTTAGAGCATGTAAAAGAACAAAAGAACCCAGGACAACAAGAGATTTGCTCCTGGCAAGATTCTGTTTATAAAAAAAGAAAAAAGAAAAAGAAAGCCACTCTGATAGAGAAGCAAATACACATGAAGACGGGAAAAGAAGAACCCCCATAAAACAAAATTAAGTGGCGCTGCTCTTGTGGCGACGCTCTCTCTCTCTCTCTCTCTCTCTCTCTCTCTCTCTCTCTCTCTCTCTCTCTTCTCTCTCTCCTCTCTCTCTCTCTCCGGACAGAGCTAGAGCAGCCCGAATTTCACGGAGAGAACTTTGCCGTGACTGAATTAAAGTGGTATACAATACAATACCATACAAAATAAGACACACTGAAAATGTATGTCCTTTCCTCCAACTGTATTGCATGCAGTCTTGTTCCATTGCTTAACATGCGAACTCCGAAATGTTAGAGCACATAATGATAGACAAGAAAATAAGAGAGAGGATGTCAATATGGCTTAACCATCCCAGCGAGGTCTTGTTTCAGGTGCGGGCAAAGTAAGAGAAATGAGTATGGAAGGAAGAAAGGAGTTGGGGAGGGAGGAGGGAGGAGTACACACCTCTCTCTTCTTCCTCTCCTACCCCCCCCCCCCTCTCTCTCTCTCTCTCTCTCTCTCCTCTGTCCTCTCTGCTTACCTCCCTTCTTGTGATGTATGTTTTGCTCAGTTAGAAGCGACCATCCGAAATGCCTGATTGCGCCTGCGCGACGCCCGCCATATTTATCATTTCACGGGAAACTACGCGAGACTCGCTGCTTGCCTTCTGTCTGTCTGTCGGTCTGTCTGTCCGTCTGTCTGTCTGTCTTTTGTCTGTGTGTCTGTCTGTCGGTCTGTCTAGTTGTGTCTTTGTCTCTCTGGCTCACTGTGTGTGTATGTTTGTCTGTCTGTCTGTGTCTGTCTGTCTGTCTGTCTGCCTCTCTCTCTGTCTGTCTGCCCCTTCTCTGTCTCTCTCTGTCTCTGTCTCGCTGTCTCTGTTTGTCTCTCTGTTTTTCGGTCTGTCATTCTGTCTGCCTCTGTCTCTCTCTGTATTTGTGTGTGTGTGTGTGTGTGTCTGTGTCTCTCTGTGTCTCTGTGTCTCTCTGTCTGTCTGTCTGCCTCTCTCTCTCTGTCCCCCTCTCCGACTCTCTCTCTCTCTGTCTCGCTGTCTCTGCCCGTCTGTCTTTCTGTCTGTCAGTCTTGTCTGTCTCTGTCTCTCTCTGTGTTTGTGTGTGTGTCTGTGTCTCTCTGTGTCTCTGTGTCTGTCTGTCTGTCTGTTTTCTCTCTCTCTCTCTCTCTCTCTCTCTCCCTCTCCCCTCTCTCTCTCTCTCTCTCTCTCCAACTTGTTTTCACACCAGAATTCTCTCTATTTACAGACATACGAACATCCACACTGTAAACAATTTCGAAGTCAGACTGACAGAGCCTTGGTAAAGAAATATGTGTCAAATTAGGCCAGTAACAGACAAATTAACAAACAAATAAATCAATAATTATAGTACACGAAGGAGTGTTTTACTGACTGTAATTATATAACTAGCTTTGCGCTTACTACCTGTATTAACTAATATAACTAATGACTACCTACCTACATAGCAAACGGATTAACCAAACAACAACTGACAACACACAGACTTACAATACTAAGTAACTAGCTAAACGACTCTCGAAGTAAGTAAGTAAGTGAGTAAGTAAGTATGTATGTTTGTATGTATGTATGTATGTAAGGAACTAAGTAACAAATTGTCTAATAACTAACTAATTAACTAATAACTAACTCACAAACTAACTTACTAACTCACTAAATAACCAATGATTAATAACTAACAGCTAGATAATTCACTAACAACTAATTCACTAACTAATAACTAACTAACTAACTAACCAACTAATAACTACTTACTAATAACTATTTTACCAACCAACTAACAAATTATTAACGCTTTCACTGACAAAACGGGTCTAACTCATGGACTGACTAACTTCTACGTGACTTTTTGTTTAATCAGTTTATTTGGAAACATAATTAGCTTAACAAGCAAAGACAATCACTTTCTTGGCTTTGAAGTCTTTGTTTTCCGAAGTATTTTATCTTCATACAGTTGTTTTCTCGTTGTTGTTGTTTTTTCCAATTATTTATTAATATTCAGTTTTAGTTAAGTTTAGTTTAGTTTAGCTTAGTTCAGTTTAGTTCAGTTCAGTTCAGTTTAGTTTAGTTCAGTTTAGTTCAGTTTAGTTTATATCAGTTAAGTTTAGTTTACTTTAGTTCAGTTAAGTTTAGTTTAGTTTAGTTTAGTTTAGTTAGTTAGTTAGTTTAGTCTAGTCTAGTTTAGTTTGGTTTAGTTTAGTTTAGTTTAGTTTGATTTAGTTAGTTTAGTTTGGTCTAGTTTAGTTTACTTTAGTTTGGTTTAGTTTGGTTTAGTTTAGTTTAGTTTGGTTAGTTCAGTTTAGTTTTCTTTTTTTCTTTTTTTTGGGGGGTTTGTTTTGTTTTGCTTTGCTTGGCCTTGTATCGTTTACCTTAAGTTACTTTGGTTTTCTTTACTTCAGTTCAGATCCTGTTGCTTTATTCTAAATACTGTGTCTTGTCAGGAATGTTTTAATGCTTTCTTTCTCTTGTCTTTGTCTTGTAATCTTGAACAACAGGTGTCACATATCACAGCTTGCATTAATTACACTTCCTTGTTTGTAGCAGGCACTGCTGCAACAAGCTTTATGCCTTTCTCTCTCTCTCTCTCTCTCTCTCTCTCTCTCTCTCTCTCTCTCTCTCTCTCTCTCTCTCTCTCTCTCTCTCTCTCTCTCTCTCTCTCTCTCTCTCTCCCTCTCTCTCTCTCTCTCCCCTTGTACCTTACACTACCACAGTCACCGTCACCGCCACACTCTCTCCCTTACGCCCCTCCCCTCCCCCCTTCCCGCACATCCCTTATCCTCCTCCTCCTCTCAACCCCCCCCCTCCTCCCCCCCTTCTTTCTCCATCTCGTGTCGCGATCTACGTTTCCAACATGTATTCTGTTCTTTGGTTGGTGTGTGTGTATGTGTGTGTGTTGTTGGCCTGTGCTGATGTTCCGCGCGTACGAAACAAGATAGGATAGAATAGACTAGAATAGAATAGAATAGAGTAGGATAGGATAGGATAGGATAGGATCGCTTTTAATTCTACCTTCTCTCCCTAGAGAGGAAAGACTGCAAGAAAAGACAACCAAAAAAAAAAAAGAAAGAAAATGAATGAAGCGACGGCGTGAAGAATGATGTGAAACACAAGAAGAACAAGAGGAAAGAAAGAAAAAGAAAAGAATGTTGACACGTTAGCGGAAAGAATTAGTCTAGATTTAATTGGCGGGATTATATTCTGCAGCGCTGGTGCGAGCTAGCTAAACTGAAGGTGAGTGGGTTTATTTGTTTTGTTTTGTTTTGTTCGTTTGTGCATTGTTCGTGTGTGTGTGTGTGTGTTTGTGTGTGTGTGTGTGTGTGTGTGTGTGTGTGTGTGTGTGTGTGTGTGTGTGTGTGTGTGTGTGTGTGTGTGTTGTGTGTGTGTGTGAGTGCGTGTGTGTGTGTGTGCGCGTGCGTGCGTGCGTGTGTGTGTGTGTGTGTGTTTTGTTTGTGCGTGCGTGCGTGCATGTATGCGTTTGCGACATTCGTGCATAATCCTTTGAAAAGTCAAGACCTGTTCGTGCCAGCGTTGATGTTTCTCCTGAATATCGCACTGATACAAACCAGCGATCAGCCTCCATCCATTAATTTTCTATTATTCGATTGGTTAACTTTTGTGGTTTTTCATTGATTTCATGATTTCATTCAATAATGGAATGGCAATTTGAATGATTCATTTCATTGCTTTTTTTATATTATCTTGTTTGTTGACCAACTGGTTTATTCATGTTTGTTTTATTTTTTCCCCATGAGGGCCTGGTGTAAAGAAGCCTCTGGCTTATCCATTTACCCTCATTAAAAATATTCGAGTTCGAGTTCGAGTTCTATTAAACTCCTTTCCTTGTCTTCGAAGTGATGCTCATCGTTCTTGATTGTTTGCGTATTATTAGTAGTAGTGTTGTTATTATGATAAGTTGTTGTTATCATCATATTCTATCAGTTATTGTTATCATAGTAGTAATATTTTATTGCATTGTTTTTACCGTAAGTTATTGTTATCATGATATATTAGGAGTTGTTGTTATCATAATAACAATATGTTGTAGAATTATCATTCTCATAAGTTATTGTTATCATCATTTATTATAAGTTATTGTTATATCAACCCCTTCTTCTTCTTCTTCTTCTTCTTCTTCTTCTTCTTCTTCTTCTTCTTCTTATTATTATTATTATTATCATTATCATGAATATTATTATTAGCATTAGTATTGTTGTTGTTGTTGTTCTTCTTCTTCTTCTTCTTCTTCTTCTTAATAGTTCTTGTTATTATTCTTCATATCCCTTCATTATCATCATCATCACGACGTCGATGATGATGATGATGATGATGATGATGATGATGATGATGATGATGATGATGATGATGATGATGATGATGATGATGATGACGACGACGACTCATTATTATTATTATTATTATTATTATTATTATTATTATTACTACTACTACTACTACTATTATTATTATTGTTGTTGTTGCTGTTGTTATTGCTGTTGCTGATTTTTTTTATTGCTGTTATTGTTATTTTTATTATTATCCTATTTTTATAATTATTATTATCATTATTATCATCATTATTATCATCATCGTCATCATTTTTTTTTTTGGTGGGGGGGGTGGGGGTGGGGGGGGGTTATGGTTGGAAGAGAAATGCTATTTCTCATAAATTATCCGTTGCCTTCCTTACATGACTAGTGAGCCATCCTGTTTATTTAGTTATTTTTGTTTTGTTTTGTTTTGTTGTTCTGTTCTGTCTGTGTCTTTATTATTTGCCCATATTCACTGAAATACCTATTGAAGAAGGCATTGAAGATAGTCGGATCTTTGTGTGAATAGAACGAAATCTAACTTCACTAATATCAATAATAATGATAATTACAGAATAATCAACCTTCAAGCTCATTGTGTCATTAAATACATGCCCTACCCTTAAAAGGAAAGGGTCTAATGTCCGCATTAGTGTTTGCACTTCAACCGAATGCTAGGGGGGAAAATCCATTAAAAAACGGTTCATCTTGCGAAATTGAGATATATTATTATTGTGTTGTACATATTCCGAGCTCTCAACTCCTACACAACTGAGTTATTATATCATGATATTAATCTATACTGCTTAGCTAATGTATTAATGTAATGGGCTTTGGCTCTGTTATATTTCATTACTTTTTGTGGTGGCTACCAACAGTATGTAATACTATTGATTTTCTTACCTCTACATAACATATGTTAGCTCCTCCTCCCCTCCCCAACCCTGCCCCCCGCCCCCCTTCACAAGAAACACACACAAACCTCACCCTCTTCAAATTTTGTTGGCTTGTTACTTATACTTATTATTGCTTGAGCTGATTGCTATTTTAGTCTTACTATGAAAATAATAGCCTAATTCTATTTACTGCGGGGTGAAAATGTATTAGTTAGTTAGATAGTGAGTTAGCTAGTTAGTTAGTTACTCAGTAGCTCACTCACTCCCTCACTCACTGACTTATTTATTTACCTTCCTACTTACTTACTTACCTACTTACTTAATTACTTACTTTGAAGTAACATTTTCATTATTATTAAACCTACATGAACAAAATGTTTTCAGTATCCCTTTATTAGCGACATACATTTTTATTTTGCATGTTTCAGGTTAGAATGTCCTGGAAAAAGATTTTCTTCTTTATGTTTTTTTCATTTAAGTAGCATACAAAAACCATGTATAACTTCATGTGACAGCAACATTATTCAAGCGAAAGCACGTCCCTTTTGAGAAATCTAAGCAAAGATAGAAGGTTGCTGCGGGAAAAATAGTGGAGGAGAGAAAAGCAAGAGCAGATCACCAGTGACAGTCTATCATTTAAAAAATGAACAAAGATTCAAGCAAAAATAAATAAATAAATAAAAAC
>CM054159.1:28678910-28706410 GCA_028751875.1 Rapana venosa
AACGCAACCCAACACACACAACACACACACACACACACACACACACACTGAACAGTCAGCAGCAGCAGCAGACAGAGGGTGCCAGTCTAGCGATGGTAAATGGTATCCACGCTGGCTACTGGGGTGTTGGGTACCAACGGCGGAGTGCGGGGACTGGCGCTATGATCTACAGGGAGGCCCAGACAGGGGGCTATCCATCACTCAGTCCTTTCCCTCTCCAGGCCTCAGCTACCCCTATTTCATACCCCCTCCCCCCCTCCCCCCCCCCCCCCCCCCTGTCCGCCACCGCCACCACCGGACAGCGCCGCAATATCAGATTGCCTCCTTCTCCATTCCTCAACACAGCACAGACGCAATATTTCAACTTCAATTATTATTAAGGCTCTGTCTTTCTTTCTTTCTCTCTCTCTCTCTGCCGTGCCGCTTTCAACGTCTCTTTGTTGTGTGTGTTTGTGTTTGTGTTTGTGTTTTCGTCTGTCTGTGTTCGTTTATGTCTGTCTGTTTGTCTGTCTGTCTGTCTGTCTGTCTCTCTCTCTCTCTCTCTCTCTCTCTCTCTCTCTCTCTCTCTCTCTCTCTGTGTGTGTTTCTCTCTGTGTCTTTCTCTCTCTCGGGAACAGGAGACAACAGTAAAGGGGGAAGAGAGAGTAATAAAAATGAAAGAAAGAAAGAGAGACAGAGAAAGAGAGACACTGAGATAGAAAGATAAAAGAAGAAGAAGCAGAAGAAGAAGAAGAAGAAGAAAAAGAAGAAGAAGAAGAAGAGAAGAAGAAGAAGAAGAAGAAGAAGAAGAAGAAGAAGAAGAAGGGGGAGAGAAGAGAAAGAATTAAAGAGAGAGGGAGGGAGGGTAGGGTAGGCAGGAGAGATGTCAGGCAGGCGATGAGGAAGAGAGAGAGAGAGAGAGGAGAGAGAGAGAGAGAGAGAGAGAGAGAGAGAGGAGGGGGGGGAGTGAGAGGACCGATGGATGGGAGGGGGGGGGGGGGGGGGGGGAGGGGTCAGTGTGGGTGATGGATGTCAGTGAACTGAACTGCTTCAGTGAGGACAGTCAGCAGAGAAGCAAAGAGAACAATACACTACACTACACTACAAACAACACTACACTACACTACACTACACTACACTACAAAACTACACTACAAACACAACATACACTACATTACAAACACAACACTACACTACACTACAAACACAACACTACACTACACTACAAACAACACTACACTACCTTACAAATACAACAATAATAATAGTCTGTGTCATTCTGAGGGCATGACTGTAGTATTGTTATGATAGCAACGAAGAGCTTGTGCATACGCAAAACATCTTGCGCACACATTAAAACCCGTTCTGCTTTTCGGAAGAGTAGGCCAGTTGTGCCTGGTGGAACGGATGACAAATTGTACAAAACCGCATGCACACGTGGACTGGATGTAAAAAAGGACACATGAAAGCTTATTCCATTATCTTCGAAGTTAAAAAAAAAGAATAGATATCCCTTGGCAGAGAGTATGGTGGAGGCATTGAACTGACTAGCCTAGCACACAAGTTGGGTTGTTCTTATTCATCTATAGCGATGGTGTACCAATGCCTGGGCTTCAGCAAAGCAGTGTGGAGTCCTTCAGTGATGTTGCCCATTCAGGGATGCTGTCCATTCAGTGATGTTGTTCATTCAGGGATGTTGTCCATTCAGTGATGCTGTCCATTCAGTGATGCTGTCTATTCAGGGATGCTGTCCATTCAGGGATGCTGTCCATTCAGTGATCTTGTCCATTCAGGGATGCTGTCCATTCAGTGATGTTGCCCATTCAGGGATGTTGTCCATTCAGTGATGTTGTTCATTCAGGGATGTTGTCCATTCAGTGATGCTGTCTATTCAGGGATGCTGTCCATTCAGGGATGCTGTCCATTCAGTGATCTTGTCCATTAAGGGATGCTGTCCATTCAGTGATGTTGTCCATTCAGGGATGTCCTCCATTCAGGGATGTTGTCCATTCAGGGATGTCCTCCATTCAGGGATGTTGTCCATTCAGGGATGTTGTCCATTCAGTGATGTTGTCCATTCAGTGATGTTGTCCATTCAGGGATGTTATTCATTCAGTGATGTCGTCTATTCAGTGATGTTGTCCATTCAGTGATGCTATCCATTCAGTGATGTTGTCTGTCTACCCATGTCTTTCTCTGTTGCCTCTTGTCTACCTCCCTGCACTGTCTGTGCCTGGCAGGATGGGTGGTCTGTGAAAGGCTGTCCGCTCTTGTGACATGAACACACTCCTACTTCCCTGTCCTCCTCTGGGCTATTTCAGATCTCCACAGCGGCCTGTGGTCTGTCTGAGGATGGTCCACACTTCTTCATTCCTCACGTGGTCCAGCATGTCCACACCCTGAACTTTTCTCTGTCACTCTGCTGTTTAAGTCCAGGACTCGCAAGCGCACATTGAGATAACAAGAAGCAGTGTACGTTGTAATTTCTGTTTTGTCTTCATACTGATGTTCAGGGGGCGGGATAGCTCAGTGGTCGGAGCACTCGCTTTTCCCCAGCTAAGGTTAAGTAGCATCAAGCGTGGTTACCAACTGGATGGGTAACCGTTTGCACGCCTTGGCTTCAGTACAGTTCCTCATTTCACCCAGCTGTGAATGGGTACCTGCCCTCTTTAGGGTCAGGAAAGGTAAAGCAGCGAGAGAGAGGAGATGGGCGCCGCCCTCAAATTGCTGGCCCCTAGAGAAGCTGAGGCCTCTGACGCCTCGCTCCCCTACGACCACATAGGTTATGGGATGCCTTTACCTTTTTCTTACATTACTTGACTATGCTCTTGGTTCCTTGGGACATGGTGCACACACCTCCAACGACTCGGGTTTTGGGAGATCCCTATCTTGGCTCATGTCTTACGGCTGCCTTCATTTCTTCGTCAACACTTTACTTTTTCTGCTTTATAATGTCTTATTTTCTGTCTTGCTTATGTGCCATAGCTGAACTGTCAGTCTGTGCTCAGTTAAAGACTTTGCAAACTGCAACAGATCAGGAAGGAAACGATATTGGAAACATTGCGACATCTGCTGTCAAACTGCAAACAGATCATGATGGGACCAGACTGTGAATCACACTGACTGTCTAGACTCATGATGCTTGACCAAGTCATAACATGATATAACCAAGCTTCCAGTTTCTCATGTCCCATGGGCGTGTATGCAGACATGTGGTTTTGTTGTTTTTTGTTGTTGTTGTTGTTGTTTTGGTTTTCTTCGTTCCATGGCTAGAGCCCCGAGGTTCACCAGTGGTGGGATTTTGCCATGCCTCCTTTTTTCGCCTGCCATGAAGGTAGCTGCATTCTGCCTTCGGGCTGTATGCTGGGTGTGGTCGTTTTTCTGTAACCTACTAAACTTGACATGAATTACGGGATCTTAAACGTGCATATTTGATTTTCTGCGTGTGTATGTATAAGAAGGAAACTAAGGCACTGGCAGGTCTGCACTCGAAGTTGACCTGGGAATTGTAAAATCCCCACCCTCAATTCACCAGACGCCGCCAAGATTCGAACCTACGTCTTTATGGACCCATGAGATTGAAGTCGAACGGTCTTACCCACTCGACTATAGCGTCAGTTATGCACACGTGTATGAGTGGAAGGGTTAATGGGTATCAGCACATGGGTGTTTTGTTTTTTGAATACAGACATGACAGAGTGCTGTTAATGCAGAATATGTCGCCATTGTTGCGTCCTTTTTGTGATATTATTATTATTATTATAGTTAGTAGTAGTATTAGTATTATATTATTATTTTATTATATTATCAGGACCGTTTTAACTATCTGTGTCAAAGTCATTAGCATTTCGTCGACTGTACAGCATAGATTTTAGTGTCAACTTAAACATGGACGTTATCTTTCACTGCATTATAATCACCATGGTCTGACAGGCTGTATGGCAACTATGAATATGAATGTCACACATTTCTTCAGAGGGAAAGAACATGGTTGTTGTATGGTTACAATGGGAAGGTAGGTATGTCCTCATTCTCTTTTTCATCATCAACCTGTGATTGACGTTATCCTAAACGTCATCGTGTCATTCTCAGCTCTAATGTTATCAGCCTAGTCATTTAAGTCGTCATCACTGACGAAATTATTGTTGTCGTCACTGCCAACATCACCATCAGTTTCAGTTTTCAAAATTAACAGGATAACTATGTTTCTGTACATAGGATCTTCACTGTCTATCTGTCTGCTTATCTGTCTGTGTGTCTGTATGTCTCTCTGTCTGTCTGTCCACATGACCATTCATCCATTCATCCTCCTCATCATCGAAATCCTCATCCCTTTCTCTCTCTCCCTACCTGTCTGTGTCTGTCTGCACAGGGATGTGTGTGTGTGTGTTGGGGGGGAGTGTCTCTCTCTCTCTCTCTCTCTCTCTCTCTCTCTCTCTCTCTCCTCTCCTCTCCTCTCCTCTCTCCTCTCCTCTCCTTCCCCGTCTGTCACTCCCCACCACCCCTACAATCCTTCATCCCTCTCTCTCTATCTCTCTCCCACCCAAGCAATCATTTTTCTACCCACACCACTACCGCCACTACCACAACCACCACCTCCAAGTACCATTGCTACCATAATGACACTACTCCTCCTCCTCCTCCTCTTCTCCCCTTACGTCTTCTCCTCCCCAACAAGGCCTCAATTTACAGCCATCATGGCCGCCTTCTCTCCCCTCTCCGCGACACGTGACCACACGGCTAATGAGCAAAGAAGAATGACGTCTGTGTCGGCAGCCAATGAAATCTATCTTCCGTCGTAACGCCAGAGCAGTCCCACTTCTTGTCCAATCAGGATTGAAATTAGATTATTGGTGCCGGCTTCTTCCCTGGCTTGTGATTGGATTAGGATTTTGAGTGATTGGTTGAGTTTTAGGGCCGTTTGTCTTTCCCTCTTCAAAAAAAAAAGTGTGGGTGGTGGTTATGTGTTTAGGTAAGGCAAATGGTGGGAATCTGTCTCTCTCTGTCTATCTTTGTCTATCTGTCTCAGTGGTTGATTTTCTGTCTGTCTTTCTGTTTGTTTATTGTGTTGTTACTGCTTTTTGGCCTGCCTGTCTGTCTGTCTGTCTTTCTGTCTGTCTCTGACTCTTTTCTCTCTCTCTCTCTCTCTCTCTTCTCTCTCTCTCTTTCTATCTATCTATCTATCTATCTTGTTTGTTTTTGTTATGGCTGTCGATGTTTTTTTTGGTTTGGTTTTGTTTTTTTGGAGGGGCTGGTTTCTGGTCAGAGGGCTGGGTGTAAAAAAAGCAGTTGTTGCTTGTTCTATTACCCTCTTTGAATAAGAAAAATCTCTCTCTCTCTCTCTCTCTCTCTCTCTCTCTCTCTCTTTCACAGACACACACATTTTGTTGTCATGTTTTGGGAAAGGTAGGGGGAGATGCTGGACTAAACATTTGAAATCTAACCGTTTAAATATTGCAGTTACGGTTTTTACAACAGGCCCAGTTATGCTTCCATAACCCACCGATGGTGACATAATGTCCAGGGTCTTTAACATGCCTTCTCGGTCCTTTTTCTGCCCTTTCTTCCGGAAAGTTTTAAAATAAAACAATTCTCCTAGGGCGGAGACTTGGCCCCTTACCGTGTGACATGCAGGACAACGGTGTGTGGATACTTGCCCTGGTGCCACGAACCAGCCCCCAGGTGTGGGTCAGATACCCAGAGGACAGACATCCCAATGGCGGAACAGGAGGAAGAGGAGAACCTGTCTGCCAGTGTCTGGAGGCAGAGGAGGAGGAGGATGGCCTCCAGGGCAGACTGGACTCTGCAGCAGCTCAGTGAAAACAACCAGTATTGAAAAACTACTCTGACAAAGAAAAACAGGCCTGACTTAAAGTAGTGTAGGGAATGCAGGTAGCATGCGAATCAGCTGGCAGGAGAAGAATCTGAGATGCGCTAGTCACACGAGTGGGAGTCAAACCACTCGGCTCAGCCGCCACACAGGCCTGAACCAGAGTTCTTTACTTCAGACCCTCTGCCAGTCACATGCTCTGACCTCCACTGAGGGATTATTTCCCTTCCTTCCCCAGCCAGAGCTCCAAGGTTCACCAGTGATGATGCGACCGTTTCTAACCACCATTAAGGCAGCCGCATCCGACTTCTGGGGTGATATATAAACACAACACCTTAAAAAAAATAAAGTAAAGGTGTCCCATAATCTATAAGGTCGTAGGGGAGCGAGGCGTCAAAGACCTCACTTCTCCAGGGACCAGAATATTGAGGGCAGCGCCCATCTCCTCTCCTTCGCTGCTTTACCTTCTCTGACCCTAAAGAGGGCAGGTACCCATTTACAGCTGGGTGAACTGGGGAACTGTACTGAAGCCAAGGCGCGCAAACGGTCACCCCTCCACTTGGTAACCACGCTCGATGCTGGTTAACCTTTGGCTGGGGGAAAGCGAGTGCTCTGACCACTGAGCTATCCCGTCCCCCTCACCACACCTATAGGCATACATTTTTTTTTTAAAGTCTATCATATGTTCCTACCGGCACAAAATGGCTTACTCTTTCAAAAAGCAGAACCGGTTTTTAAGGTGTGCGCAAGATGTTATGTGTGCGTTTGCGCACGGGACCTCGGTTTACAGTCGAAGGATTTTAGGGGAGTGGAGTCGGTACTGATGTTAACTCCAGGGTAAAAATCCCCTTGAACAAGTGCCTCGGTGGTGGCTCGATCCCGGGCCGTCAGATCACCAGGGCAGTGCTCTAACCACCTGGCTACCCGCCTTCTTCACCTGGAGTTGTTATGTAGGCCTTCCTGCGACAAGGGGACATAGTAACTAAAATAATGTACTGTATTGTATAAATAAAATAATGTACTGTATTGTATAACTAAAATAATGTACTGTATTGTATTACTAAAATAATGTACTGTATTGTATAACCGAAATAATGTACTGTATTGTATAACTAAAATAATGTACTGTATTGTATAACTAAAATAATGTACTGCATTGTATAACTAAAATAATGTATTGTATTGTATAACCAAAATAATGTACTGCATTGTATAACTAAAATAATGTATTGTATTGTATAACCAAAATAATGTACTGCATTGTATAACTAAAATAAAGCATTGTATTGTATAACTAAAATAATGTATTGTATTGTATAACTAAACTAGTGTATTATATTGTAGTGTAGTGTAGTGTAGTGTAGTGTAGCGTAGTGTAATGTAGTGTAGTGTAGTGTAGTGTAGTGCAGTGCAGTGCAGTGTAGTGTAGTGCAGTATAGTGTAATGTAGTGCAGTGTAGTGTAGTGCAGTGTAGTGCAGTGTAGTGCAGTGTAGTGTAGTGTAGTGCAGTACAGTGCAGTGTAGTGTAGTGTAGTGTAGTGTAGTGTAGTGTAGTGTAATGTAGTGTAGTGTAGTGTAGTGTAGTGCAGTGTATTGTAGTGTAGTGTATCGTATCGTGTCGTATTGTACCATATTGAACTATGTCATATCCTATCGCATTACATTGCAATCGTATCGTGACGCGTCGTATTATGTTGTATTATTTTGCATTGTATTTCATTGCATACCACTTTTTTTTTCTTTTTTTATCAAGGATAATGGAATAAGCACTAATATGCTTTTTTACATCCAGTCCCCGTGTGTATGCGGTTTTGTAAATTGTCATCTGTTCCCACCGGCACACAATGGCCTTTCAGTCATGGCAGGCAGATTTATCTGCGTAAAATTCCGGCTGCTCTTCCCGAGGCAAGTGTGCCGCCACAAAAGCAGCGCCACCCATTACTCTCCTAGGCGTTTTGTGTGTACTTGCCTTCCTACCAGAATGGCTTTTCTACAACATTTTGTCCAAGGACAATTCTCTTGTTGCCGTGGGTTCTTTTACTGCGCTAAATGTGTGTTGCGCGTGGAACTTCAGATTATTGTCAACGTTTCATCCGATACACTAGCACCCAGACCACCACTCGAGGATGGGGGTGGGTGGGGTGGGATGGGGTGGTTTGGGGGTGGGGGAGTAGTCCCCGATCAAATGGGGATTGAACCTGTCACTTCTCGAGTTCTTGGAAGGTCCGTTACCCCTAGACCACCGATCCCCATTGTTAAAATGACCAAACCACGGGAACACGACACCACAACAGTAATTGCACTCTTTATCTCTCTCTCTCTGTGTCTCTGTTTCTGTCTCTCTCTGTGTCTCTCTGTCTCTCTCTCTGTCTGTGTGTGTGTCTCTCTCTCTCTTTCTCTCTGTCTCTCTCTGTCTCTCTTCTCTCTGTCTCTCTGACCCTCTGTTTCTGTCTCTCTCTATTTCTCTGTCTCTGTCTCTCTCTGTCTCTCTGTTTCTCTGTCTCTGTCTCTCTCTCTGTCTCTCTGTCTCTGTGTCTCTGTTCTCTTTCTGTCTCTCTCTCTGTCTCTCTGTCTCTCTCTCTGTCTCTCTGACCCTCTGTTTCTGTCTCTCTCTATTTCTCTGTCTCTGTCTCTCTCTGTCTCTCTGTTTCTCTGTCTCTGTCTCTCTCTCTGTCTCTATGTCTCTGTCTCTGTCTCTCTTTCTGTCTCTCTCTCTGTCTCTCTGTCTCTCTCTCTGTCTCTCTCTCTCTGTCTCTCTCTGTCTGTCTCTCTGTCTCGCTCTCTCTGTCTCTCTCTCTCTGTCTCCCTCTGTGTCTCTCTGTCTCTGTCTCTCTCTGTCCCTGTCTCTCCCTCTCTCTCTCTCTACTGCTGTCTGTCTGTCTGTCTGTCTGTCTCTCTCTCTCTCTCTCTCTCTCTCTCTCTCTCTCTCTCTCTCTCCCTGCCCACGTGGAGCGTCCATCGACAGATGATTTAAGGGAGAATCATACCCGGGACAACAAAGGGTGACCACCAGTCTCTGAGTTAGCTCCCCTCCACTGAACAACACATTCACTAATTATCTCCCCTGTATCGACTTATAGCCGGTGTTACAGTCTAAGGGGCGAAACCACACAAAAAAGTGACCTGGACAATTCTCTCTCTCTTTCTGTCTCTCTGTCTGTCTGTCTCTCTCTCTGTCTGTCTCTCTCTCTGACTCTGTATCTGTCTCTCTCTCTGTCTCACTCTCTCTCTCTCTCTCAGAAATCAGAATGCTATTGGTACTAACTGCTATTTATCATATTTGGCGTTCATGTTTATTTGAAACATCCCCCTCCCCCTTCCCTTTTTGTGTATGGGCTTAAAGTGCTTGATCACAATAAGTCATTGTCATTGTCATTGTCTTAGATATCAGCTGGTGTTATAGGAGGAGAGGGCATGGTGGCCTAGTGGAGAGTACATCGTGCTAGTGGTCTGATGGAAATTGATGGAGAGTGTTCAAGTCTTCATTGAGGCGGCAGTGTGAGGGGATTTTTCTGCTGGAGTTAGCATCAATACTGCCTCCGTTCCTTTGAAAACCATGTGGATGATACTGAAAACAAGGAATCCTCTTCTGGTTGTTGTAAAGCGGAGGAAGCTGGCGTGGTTTGGTCAGGTCAGTCGTCACAACTCTCTTGCCAAGACTGTTGTCCTGCAGGGGACACTTGAGGGAGAGAAGAGGCAGCAGGGGCAGACAGACAGAGGAAGAACTGGATGATGCAGAAGTAACATCACAGACTGGACCACACGGCCTGGACATGGCTGTGCTGTTGCTGCTAAAGGCTGAAGACAGACAAACCAGCCTGGAGAAAAGTGTTGACCAACGCGTCCCTCGTGTTCCCCTAACGATCATGTTGATCAAGGGGCTGTTGATGATGAGGAGGATGATGATGATGATGTTGATGCTGGTGCTGATGATAAACAAAGATCCCAGATTCAAGACCATGTAGATCATCTTTCCAACATGTGAAGCCTTTCGTAGTACTAGACTAAGCCAGCTGAAGCCAGTGTCCTGATGCCATGGACATTCCCAGCATGCATCCTACTACCTGGATAGGGAGAAGCTCCGCCAGGTTCAACTTGCCTGAAAACTTCAGTGCAGTGACCCAACGACTCCTTTGGAAGTTCGTGGAGAAGTCAAGCCAGCAGGAATGGACACAAAGTGCTTTGTATTGTCCTCCTTGGGTTCTTTCTTTGTTTGTGTTTTGCACTGAAAAACCAACGTTGTGTTTCAGAAAAGAAAGGTCTGGGGTAAATTTGAAGGAGGGGCAACACTGAGGGTGGGCACCGTGGGGTATGGGTGTGGGTGGGGATGGGGGCAGTGTCTGTGAGTGGACATTTGTCTTGTTAAGTGTGTCTGATGGTCATCACGGAATGGTCATCATTTCGGCATGCTTAATGCTTACAATACCATTTCTTCCCCTCCCTGACCACCAACTTTCCCCATTCCTCTCTTCTCCTCTCTTCTCTTCTCTTCTGTCTGTCTGTCTCTCTGTCTGTCTGTCTGGATAGATAAGTAGATAGAGAGATAGAGAGATAGATCGACAGACAGACAGACAGACAGATAGACAGATAGATAGATAGATAGATAGATAGATAGATAGATAGATTGATTGATAGATAGAAGATAGTAGATAGATAGATAGATAGATGATAGATAGATAGATGATAGATAGATAGATAGTAGATAGATAGATAGATAGAATAATGATAATAATAGATAGATAGATAGATAGATAGATAGATTATTGATGATAGATAGACAGATAGATAGATAGATAGATAGATAGATAGATAGATAGATAGATAGATAGATAGAAGATAGATAGATAATAGATAGATAATAGATAGAGTAGATAGATAGACAGACAGACAGACAGACAGTAGATAGATAGATAGATAGATAGATAGATAGATAGATAGATAGATAGATAGATAGATAGATAGATAGATAGATAGTGAGGGAGAGAGAGAGAGAGAGAGAGAGAGAGAGAGAGAGAGTGTGTGTGTGTGTGTGTGTGTGTGTGTGTGTGTGTGTGTGTGTGTGTGTGTGTTGTGTGTGTGTGTGTGTGTGTGTGTTTTGTGTGTGTGTGTGGCTCTGTCTCTCTGTGTCTGTCTCTCCCTGTCTCCCTGTCATTGCAAGTTTGGTGGCCAGCTGAGGGTTTCACAGCAGTGATCATTTAGCTGATGATGATGTTTGTGACTGGCGGTGTGCTGTTTCTTCCTATTGATTTCTTCTGCCAACCTTACTGTCTCTTCTGTCTGTCTCTCTGTCTGTCTGTCTCTGTCTCTCTGTCTGTCTCTCTCTCTCTCTCTCTCGCTCTCTCTCTCTCTCGCTCTCTCTCTCTCTCTCTCTCGCTCTCTCTCTCTTCTCTCTCTCTCTCTCTCTCTCTCTCTCTCTCTCTCTCTCTCTCTCTCTCTCTCTCTTACCCTTGTCAAAATATTCATTCATTCAATAAATTCTCTCTCTCTCTTCTCTCTCTCTCTTGTCACTGCCTTCTTCCAATGTCTTTTCTATAACAACAATTTGCTCCATCATTTTCTTAATGGTAGATGTGAAAATGAGTGGCTGCATTAAAACAGACATTCTTTGTCGGCTTCTTTTGTTTGGAAACTTCTTAACTGACTTGCTTTCTTTTTCCCCATGCTGTCAGTAGAGGGGACGGGATAGCTCAGTGGTCAGAGCGCTCGCTTTCCTCTAGCCATGTTTAAGCAGCATCGAGCGTGGTTACTACTTGGATGGGTGACCGTTTGTGCGCCTTGGCTTCAGTACAGTCCCTCAGTTCACCCAACTATAAATGGGTACCTGCTTCTTTAGGGTCAGGGAAGGTAAAGCAGCGAGGGAGAGGAGATGGGCGCCGCCCTCAATATGCTGGCCCTAGAGAAGTGAGGTCTCTGACGCCTCGCTCCCCTTCTGCGACCTTATAATTTATGGGACACCTTGACCTTTACCTTTACTTTAGTCAGTAGGACCAGAAACGCTATTCACCCTTGACAAGCGGCCAAACATCATGGATTTGTCTGGGGGAAAAAACAATGCTCACTGCCTTCAGAAACACACATGAAGTATAGATATCAGATCACACAGACATTAAGATGTGGATCGGTGCTCTAAAGGCAACACACCCACCTAGAAAGCGAAAAGTCCGGGTCCGGCTAGAACCCTGTTTGTGCCCCAAACCTGTCTCCCCCATCCCCTAGACCTTGAGTCTGGGTGCTAGTCTTTTGATGAGACGATAAACCGAGGCTCTGCATGCAACGCGCATTTAGCACGCGCAAAAAAGAACCCACAGCAACAAGGGAGTTATTATCCCTGGCGAAATTCTGAAGTTGCTCTGACAGTAACTGTTACAGTGGGGGTGATGATGCAGGGCCTCGTTATCGGTTGTCTCTCGGCGCTTGTCTTTAACTGTACATCAGTATGTGTATTTGCATGCCACTTCTTCAAGTCACGGCAGATTTCTCTGCGTCAAATTCAGGCCGTACTGACATTACTCGCACCACAGAAACCGATTCTTTTCCCACTTTCCCCTTGTTCCCACCATACCAGTTTAGTACCCCCTTCATCCCCCCCACCTTCTTCCTGCTCTCCTCCTCCTCCCTCTCCTCCCTCTCCTCATTCTCCTCATTCTTCACCTTTCAGTTCCAACCACAGGCCAGCTCCTTCAAACTCCAGCACGATGACTGTTGACACAGCGGAGGAAGAAACAAATGCTTTGCGCGTAACTAGCAGAGGGAGGCTGCAGGGTGTAGCTCACTGCACACAACAGCACAACGTAACACAACAGCACAACACAGCACAACACAACAGCGCAACACAGCACAACACAGCACAACAGCACAACACAGCACCACCCAACAGCACAACACAGCACCACCCAACAGCACAGCACAGCACAACACAACAGCACAGCACAGCACAACACAGCAGCGCAGCACAACACAGCACAAACACAGCACAACACAGCGCAGCACAACACAGCACAACATAGCACAACACAGCACAGCACAATACAACAGCACAGCACAGCACAACACAACACAACATAGCACAACACAGCACAACACAGCACAACACAGCACAACAGCACAACACAACAGCACAACAGCACAACACAGCACAGCACAACACAGCACAACAGCACAACGTAACAGCACAGCACAACAGCACAACACAACAGCACAACAGCACAACACAGCACAACACAACACAGCACAACACAGCACAACACAACACAGCACAACACAGCACAGCACATCACAAAAGCACAACACAGCACAACACAGCACAACACAGCACAACACAGCACAGCACAACAGCACAACAGCACAACAGCACAGCACAACACAGCACAACACCACAGCACAACACAGCACAACACATCAGCACAACACAGCACAACACATCAGCACAACACAGCACAACAGAGCACAACACAGCACAACACAGCACAACACAGCACAAACAGCACAACACACCACAACAGCACAAAACATCACAACAGCGCAACACAACAGCGCAAACAGCACAACAGCACAACACAACAGCACAACACAACACAACAGCACAACGTAACAGCACAACACAGCACAACAGCACAACACAGCACAGCACAACACAGCACAACACAACAGCACAACACAACAGCACAACACAGCACAACACAACAGCACAACACAGCACAACACAGCACAACACAGCACAACACAGCACCAGCACCGCTGCTACCAGCTAGGCTTGGGGAGTGACGGAGATGTTCCCAGGCGCCCTCCACAGCAGAGACAAGGGTCGTGCTACAAGGGCCGCTGCTGCTGTAGCTTCTCTTTCCCACACCCACTTGCCCAGCAGTTTCCCGGAGATGCTCTGACGTCTCTGAGAGACCCGTCTCCTCCAGTGTTCGTGTCGGGAAATTATCCCCCCTGCCTTTCATTCTCTCCCCTTCTGGTAAACGTTGGTACCGGGGGATTCTGAAAACTCGGTCTTCAGTACAGGTCTTTCTCAAAACATTCAGATTTAGTTCAGAAAGGTTGTAAAGGAATCTTAAAATGAAGAAAATAAGAAGGAAGGTGGCAGGATGGTTTAGACGTTCGCCTGTTGACAAGTAAACCGTGAGGTTCTGGGTTCGATTCCAAGCCTTGCCCTTTCTTTCCCTACTTTTACGGGAAAATGGAACTGGATGTCAAATCTTTGGGAGGAGACTCTAAACCAGTCAGACCTGTTGTGCTTACAGACTTGTGCACGTCAAAAGAACCCACGACAGTTGAAAATCAAAAAGAGTAGGGAGATACCTCCTGACCGTTCTGGCAAAATTGGTAGATTCATTTGCCAGCTGTTTCCCCAAAGTCGGAATGTGGCTACCTTAATGGTGGAGAAAAACAGTCGCAATCGCAAAAATCTCGTCTCGGAGCTCTAGCCGAGGAACGAAAAAAAGAGTCATCATCATCATCAGACCCGTGACCTTGGCGGTCGTGGGGGAGACATGAAAGACGATGCCGTGGTAAGCCTCCTCCATCCATCTCGGTCCTCGGCTCTGCGCAGTAGTGCCGAGTCATTCATCCTGGTCCATTCTCTGATGTTGTCCATCCATGACTTGTTCTGTCTTCCCCTCCTTCTGCCACCTTCGAGTGTTCCCTGCAGTACTGTTTTGGGCAGAGTGTTGTGGCGGGTGACGTGGCCGAACCATGTCAGCTTTTTCTTCTTGACGATGGTGAGAAGGGGTTCCTGTGGACCTGCCAGCCGTGTTATTTGACTCTTGACAAATTCATTGGTCTTTCGTTCTCTCCAGGATATGCCCAGCAGTTTTCTATGGCATTTTGTTTCGAATGACTGGACTCGCTTTGCTGTTTCAGCAGTCAATGTCCAGGTTTCACTTCCGTACAGCAGGATCGACTGAATTAGGGCTTTGTAGAGCTTTAGTTTGATTGGGAAACTGATCTCTTTACTTTTCCATATGGTGGTGAGTTTTGTCATGGAAGATGTTGCCATGGCTATTCTGACTTTGATTTCTGTCGTCGATCGCCCGTCCTTTGTGAGTGTAGCGCAGAGGTATTTAAAAGCGTCTACCTCCTCCAGTTGTTGGCCGTTCATGTAAATTTTAGCGGTGGCATTGCTCGTGCTGTTCACAAGTACTTTACTTTTCTCCGAGCTCACCTCCATCCCATATGCTCCAGCTCTGTTCTCAAGTCTGGTCGTAAGATCTTGCAGCTCTGTGTTTACTTCCGCCCATGAGGTCAATGTCATCGGCAAACCGTAAGTTGTTGAGGGGTCTGCCGCCAATGGATATGGTAGAGTGGAAGTCATGGAGGGTCTCTCTCATAATGTTTTCCAAGAACAGATTGAACAGGACTGGAGATAACAGGCATCCTTGTCGGACCCCAACTGTGGTTTTGAAGTAGTCTCCAACCTGATTGTTCAGAAGGACTGCACTGCTTGCGGTGTTGTATAGTGCTTGAATGGTTTGTACTAGTCCTTCTTCAATGCCAAACATTCTGAGGACCTGCCACAGGCCTTCGTGCCATACTCTGTCAAAAGCCTTCTTGAAGTCGATGAAGTTGTGGAACAGGTCTCTCTGATGTTGAAGATGTTTTTCCATCATGATGTGGCAGTTAAAAATCTGTTCGATTGTGCTCCTGCCTGCCCTGAACCCAGCTTGTTCCTCTGCGAGGTGTTCTTCTGCCTCCTTCTTGAGTCGATTCAAAATAACTTTGAGCATGATCTTGCTGGCGTGGCTGACGAGGCTGATTGTTCTATAGTTTTGGCATTGGCGTAAATTCCCCTTCTTGGGCAGGGGTATGATGAGTGATTGTGTCCATTCTGTTGGCCACTGTTTTGTCTCCCAAATCTTCTGACAGATAGCTGTAACATATGTGATGACTGTTTCGCCACCATGCTTGAGCAGCTCTGCTGGTATATTGTCTGCTCCTGGGGACTTTCCTACTGGTAAGCTGCGGATGGCTTCTTCCACTTCTTCCCTCAGTATAGGTAATGGCGAGGGTGCTCTTGATGTTGCTGCTTTCTCTTCTATTATGCTCTTGTCAGGTTGTATTGGGTAGTTGTACAGTTCTTGACAATATTCAGACCACCTGTTCAATGCAGCTGAGCTTTCTGTGAGGAGGTTTCCGGAGCTGTCTTCAATGACTGATGATTTGGTTTGAAGTGGTTTTGTGAGTTTCTTCAGGGTGTCGTATGCCTTTTTACTGTTGCCCACTTTCATGTTTTTTTCGATCTCATCACATTGATCACTGATCCACTTCTCTCTGGCCTTTAACATTGACTTCTTCACGAGATTGTTGGCCTCCCGGTATTCTTTAGGGTTGGAAGACCTGGTTGGTTTCAGTGCTCTTCTTGTATCGCAGAGGTCCAAGATGTCATTGGTAGTCCATGGCTGGTGTTTATTCCTCTGACGACCGAGTACCTCCTCTGCTGTTTCTCGGACTGCCTCATTGAAGTTGTTGGTGAGGTCATTGATGTCATTGTCCAGGAGGGTGAGATGGACAGGATTTGGTGAGACATTGACTGAAGAAGGCAACAAGATCTGGTACAGTGGCCAAGAGAAACATCACCAACATGGAGTGGCATTTATTGTCAGAAAGGAAGTAGTGGGGTGCAATATCAGCTGTACACCGGCTTCCAGCAGGATTATCAGCATCCGGGTGTCGGCCAAGCCCAAGAACATCACCATCATACAAATCTATGCACCATCATCTGACCATACAGATGAAGAAGTAGAAGAATTTTATGAACATCTTGAAGAGACCATTAAGAAAATACCCAAGAAGGACATCATCATCATCCAAGGGGATTTTAACGCCAAAGTAGGTCCTGACTCTTACAACCAATGGGCCGGAACAGTTGGTCAGTTTGGAGCTGGGGAGACCAACGACAGGGGACTACGTCTGCTGGAGTTTGCCTGCACCCACAGACTTACCATTGCCAATACCCTCTATCCCCACAAGCAGTCAAGGAGGACAACCTGGCATGCGCCAAACGGCAAGATCCATAACCAAATAGATTTTATCTTAACACCACGGCGCTTCAAATCCAGCATCAACAGAGCCAGAACAAGAACCTACCCTGGAGCTGACATAGGCAGCGACCACGACCTTGTGCTGCTGGTATTCAAAATGAAGCTGAAGAAAAACAAACAGCCTGCAAACCCACGTATCAAATTTGACGTGGACAAACTGAAAGATCCAGATGTCGAGGAGATCTTCCAAGCTAAGCTTGGCGGACGTTTTGCGGCATTAACCCTCCTGGACAAAAAAAGAGTAGATAGATAAATATAAAATGAAACAGCAAAACCCAATAAATATACAACGCTATGTTTGTGAGAAATGTGTTCTGTGAGGGTCTTCCAGGCATCCTTTGACAGTTCACAGACTGTCTGTGCCAAACACTGCAGTGTTTCACTGTCAGCTCTTTGGCTGCAAATGTCCTTTGCTTCTCAAAGCATCTGAACAGAGAGCAACGCCGTGCTTCTGTAACGTTATCCTCAAACACATCACACAGACATGCAGGGCGTTTCTCTGGTGTCATCAGAAGGGTGGATCACAAAACACACCCTGACATTACTTTTTAACTCTACAGGGAAACAAGGAAGGCTGGGTATTGGCCCAGTGGTTAGATCAACTCTCTCCTGATCTGAAGGTAACTGAGGGCACGGGTTCCAGTCTCCACTGAGGTGCCTCGTTTGAGGGATTTTTCTTCTGGAGGTAACAGTGGCACCGACTCTAGTCCCTTAAAGTCCTTTGGATGGAATTATAAACCGAGGTCCCATGTCCGAACACAGGCAGAACATCTAATGAACACGTTAAAACTCATCCACCTTTTGCAGAAAAGTAAAGTCAAACTTTAACTATCTACGATAAGGAATTGCCCAGGGTTTATTTTACTATCTAGGGGGGTAGCTAAACCACTTGACACCGGCAACAGCTTTCTCCCTAAGGCTGACACAGCCAGGTGACGTCAGGAGAGGAGCCGCCCGCCGAGATCTCCTTCAGCAGTATTCATCAGCGCCTTGATTAACTCTGGCGTGCGCTCCTGCCACTTGAACAACTTTCGATCCGGGCACTCTTTCAAGTTGAAACTTTACAAACTAGCGGGCTTGGTTGTTCCCAGCAGGTGGCTGGAAACTACCCACTTCCCCCTGCCCCTTTTCCTCCCCCCCCCCCCCTACCTCTTATACCTACTACCCGTATTCTACTCTACCACCACCACCACCACCACCACCATGTCAGAGAACTGTGTGCATGGATTCTTTCTTGTGTTCTTTTCTGGCGGGAGGGAAGTGCTGTAGAAACAGAGCGGGGTGCTTAGACGAGAGGGAGAATGAAAATTGATGAGGGGAGAGAGAGGGGGGGGGGGGGAGGAGGGGGGGAGGAGGGGGAGGGGGAGAGAGAGGGGGAGGAGAGAGGAGGGAGAGGGGGGAAGAGAGAGGGGGTGAGAGAGAGGGGGAAGAGAGAGTGTGTGTGTGTGAGTTTGAGAGAGAGCGAGGGAGAGAGAGAGGACGGGGAGGGAGAGAGAAGAGACAGGGAGAGAGGAGAGAGAGGGAGAGAAAAAGAGAGAGAGAGAGAGAGAGAGAGAGAGAGAGAGAGAGAGAGAGAGAGAGAGAGAGAGAGAAGAGAGAGAGAGAGAGAGAGAGATTGTGTGTGTGCTGGGAAGGGGGCAGACAAAAATAAATAAATAAATAAATAAATAAAAAGACGGTATAAAAAGCTGGCAAAAATAATCACAGAAACTGGCACCTTCCTCCTCCTCCTCCTCCTCCTCCTCTTCATCCTCCTCCTCCCTGCCTTCCTACTACTGCTGCTATAGCCACTGCTACTATTACCATCCCTGCTATTACTGCTATCTCCTCCGCCTACTACTAGTACTACTACTACTATTACTCTTACTACTACTACTACTACTACTACTACTGCTGCTGCTGCTGCTGCTGCTGCTGCTGCTGCTGCTGCTGCTGCTACTACTACTATTTCTGCTGCTGCTGCAATTGCTACTGACACCATAATCACTCTTGTCACTATCACTACTACCCCGTCTCTCATCTGCCTCATTCACTCGCTAATTGACTCACTCACTCACTCACTTTCTCACCATCTTCTCCCAGCAAATACTCACTGACTCACTGCAGCAGCAGCAGCAGCAGCAGAGGTGGCAGGCAGGCAGGCAGGCAGGCAGGCAGGCAGCCTGACAAACAGGGGTGTCAGGCTCACAGGCCGGAGAATGCTGACGAAGAAGGAATAGAAGGAGAAGGTGGGCAGAAACAGAGAGAGAGAGAGAGAGAGAGAGAGAGAGAGAGAGAGAGAGAGAGAGAGAGAGAGAGAGAGAGAACTGGAACTCGACAGATTTATTCACAAAAAGGCTATTAGCCTATACATGAAGGGTGTTGCCGAACTGCTTAGTATTTTAGTGAGAAAAAAATAAGGAAAAGCACAAAAGCAAAATGTTATTGTATAACAAAAACCACCACAACAAAAATCAGAGAATTCTTTTCTCTTCGTCAAACGCTCCGACAGCAGCTATTGTTGTCTATTTATGAGCGAAAATGTGTCACGCTGCTGTTAAGCACCTGACAAGTCAGGCCCAGCGCATCCAACTTCGGCACAAGAGAGAATAGTTATCTTTTAAGTTCTTTCTGGAAAAAAAGGCAGGAGAATGGACCAAGAAGGCAGAAAATAGACAAGAAGGAGGTGACAGGAAGAAAAGGAACAAGGCAGAAACAAAGAGAGGGATAGAAAAGAGGAAATTTCTAGCACAGAATTTCCAGAATGTGGGGATGCTATTTATACTGACAGCCCCCCCCCCCCCCCCCCCCTTCACGGAATCAGAATGAGAGCTGAAAGAATGTGTCAAACTCCTCAGATGGAACGTACTTTCTGTTTGTCAGCCCGTGACTTTGTCCGTACACACACACACACACACACACACACACACACACCACTCCACAGGTTACCTTGGGTTCAGAGGTCAGTTGGCAGGGTCAGAGGTGAGAGGTGTCAGGGAGATTGGATCCCCGATAGCGATCAGGGTAGGGCAGGGGAGAGCAGTCAGTATAGGTGAAGCAGACGAAACTAAGCAGCATTCCAGGGAGACAGGGAGTGTGTGTGTGTGTTGTGTGTGTGGTGTGTGTTGTGTGTGTGTGGTGTGTGTGTGTATAATTATGTGTGTGTGTGGTGTGGTGTGTGTGTGTGTGTGTGTGTGTGTGTGTGTGTATAATTATGTGTGTGTGTGTGTGTGTGTGTGTGTGTGTGTGTGTGTGTGTGTGTGTGTGTGTGTGTGTGTTGTGTTGTGTCTGTTGTGTGTGTGCTGTGTGTATGTGTGTGTGCTGTTGCCTGTGTGTGTGTGTGTGTGTCTCTGTGTGTGTGTTGTGACTGATTGGTTAATTTCTGCCCTTTGTCTTTTGTCTGCGTGTCTCTGTCACTTTCCACCTTTCCTCTCTTCTTTCTTCCTTCCTTCTTTCTTCCTTCTTTCTTTCCTCCCTTTCTGTGCAGACACCTGGCCAAGGGTGTTGCTTTCCTCCTGCCCCTCCTCCTTCTATCCATGTTTCACTGCTCGGATACCTCCCTCTGTCTGTCTGTCTGTCTGTCTGTCTGTCTGTCTGTCTGTCTGTCTGTCTGTCTCTCTCTCTCTCTCTCTCTCTCTCTCTCTCTCTCTCTCTTCTCTGTCTCTTGTCTGTGTCTTTTCTGTATTTATCTCTGTCTGTCTGTTGTCTGTGATCTATCTGACTCTCTATGTTTGTCTCTTCTTGTTCCTCTGTCTGTCTGTCTGTCTGTCTGTCTGTCTTCTCTTCTCTCTCTTCTCTCTCTCTCTCTGTATGTTTGTTTGTCTGTCTGTCTGTGTCTTCTCCTCTCTGACTCTCTGTGTTTATCTCCGTCTGTCTGTTTGCTGTCTTTCTGTCAGTTTCCTTCTATCTATCTTATCTGTCTGTCTGTCTGTATGTCTATCTATCTATCTATCTACCTATCTATCTATCTATCTACCTATCTATCTATCTATCTATCTCTATCTATCTGTCTGTCTGTCTGTCTTCTGTCTGTTTGTCTGTCTATCTATCTATCTATCTAGTCTATCTATCTATCTTACCTATCTATCTATCAATCTATCTACTATCTATCTATCTATCTATCTATCTATCTGTCTGTCTGTCTGTCTGTCTGTTATCTTGTTCGCTATCTATCTGTCTGTCTTGTCTATCTCTATCTATCTGTCTGTCTCTGTATGTCTATCTATCTATCTATCTACCTATCTATCTATCAATCTATCTACCTATCTATCTATCTATCTGTCTGTCTGTCTGTCTGTTTGTCTGTCTATCTATCTGTCTGTCTGTCTATCTATCTATCTGTCTGTCTGTATGTCTATCTATCTATCTATCTACCTATCTATCTATCAATCTATCTACCTATCTATCTATCTATCTATCTATCTATCTATCTATCTGTCTGTCTGTCTGTTTGTCTGTCTATCTATCTGTCTGTCTGTCTATCTATCTATCTGTCTGTCTGTATGTCTATCTATCTATCTATCTACCTATCTATCTATCAATCTATCTACCTATCTATCTATCTATCTATCTATCTATCTGTCTGTCTGTCTGTCTGTTTGTCTGTCTATCTATCTGTCTGTCTATCTATCTATCTATCTGTCTGTATGTCTATCTATCTATCTATCTACCTATCTATCTATCAATCTATCTACCTATCTATCTATCTATCTATCTATCTATCTATCTGTCTGTCTGTCTGTCTGTTTGTCTGTCTATCTATCTGTCTGTCTGTCTATCTATCTATCTGTCTGTCTGTATGTCTATCTATCTATCTATCTACCTATCTATCTATCAATCTATCTACCTATCTATCTATCTATCTATCTATCTGTCTGTCTGTTTGTCTGTCTATCTATCTGTCTGTCTGTCTATCTATCTATCTGTCTGTCTGTATGTCTATCTATCTATCTATCTATCTATCTATCAATCTATCTACCTATCTATCTATCTATCTATCTATCTGTCTGTCTGTCTGTCTGTTTGTCTGTCTATCTATCTGTCTGTCTGTCTATCTATCTATCTGTCTGTCTGTCTGTCTATCTATTTATATGTCTGTCTGTTTGTCTATCTATTTATCTATCTACCTATCTATCTATCTATCTATCTATCTGTCTGTCTGTCTGTCTGTTTGTCTGTCTATCTATCTGTCTGTCTGTCTATCTATCTATCTATCTGTCTGTCTGTCTGTCTATTTATATGTCTGTCTGTTTGTCGATCTATTTATCGATCTGTCTGTCTGTCTATCTATCTACCTATCTATCTATCTGTCTGTCTGTCTGTCTATCTATTTATCTGTCTGTCTATCTATCTCTCTATCTGTCTGTCTGTCTGTCTATCTATTTATATGTATGTCTGTTAGTCGATCTATTTATCGATCTGTCTGTCTGTCTGTCTATCTACCTATCTATCTATATGTCTGTCTCTCTGTCTATCTATCTATTTATCTGTCTGTCTGTCTGTCTGTCTATCTACCTATCTATCTATCTATCTGTCTGTCTGTCTCTCTGTCTATCTATCAATTTATCTGTCTTTTTGTCTGTCTATCTACCTATCTATCTATCTATCTATCTATCTATCTATCTGTCTGTCTCTCTTTCTATCTATCTATTTATCTGTCTGTCTGTCTGTCTATCCACCTATCTATCTATCTATCTATCTGTCTGTCTCTCTGTCTATCTATTTATCTGTCTGTCTGTCTATCTACCTATCTATCTATGTATCTGTCTGTCTCTCTGTCTATCTATGTATTTATCTGTCTGTCTGTCTGTCTATCTACCTATCTATCTGTCTATTTATTTATCTGTCTGTCTGTCTATCTATTTATCTGTCTATCTATCTATCTATCTGTCTATCTATCTATCTGTCTGTCTGTCTATTTATCTATCTATCTTTCTATCTGTCTATCTATCTATCTATCTGTCTATCTATCTATCTATCTGTCTGTCTGTCTGTCTATCTATCTATCTATCTATCTGTATGTCTGTCTATCTATCTATCTATCTGTCTGTCTGTCTATCAATCTATCTATCTATCTATCTGTCTGTCTATCTATCTATCTATCTATCTATCTATCTATCAATCTATCTGTCTGTCTGTCTATCTATTTATCTATCTATCAGGATGTCTGTCTATCTATCTATCTTTCTATGTATTTGTCTGTCTGTCTATCTATCTATCTATCTATCTATCTCATCACTATGTTTTGTGCTTTGCTTTACTTCTCCTCAATGTGGTTTACTTCTTTATGAATTAATTCATTTATTGGTCCATGTATTTATCTGTTTATTTATCTATCTATTTGTTTACTTATAGTTATCTATGTATTTATTTATCTATCTATTTGTTTACTTATATTTATCTATCTATTTATTTATCTATCTATTTATTTATCTATCTGTTTCCTTATTCATTCATCAATCTATTTATCTATGTATCTATTTACTTTGTCGCTGTGTTATCTGAGTTTGTGGAGTGATGCGTTGTTTTCTTCATGTGTTGGTCTTTTGGTGGGTCAGGTGACTCACCACACTGGTCAGTTCCTGACTGGGGACTCACCACACTGGCCAGTTTGTGACTGGGCTTACGTGTAGCTGATGTTTGGGTGCTTCGTTTATCGTATGATGTGTGTGTGTGCTAATGTTCGGATACTGTGTTGTGGTATTTTTCTGTGGTAAACAATGTTCTTCTCTGTGTACTTGTGTATGGCTTGTACAACTCATGTGAATGTCTCTGTTTGTGAGATGATATTTACTGTATTTAAATTGACTTGAATCGAATCGAATTGAACTGAATTGAATTGAATTGAAGTGGATTGAATTGAATTGACAGTTTGGTTGAGGTGGCGTTCCTGGTGTCAGTTTGTTTTGTTGATTTGTTTTTGCAAGATATGGCGCTATATAAATTCCATTTATTATTTATTATTATTATTATTATTATTATTATTATTATTATATCATTATTGTTATTATTATTGTTTGGTTTGGCTTTTTGTTTGGGGGTGGGGGTGGGTTTGTTCGTTTGTTTGTTCTTGGTTGTTTTTGTGGGGGATTTTGTTTTGGGTATTTTTTTGGGTGGTAGTAGTGGTGGTGAGGTTTTATGATTAAATTACTTCCGTCTTTGTTTATATGGTTGGGCAAACCTTTTTCTTTGTGTTGCAATATTTTTGGCTTTGGGTTTTTTCTCGTTTTGTTTTGTATTTCTTTTTTTCTGTGTGGTTTTTTTCGGGGTAGGGTTGGTTGTTTTGTTGTTGTTGTTGTTGTTGTTATTATTATATTGTGGCTTTTGGTGTTTGAGGGGTTATTTTGATTCTCTGATGCAGTGCAGCTTTTTCAAAGGTATGATCACTCCTTTTCCCCACCTTTTTGACTGGCTTTAACAAGAGGTCATTCATCCAAAAAAACACATATTTGAAGCACAGCTAGTATTTTTGTTTGTTTCTTTGTTTCTTTTTTTGTATTCTTTCGTTTCTTTTTGTTTGATTTTTGTTTGTTTTTTTAGTTTCTTTTTTTCTTTGTTGGTAGTTTTTCGTTTAACTTTTGTTTGTTTGTCTGTTTTTTTCTGTGACCAAAGTGTTGAGGTATCATTGTGGTACAGAGGGGAACAGCAGCATCAGCACTGCCCCAATACGCTACGTGACTTTCATCGTGATTATTTCCCTTAGACCACAATGACCAGGGTAAGGCAGAGAGGGAGTTCATTCCCTGTCCAGCCCACACACTGTCTGACGGGATAGCCTAGTGGTCAGAGCATTGCGCTCGCAATCTGACGACCCGGGTTCGATTCCCGTTCAAGAGGATATTTTCCCCTGGAGTTAACCTCAGTGCAGACTCCACTATCCCCAAAAGTCTTTCGGATGAGACTATAAACCCAGGCCCTGTGTGCCAACGCACGCAGAACATCTTGCACACACGTTAAATCCTGTTCCGCTTTTCGGAAGAGTAGGCCATTGTGTGCCGGTGGGAACAGATGACAGAATTTACAAAACCACATACACACGGGTATTAGATGTAAAAAAAAAAAGCACATGAGTGCTTATTCCATTATCCTCGATATAAAAGAATAAATAAATAAATAAATAATGACCCTTCCCTCACTGTAGCGCTGGCCGAGGGTCACTCAGAGGGCAGAGTGGCTGACCGGTGATGTGAAGGGCTTGGGTTCCAGTCCTTGCGCCCCTTACCTCCACATGAGAAAGTAATGCCACTGTCTGTCCAGCTTCAGGTGTGGGTGGTGTGGGTGGTGTGGGTGATGTGGGTGGTGTGGGTGGTGTGGGTGGTGTGGGTGGTGTGGGTGGTGTGGGTGGTGTGGGTGATGTGGGTGGTGTGGGTGGTGTGGGTGGTGTGGTGGTGTGGGTGGTGTGGGTGGTGTGGTGGTGTGGGTGGTGTGGGTGGTGTGGGTGGTGTGAGTGTGTGGTGGTGTGGGGGTGATGGTGTGGTGGTGTGCTTTTTGTTGTGTGTTTGTGGTGTTGATGGGTGATGTGGGTGATGATGTGTTGGTTGCTGTGTGGTGATGCGGTGTTGTGGTGTTTGGGGTTCGTTCCCGGTGGTGTGGTGGGATGGGTGTTGGTGGTGCACAGTGTAGTCTGTGTTGCGTAGCTCTGTGGTTCAGCGCTAAGTGATTTTGACGAAGGTTCAAGATCTTAGAATAGGGACACACATACCCAACAAGACACACACACACAACAGACACACACACACATACACACACCAAACACAAAAAGCCCACTAATCACAAAAATGCAAAGATGGAAAAACACTAATAATTCTTTTAAGTACTGTGGTGTGTGTGTGTGTGTGTGGTGTGTGTGTGTGTGTGTGTGTGTGTGTGTGTGTGTGTGTGTGTGTGTGTGTGTGTGTGTGTGTGTGTGTGTGTTGTGTGTGTGTGTGTGTGTGTATGTGTGTGTGTGTGTGTGTGTGTGTGTGTGTGTGTGTGTGTGTGTGTGTGTGTGTGTGTGTGTGTGGTGTGTGTGTGTGTGCCAATGGTCAGTGCACAAGCACATTCGAATCCCTCTTGTTACAATGCTATGCATAGAACATCTCACTGAAACCAACGACCACCACCCTCCCTTTTTTCCTTCTTCTTTAAATGCAACTCATCGAGGTCCTATGTGTTACACAAAATTATTTAGCGCACGAAAAAGAACCCATGGACAATAAGAGAGTGTCCCTGGCAACATTCTCTAGGGAAAAAAACCCCTCTGATAGGGAAACAATTACAGTTGAAGACAGGAAAGGAAAGCAATAATGGGTGGCGCTGCTCTTGTGGCGACGCGCTCTCTCCGGGGAGAGCAGCCCGAATTTCACGCAGAGAAATCTGCCGTGACTTGAAGTGATATAAAATACAGAAATTGAAAAAGTGAATAATGATTTCTCAACAGCTTCCTTCCACGCTTAACTCTAGCTGTGCTTTCTGTTCCTTTTCAATCCTCTTTCCTTCCATCCTGCTTTGTCACCTTCATCCTTCCATGCAGATCAAACGACAACAAACTCTTCTAATGCTCATTGAGGGGCCACCTCTCCCCCTCCTCTCCTCTCCTCTCCCCCTGCTCTGCTCTGCTACAGTCCCCTACGATTAGTTTGTCCCAGTCATGCCAACACCCCCCACCCTCTCTCTCTCTATCTGTCTGTCTGTCTGTCTCTTTCTCTTTCTCTCTGTCTCTTTTTCTCCCTCTTTCTCTCTGTCTGTCTGTCTCTCTCTCTCTCTTTCTTTCTTTCCTTGTCTCTCTCTCTCTCTCTGTCTCTCTGTCTCCCTCTCTCTCTCTCACTATGTATAAGTGTTGGGTTATTATTATTATTAAGATGTATCCCTACGGGCGGGCACTGGATGTAAAAAAGCACATGTGTGCTTATTCATTATCCTCGAAATAAAAGAATTTGTCATTGTCACTCTCTCCCTCTCTCTTTGTCTCTCTCTGTATCTGTCTCTGTCTGTCTCTCTCTCTCTTTTTCTATCTCTCTCTCTCTTCATCTCTTTCTCTCTCCCCCTCTCTCTCTCCCTCCCTCATCTCTCTCTCTCTCTCCCTCACTCCCCCCTCTCTCTCTCCCCTCTCTCTCTCTCTCCCTCTCTCTCACCATCCCTCTCTCCTCTCTCCCTCTCTCCTCTCTCTCTCCCCTCTCACTCCCTCTCTCTCCCTCCCCCTCTCCCCTCTCCCCTCTCTCCCCCTCTCTCTCCCCCTCTCCCTCTCTCTCTCCCCCTCTCTCTCTCTCCCTCTCCCTCTCTCTCTCTCTCCCCCCCCCTCTCTCTCTCTCCCTCTCTCTCTCTCTCCCTCCCCCCTCTCCCCCTCTCTCCCTCTCCCTCCCCCTCTCTCCCTCTCTCTCTCTCCCTCTCTCTGTCTCTCTCTCTCCCTCTCTCTGTCTCTCTCCCTCTCTCTGACATAATAGCCAGGACGGCTGTGGTGGCTGGGTTAGGCAGGGGCCGATTCATCAACCCCGTGTATCAGGAGGACGATCTGTGACAGGGCGGAGATTTACGGTGCGGAGTGCTGGGCTTTGGCCCGCCCCACGTGCAATGTACCAGCTGAAATCTGACCACGAGGCCAGCAAGTGAGCTTTGACATGGGGCTGGGGGAGAGGGAGGGGTAGTACCGTGGACACAGAGAGAGAGAGAGTGGGAGGGGGGAGAGAGAGAGA
>CM054159.1:28711410-28723910 GCA_028751875.1 Rapana venosa
ACCTCCCTCTGCTCTCCCCCGCTCTGCCCATGGCCTTGCGACACTGCACCCTTCCCATTACCTCCCCTTCACGCCCTGGCGGCAACAGCCCTCCACCTCACCCTCCCCATTGTGCCCTGCCCTCATGGGCAACTCACCCGTATTAAAAATTCACACTTTTCCTTCTGCTTTGGTTTTTTTTTTTTCTATGTGACTCTTAGATTCATACCGTACGTACTAAGGCATCCACAGAAATAAAAACCACTTTTTTGTGAAAGACTAGCCTCTGACTCAAAACTCGTGTGATTTTGTACAAATTTGGTTGGTTTGATTTTTTTATTTTTTCAGCAAACACTGTACCCCCTCAGTCCTTTATCGTCTGCTAGCTTCCTTACCGCAATATGCATGCGCGGTGGTTAACACTGTAGGAATACAGGCAAACCTCATTTGATGGTTATTTCCAACTTTCTCGTGACTGTCTGGTATTGCTCTATGTTCTCAATCCCAAAAACAAGTACACAGTGCATTTTTTTACACTTTAAAAATGCTGTAAAAATCATCAAACATTTTCCCGACTCGCACTCTGTAGAAGATACTACATGACCCGCAAGCTAATGCAGGAGTGTAACCTGTGTAGTCTTCTCTAAAGTCTGCTGCTGCTGCTGCTGCTGCTGCTGCTGCTGCTGCTGCTTAACACACTTGCGCTCGGGCCTGTTGCTGGAAAACTCTTCTTGTTATTCTCAAAACTATCGGTACATGTTCAAGAAAATCTGCCGCCTTAGACATAATTATCTTCTGCTTCGTCGTCGAACACTCAGACAGCAACTCCTGAGGCCCTGACAAAGGCTGCCGTGCGCTGAAGGCCCTCTCACCGGGGTCCGAAGAGCTTGTCTTAGACATAACTATAATAAATTAGTTGGTGCTTTTTCAGAGGATCCTCGGCTAGAGCTCTGAGGTTCCTCAATGGAGAGATTTTGAGTACGCGACCGTTTTAGCCCACCATGAAGGCAGCTGTATTCGGGGATGTATTGGGTATGTTCTGTTTCCGTCACTCACCAAACGATGACAGGAATTACGGGATCTTTAACGTGCATATTTGATCCCCTGAAAGCATTGGCAAGGTCAGCACTGGAAGCTGACTCGGTGGATTGTAGCAATCTCCATCCTTCATCCACCAGATGCCGCCGAGATTCGAACCCACGACGACTTCATTCATGGACCAAGGAGACTGAAGTCAAAGGATCCGAACCACCGAGCTGTCGTGTCTGTGGAACTACTGGGAGCTTGTTGCATGATAGAAGCTGGGCAGTTGCTCAGAATGGGGTGGGCTCGGGTGTCCAGGGTATGGTATGGGTATGGCATAGCCGGCAGGGGGCTGCCATCAGCCTTTCTATCAGCCTGACGGCCATATTTGGTCCGAGAAATTCCGTATGCCGTGTCTATGAAAAACCACCACTGTCTCATTCACACAAATATCAATGCAGGCTCCAACCCCACCCACTCCCACACCCACACTGCTACAGGCACCCGTGAACATGCTAATGCATACACAAGTTCACACGAAGAAAGAAAGAAGAAGAAGAAGAAGAAGAAGAAGAGGAAGAAGAAGAAGAAGAAGAAGAAGAAAGAAAGAAAGAAAAGAAGAAAGAAAGAAAGAAAGAAAGAAAGAAAGAAACAAAGAAAGAAAGAAAAAAGAAAGAAAGATAGAAAGAAAGAAAGAAAGAAAGAAGAAGAAAAAGGAAAGAAAGAAAGAAAGAAAGAAAGAAAGAAAGAAAGAAAGAAAGAAAGAAAGAAAGAAAAGAAAGAAAGAAGAAAGAAAGAAAGAAGAAGAAGAAGAAAGAAGAAGAAGAAGAAGAAAGAAGAGAAGAAGAAGAAGAAGAAGAAGAAGAAGAAGAAGAAGAAGAAGAAGAAGAAGAAGAAGAAGAAGAAGAAGAAGAAGAAGAAGAAGAAGAAGAAGAAGAAGAAGAAGAAAGAAGAACAACAACAACAACAACAACAACAACAACAAGGGGTATTGTGGAAAAGAAGAAATCCTAAGAAGAAGAAGAAAATTGCAAAGAAGAGGGGGGAAAAGAACTGCAAAGAACAAAATTTGCAAAGGAAAACAAGCATGGCAAAGAAGAATTGGGAAGAAAAAGAAGAATTGGGAAGAAGAGGAAGGACTGGAGAAAAGAAAAACGAAGGCCCGTTACTGTCAGGCAGCTTCAAGCTCACAGGCCCCCTCACTGAACGTCAGGGTCACGAGGCTTTGCACACAGGCGAGGGTATCACTGTCACGTTGTTCCACAGGTCAATCGTCACTGTCACGTTGCTCTACAATCACTAACGTCACTGTCACGTTGCTCTACAGAGGACAATCACTAACGTCAATGTCAAGCTGCTTTACAGAGGACAATCACTAACGTCAATGTCACGTTATTCTACAGAGGACAATCACTAACGTCAATGTCACGTTATTCTACAGAGGACAATCACTAACGTCAATGTCACGTTGCTCTACAATCACTAACGTCAATGTCACGTTGCTCTACAATCACTAACGTCAATGTCACGTTGCTTTATAGACAACAGGAACAAACGTCAATGTCACGTCACTTTACAGACAACTGAGGAAAACGTCAGTATCACATTACTTTACAGACAACAGGAACAGACGTCAATGTCACGTCACTTTATAGACAACAGAGGCAAACGCCAATGTCACGTCACTTTATAGACAACAGAGGCAAACGCCAATGTCACGTCACTTTATAGACAACAGAGGCAAACGCCAATGTCACGTCACTTTATAGACAACAGAGGCAAACGCCAATGTCACGTCACTTTACAGACAACAGGACCAAACGTCAATGTCACGTCACTTTACAGACAACAGGAACAAACGTCAATGTCACGTCACTTTATAGACAACAGGAACAAACGCCAACGCCATGTCGCCTCACACACGATAGTTGTAAGCATGAATGTCACGTCTCTTCACAGACAGCAATCTTAAACGTCAACGTCACACTGCGGTACAGACGACAAGGGTAAACGTCAGCCGAACGTCACTTAACAGACGCGGACAAACGCCAATGGCAAGCCGATTTACAGAGAAGTACAAACATCAATGTCATGTCGTCTTACAGAGAAGTGCAAACATCAACGTCATGTCGATTTACAGACAAGTGCAAACGTCAATGTCATGTCGCTTTACAGAGAAGTGCAAACATCAATGCCATATCGTTTTACAGAGAAGTGCAAACATCAATGTCATGTCGTTTTACAGAGAAGTGCAAACATCAATGCCATGTCGTTTTACAGAGAAGTGCAAACATCAATGCCATGTCGTTTTACAGAGAAGTGCAAACATCAATGTCATGTCGTTTTACAGAGAAGTGCAAACATCAATGCCATGTCGTTTTACAGAGAAGTGCAAACATCAATGTCATGTCGTTTTACAGAGAAGTGCAAACATCAATGCCATGTCGTTTTACAGAGAAGTGCAAACATCAATGTCATGTCGTTTTACAGAGAAGTGCAAACATCAATGCCATGTCGTTTTACAGAGAAGTGCAAACATCAATGTCATGTCGTTTTACAGAGAAGTGCAAACATCAATGTCATGTCGCTTTACAGAGAAATGCAAACATCAATGTCATGTCGTTTTACAGAGAAGTGCAAACATCAATGTCATGTCGCTTTACAGAGAAATGCAAACATCAATGTCATGTCGCTTTACAGATGTAAAAATAAATGGTGAAGGTTATTGGCAAGCTGATTTACACCTGAAATGTATCAAGCTCGATGTCACGCTACCTGAGATACAAGAGTCACGTATTAATGGCAGTGTCACGCTGCAAAAGAGACAAGAATGGCAGTGTCACGCTGCAAAAGAGACAAGAATGGCAGTGTCACGCTGCAAAAGAGACAAGAATGGCAGTGTCACGCTGCTAAAGAGACGAGAATGGCAGTGTCACGCTGCTAAAGAGACGAGAATGGCAGTGTCACGCTGCTAAATAGACAAGAATGGCAGTGTCACGCTGCTAAAGAGACAAGAATGGCAGTGTCGCACTGCTAAAGAGACAATAGTCACGTGTGACTGGAAGTGTCACACTGCTAAAGAGACAAGAATGGCAGTGTCACGCAGCTAAAGAGACAATAGTCACGTGTGTAGACAAGAATGGATGTCACGCTACTTTGCAGATGTCTATAGTTCAATTATTATGTGTAAGTCTCTCTGCGACACACACATTAAGACTCACATACGCACACAAACACACATTGTGAGAAATAAAGGTTGTGTACTGAAACAGAAGAAAAGGGGTATCGTAACTTTGTTACACCGGTGAAGAAGGCTGGATTAGTTTAGTAACTAACAGGCAAAGAGGTGAGTGTTGGGAAAATAAACATGAGAGACAGGTGAGTGTTGCATAGCTAAACATCAATAAAGAATATGAATGCTATGTCGCTAAACAGGTTAAAACAAGGAAGGGCGAGTGTTATGTGACTACATATGTGAAGCAAGGTGAATAGTATGTAGCTAAAACATGAAAAATGCCGGTGGATTACAAGTATAATTTTTTTTTTATTTGGCATCCCTCAGTGTGGGAAGACTCTGGAGTGTCGCTCTAGGTGTTCTTCATTCTGGTACAGCGTCGGGTGTGGCTGGCCAGTCCCACACGGGAATGACAGACAGTGCCTATGGCAGAGAGAGGGCACAGAGGAAGTCTGACAATGCTGGTCTGTCTGTCTGTCTGCCTGGGCTGCAGCCTTTCTTCTCGTTCATAAGTTCGTAACAACACAGCATAGCTAAGTAGGTGAGAAAGGATGAGTGTCGTGTTGTTGCTAAACAGGTGAGAAAGTGTGAGTGTTAAGTTGCTGGAACAGGTAAGAAAGGATGAGTGTCATGATGCTGAACAGGTGAGAAAGGATGAGTGTCATGTTGTTGTTGCTGAAACAGGTGAGAAAGAATGAGTGTCATGTTGCTTAAACAGGTGAGAAAGTATGAGTGCCATGTTGCTTAAACAGGTGAGAAAGTATGGGTGTCATGTTGCTAAACAGGTGAGAAAGTATGGATGTCATATTGCTAAACAGGTGAGAAAGTATGGGTGTCTTGTTGCTAAACAGGTGAGAAAGGAATGACTGGAGAGAGAAAGGGTGACTGTCAGGTTATTACTATATTAGGTCAGGATGAGGTGACTGTCAGGTCAGGCTGGGGTGACTGTCAGGTCAGGCTGGGGTGACTGTCCCGTTATTTGTAAGGCCGGGGTGACTGTCGCGTTATTTGTAAGGCCGGGATGACTGTCGCGTTATTTGTAAGGCCGGGATGACTGTCGCGTTATTTGTAAGGCCGGGATGACTGTCGCGTTATTTGTAAGGCTGGGGTGACTGTCGCGTTATTAGGTAAGGCTGGGGTGACTGTCACGTTATTTGTAAGGTTGGGGTGAATGTCACGTTATTAGTACGGCTGGGGTGAATGTCACGTTATTAATACGGATGGGGTGAATGTCACGTTATTAGTACGGCTGGGATGAATGTCACGTTATTAGTACGGCTGGGGTGAATGTCACGTTATTAATACGGCTGGGGTGAATGTCACGTTATTAGTACGGCTGGGGTGAATGTCACGTTATTAATACGGCTGGGGTGAATGTCACGTTATTAATACGGCTGGGGTGAATGTCACGTTATTTGTAAGGCTGGGGTGACTGTCACGTTATTAGTCAGGTTGGGGTGACTGTCATGTTATTTGTAAGGCTGGGCAGAATGTCTTCAGAGGGGAGGAAGCCCTCTACCACCACGACTGTTGTTGACAAGACAGGCAGGGCGGGGCCACTCCAGATCGTGACTTCGGGGTGTCCTTCCTCCCCTGTTGTGTGTGTGTGGGGGGGGGGGGGGGGGGGGGCGGTTTCTTTAGTCTGGTGTTGTTGTCCCGGGAGAGACCCGTGTTCTCAGGATTTGGAGCACATCAAGGTTTTAAAATAGTGTGAGCGTGTGTGTGCGCGCGTGCGTGAGTGGGTGCGTGTGTGTGGATGTGTGTGTATGTATGTGTGTGCGGTCGGGCGTGCGTGCGTGCGTGCGGTCGCGCGCAAGTATACAACAATTGTACGTACGTTTTTCTATAACACTGCCAACCACCTTTGCTGTAAGGTAAAAGAAAAGAAAGAAGACAACTCAATAAAGTTGGACACACACACACACACCACACAAAACACACACACACAATCACACACACACACACTTCAATCACACACACGCTTCAATCACACACACCCACAAAACACACCACGCAAACACACACACACAATCACACACACACACACACACACAATCACACAAAATCACACACACAACTCACACCACCCACACACAAAAAAACCCACACTCACAATCACACACACAACTACACACACCTCTACCCACCCACACCACCCCCCCCCCCAAACCCCCCAACCAAAACCCCCACCCCCCCTCTCCCAAGGACTAGCTGACCCCCCCTGCCCTCCCCCCTCCCTCCCCCCCCCTAACACCCCCCCCCCCCCTTTCCCCCCTCCTGTTCAATTGTCAGCACAGGCAGCCTGCCCCCCCCCCCCCCCCCCCCCCCCCCCCCCCCCCCCCATGGAAGGCTCCACTGAAATGTCCCCTGGGCTGATGTGGCCACGTCAGGCGTAATTAGACCACTGATGTTTACAGGGCGGCAGAGGGGGGCAGGGGGGAGAAGGAGGGCTGCTCGTCGGGGGTCAGAAACGTCAGGGAAAGTGAAGTTGGGGTCTTTTGTAGCTGCTGACGTTACCGAGCAATGGCCGTCTGCACATCACTGGCCCTATCAAGACAAGCAAGGCTTGGGACTGGGTTTTTATGGCTGCTGCTTGGGGGCTCGAACTTTTGAATGGCACGCCATTTTGTCACCAAGTTCCTTTTTTGAACTGTCCTCCTCCTCCTCCTCCTCCTCCTCCCCCTCTCTCCCTCCCTCTTCCCTCCCTTCCTTCTTACCTGTCTCCTCCCCACCCCACCCCCCCCCCCCCCACCACACACACCAGCCTCTCTCCTGTATGCTAGCCAGGTCCTTGGCTGGAGCTGCTGGGGTAATTGTATGATTATGAGTGGTGGGGATGGATTATTGGCTAAGCGGTGTGAGGACAGGGGGGTTGACAGTTAAGCGGCTGTTTGGAGAGAGGAGGGGGGTGAGGGTGGGCTGTGGTGGCTGATGGGGGGTGCAGCACACTCTGGTCTGTCTGTCTGTCTGTCTGTTCCCGCGGAGTGTGGAGATGTCTGGGGAGGCAGAGACACAGAGAGAGAGAGAGAGACAGAGAGAGAGAGAGATGTCGGTGTCATCAGGTAAGCAGCCTTCTGTTGGGTTTTCAGGGGGCAGAGTGTAGTGGTGTGCACGTGCTGTCTGTGTTCAGGTGTGGAGGAAAAGAGAAAGGATTTGCCTGGTGTGTTTGTTGGTTTGTATTATGTTTTGTTTGTTGATGTGTTTGTTGATGTGTTTGTTGTTGATGTTTTATTGATGTGTTTGATCTGTTTGTTGTGTATTGATGTTTGTTGATGTTTTTATTGATGTGTGTTTGATGTTTGTGTTTGTTGATTGTTTGTTTGTTGTTTTGTTGATGTGATTGTTGATGTTGTGTTGTTTGTTGATGTGTTTGTTGATGTGTTGTTTGTTGATGTGTGTTTGTTGATGTGGTTTGTTTGATGTGTGTTGTTGTGTGTGTTTTTGTTGATGTGTGTTTTGTGTTTGTGATGTTCTTGTTGATGTTTTGTTTGTGTCTTGTTTGTTTTGTGTTTCTTTGCTCGTTTGTTTGCTTCAATTTGTTCCCTTTTGCTGGAGAAAATTGTTGACACTAAAATTTCGTCTTTCTTGTCTGAAACAAAACCAGCTTTTTCTTAGGCAGTGTATTGCTATTTGGCCAAAAATCAAAAATAGGTACACCGTTAGGCAAATGCATTAAACATTTTATATTTTTAAAAAATTATGACAAATTATTTTTATTTCGTTTCAAAATTAGTTCCTCTGTAAACACTAAACAGGGTGTGTGTGTGTGTGTGTGTGTGTGTGTGTGTGTGTGTGTGTGTGTGTGTGTGTGTGTGTGTGTGTGTGTGTGTGTGTGTGTGTGTGTGTGTGTGTGTGTGTGTGTGTGTGTGTGTGTGTGTGTTGTGTGTTTGGTGAGAAGAGAGAGAGAGGGGGGGGGGAGAGAGATAGAGAGATACTGTGTGTGTAAAGTATCACTTAGACCTCAAATCAATAGTATTTTATTTTCTATTTTTATTATTGCACTTCTTTGTTTATTTTATTTGATTTCGTGATTTGTGTGTCATGTGTCTGTGTTATTGTTTATCTATTTAACTTTCTGCTACTGATCATTATCTGTCAATATTGTGCCCATCTCTCTATCAACGGATTCAGCCTGTGTGTGAACTGGACATGCATTGGGTTGGTTTTGATTGTCATCATTTATTTGTAGTACCAAAAAACAAAAATCCCGTTCATGTACTGTAACTGTTAATCAAGTGAAATGAATTCTCTCTCTCTCTCTCTCTCTCTCTCTCTCTCTCTCTCTCTCTCTCTCTCTCTCTTCTCTTGTCCCTCTCTCTGTGTCCAAATCAAAGTCAAAGTCAAATTATTATTTCCATATGGTACATGTGCACGTGTGTGTGTGTAACGTGGTATTTTTTTCACCAATAAAAACTCTGGAAACAATCTTTCAGATGGTCCTATTGCATTTATCAATAAACGATACACTTCTAAGGAATGTCACTTTAAAAAAAAAAATCATCAGCTGAAAGAAAGAAAGAAGGAAAGAAAGAAAAGAAAGAAAGAAAGAAACCTCAAAGAACCATCATAGAAAGACACAAAGAAAGACAGAAATTATGAAGCACAGACAGACAGACAGAAAGAAATAGAGATAGAAATAATGGAAGGAAAGAAGCAGAAAGACAGAAAAAAAGTGTCACCATTATTGCATATCAACCTTTTTTCTTGTTCTTTTTTCCCAGTTGCAAGGGGATTATTTTTTACTTAGAAAAACGGTTTTAGACGTATTGTTTACTACTTGTGTAGTCTCACTATTTAAGAAAAAGAATATTATTATGCCAAAATGTATTCATTAGGAACGAGAAAGCTCAGTGGTCAGAGCTCTCGCTTTCCCCCAGCTAAAGTTAAGCAGCATGGAGCGTGGTTACCACTTGGATTGGTGACCGTTTGTGCGCTTGGCTTCAGTACAGTCCCCCAGTTCACCCAGCTGTAAATGTGTACCTGTCCTAACTAGGGTCAGGGAAGGTAAAGCAGCAAGCGAGAAGAGATGGGCGCCACCCTCAATATGCTGGCCCCTAGAGAAGCTGAGGTCTCTGAATCCTCGCTCCACTACGACCATATAGGCTGTGGGACACCTTTACCTTTTTATTCATTGTATGTGCAGTCAGTGTTCTCCTGTGTCTTGAAGAAGCAAATATTGTGGATGGCTTGTTTCTCTAAGCACCCAGTCATGAGTCAGCTGCATCTGTAGCGGACGGGTGCTGGCACTGGGGCTGAACATGAGACAAACACGGCTCCAGAACACGAGCAGACAGAACGTGGATGATGATAATAATGTATGGAATTTATATAGCGCTGAATCTTGTAAAGCAACAAATCAAAGCGCTCAATGGATGGCTGCTGCTTCACACTATCTTGTGGTCGGAGGGGAACTGAAGACACCGGGGTCGAGTCTTTGCCCAGGTGTTCTGAGGATCAGGACCCACCCACCCCGTAGAGTGATCAGCTGTTCAGGGCTGAAGCCTGTGCCATGAAACAGCTAGCCCCCTGTGTGCAGCTGTTCAGGGATGAAGCCTGTGCCATGAAACAGCTAGCCCCCTGTGTGCAGCACTGGCATATGAAGACGGCGTGTCAGAGGAACAGAGCTTGATGCCTACTTTCCTTTCTTGCGAGAAAACCGAATCATCAAAAGCCTGGATGCCCATTTCTGAGGACTGAGCACTGCAGACTGAATGCAGACACCTTCAGCATGATCTGTGCAGTGGACGATTTATTAGGCTGAAGCATTTCACTGCAGACTCCCTGAAGATCCTTTCTGGTGATGTTCCACCGGACATCAATTTTAACTTCCTGAGAGAATCGGGCTTTTTCCGTCTGAAAGAGTGAAAGTGTTAGTGTGGTCACTAAGAACAAGGTGTTTTAAGGATCTGGTTTTGGTTTTATCTCATTTTTGTGTGGTTGATGTGGTTTTTCCCACAACGCGGTGCCCGTCCTGGGTTGACCCTTATGGTTGCCAGGCGTTGATACAGCAGAGTTGGTTTTATACCCTGTTTTAGTTTGTATATATAGTTTCACAGTTTTAATCTGAGATTTAAAGTTTGACTAGGTGACAGTCAGGTTTTTTGTTTTGGTTTTGGTTTTGGTGTTTTTTATTTTGCTTTTTGGGGGTGGAGGGGGCGTGGAGGAGGGATTTATTAATCTTGACTCTATCCAGGAAGTCGGAATGCGGCTACCTTCACAGTGTGTGATAACGGCCGCAACAGCCAAATCTGCTCTAGCTGAAGAAGCAAAGCTGATGTTGACAGGATTTTTACCTGGGATTATGTACAGCAGCCATTGCCTTTCTGAATCCGGCACTGTGTAGGTGATTGTAACAGCCATACAGAGCTATATGGACAGATTCTAGACATCTTGCTGGTACTATGGTACATTGATTTAGTTTCCGTGGACCAAACGAGCCCCTACTTTCCCAACAAAAAATCTATACACACACACACACACACACACATCTTAAAACAATGTTTGACTTTGCTTTTACACACACGATACACAGCGAACTGCATCCCCCTACCTCCCATTTACCTTTCCCCTCCACCCCCCCACCCCATCACCCACCTTCCTTCCTCCCCCCATCTCCTCCTCCCCTTCTATCTCACACATTCAGCAGCAGTCCTTTTTCTTCCCCCTTTCATGTTTCTTTGCCGGAACAATACAAACAACAATAATACAAACAAACAATACAAACACGAAAACAATACAGCCAATCATTACAACAAAACATACAGATTGGATGCATGACTGACAGCGTAGGCCTGCAGGCAGACGCAGGAGTGCGTGACAATCGACAGCATTATGACAGTGAAGTCCTCAATCAACTTGAATTGCTTTAGAATCACTTGCTTGAAATCACTCATTCATTGTGTGCAAATCCTCATTCATAGCTGTGAAATCTCATTCATAGCTTGAAATCACTCATTCATAGCTGTGCAAATCACCATTCATTGCTGTGCAAATCACTCATTCATAGCTGTAATAGCTAAAATCAGCTCAGAATCACTCTGCATAAGCTCAATCACTCTTGGTGCAAATCACTCTTATTGCTGTGCAATCACTATTCATCTGTGCAAATCATCATTATTGCTGTGCAAATCACTCATTGTTGCTGGCAAATCACTCATTCAGCTGTGAAATCACTCATTCATGCTGTGCAAATCACCATTCATAGCTGTGCAAATCACTCATTGATTGCGTAAACACTCATTCATAGCTGTGCAAATCACTCATGATTGCTGTGCAAATCACTCTTGATTCGTCAAATCACTCACTCATGCTGTGCTCACTCATTCAAGCTGTAAATCACTCATTCATACTGTAGAATCACTCATTCATAGGTGTGAAATCACCATTGCATTGCTGTGCAAATCACTCATTATTGCAAATGCACTCATTATTGCTGTCAAATCTCATTCATTGCTGTGCAACCACTCATTGCTGTCAAATCACTCATTCATTGCCTGCAAATCACTCATTGAGCTTGCAATCCCATTATTGCTTGCAAATCACTCATTGATTGCTGTGAAATCCACTCATATTGCTGTGCAAGTCACTCATTATTGCTGTGCAAATCATCTTCATCGCTGTAGAAACACTATTGATTGCTGCTGTAAGTCATCAATTCATATGTGAATAGCTAAATCATCATGTGCATGGCCTCAATCTCTCTTCATACTTTGCTAGTCAAATCGTCATTCATTGCTGGAAGGTGGTCAGTCAGTTACTGTGCAAGATCTAAACTGTGAAACACACATTGATTGGTACAATCGACACTAAGAACACAAAACTCCGTCCTACATCAAATCACATCCCCTCTAGCTGTCAAATCCCTCATTCTATACTGACACAACGCTGCCATGTTTGTTGCATAATCATTTATTATTAAGTACATATTTATATCTGTAGAAATAGTCATTCATGGCGATTATAAAAAAAAGCATCCCGTTGTATTGCGGTTCACAGGTCACACTTGCCTGACTGGGCGGGCGGCAGTCTAGCAGGATCAGGAGCTGAAGACAGCACAGCCCAAAAGTCCAGTCTAGCGTTCGAGGACAGACCTGTACTGGTCTGTGTGAGAATCAAAATTATGACCTCCCGCCCCCTACGTCCCTACGCTCGTGTTCAGCATCAACACTGACTGGTAGTACGTTTTGTCGATGTGAGTGTTGTGTCTGGGTGGTAGATACAATGTACACGTGGTGCTGTGCTGGTGTGTGGTGTATGTCGGATT
>CM054159.1:28726410-28733910 GCA_028751875.1 Rapana venosa
ACTGCATCGAAAGGGCGGTGCTGAGCTGAAGCTTGTATGAAGCTGCGTTCTGATTGATTTGTTGTTGTTGCTGTTGTTGTTGTTGTGTTTGTGCTGGTTGGGTTGGTTTTCTCTTGTGATTTTCTGGTGTATTTACTGATAACGGGTATGGATGGATGGATGGATGGATGGATGGATGGATGGATGGATTGGATGGATGGATGATGATGGATGGATGGATATGTGGGTTGAGTTTACAGTTTGGGATCTGTTCTGGTGGGTTTGGGTGTATTATATATACATTGTGAAGGAGTGTGTGTGTATGAGTGTGTGTGTGGTGTGCGTGTATATATTTTATGTATAGTGTATTTATATATATAAAGATATAGATAGATATATATATATATACCTATTTCAGTTACGACAGATTTCTCTGCGTGAAATTCGGGCTGCTCTCCCCCGGGAGAATGCGTCGCCACAAGAGCAGCGCCACCCATTTTTCTTTCTTTCTTTTCCTGGTTTCAACTGTATTTGTTTCCCTATCAGAGTGGCATTTTTCTACAGAACTTTGCCATGGACATAACTTTTGGTGCTGTGGGTTCTTTTACGTGCGCTAAATAATTATATGTAACACACGTCTCATCCGAAAGACTAGCACCCAGATAAGAGCACTGCAGTGAATTTTTCAGTGTTTTTTATTATTATTATTTTTTTATTATCGTTATTATTAGTATTGTTGTTGTTGTTGTTGTTATTATTATTATTATTATTATCATCATCATCATCATCATCATCATCATCATCATCATCATTATTATTATTATTATTATTATTATTATTATTATTATTATTATTATTATTATTATTATTATTTATATTATTTGTTGTTGTTGTGTGTTGTTTTGTTGTTGTTGTGATTATTATTATTATTATTATTATTATTATGTAGTCTGGGCAAGTTCAGCCTGGGGGAGGCCATCTTTACTCAGGGGAGATAAATATCAAAAGCTGATAGTCGTATTATTTCAGGAAGAGTTTGGTGTTAAACCTAAGTGGGGTCTGTTCTATTCTATTCTATTCTATTCTATTTATTTGTTCTTTTTCTTCATTCTATTCGGTTTCAGCTCATTTCCTTTTATGTTATTTCATATTTAGTGTATTGTGATTTATTCTGTCTCATTTCATTTTCACTTCAATATTCTTCATTTTATTCCGCTATGTGCGTGTATGTGGATGAGAAAGACTGATTTAACTTATCTACGACAAATTTGATGAACTAATAATAAGCCACCAAAAAAAAGAAAACCAATAATAATAATAATAATAATAACAACAACAACAATCATGATGATGAAGACAATGACGACAACGACAACGACAACGACAACGACAACGATGATGATGATGATGATGATGATGATGATGATGATGATGATGATGAGATGATGATTGGTGTGTGGAATGATATTATGAGATGATGATGATGATGATGATTATTGATGTACTGTTATGATTTATATGGCACCTGTTCCTCACTCGTTATGTACTACTATATAACTACTAATACTACTATACTACATATACTAACTAATAACTAATATACTACTAGTACTAGTACTATAATACTACTTCTACTATACAATAATGATAATAATAATTTATTTTTTTTAATAATAATATTATCATCATCATCATGATTATATGATGATAATAATAACAAAATAAGAACAGTATAAAGAATCTAGAAAACAGTATCTATTACATTACACTTATAAGTGTTTCTTTAAACAATTTATAAGATCCAATAACTTAAAATGCACAAATAAGCAGTATTGAACACAACAAGCATAACATGCACTTAGGACAAGTACTCCTGAAGGTCATTGTTCAAAAATAGGCGACAGCTTCATCACATCACATCATATCAAAAGAAAAGAAAGCAAAAATATAACACGTTTATATTATGAAAGTATCAGAGGAAGAAGAAGAGGCAGACCAAGGAAGAGCTGGGAGGATAACATCAGCGAATGGACAGGCCTAGAACTCAACAAAACCCTGAGAAAGGCAGAACAGAGAGAGGAATGGAGGGAACTGGTTGTTGAGTCTTTGAGGGTGCCCCCACGGTCGTCAGACTACGGGACAGATAGATAGATAGATAGATCAGAGGAAAAAACAACAAACAAACACAGCAAACATGGACCAAAAGGAAGCCATACAAGGGGCAGACGGGATATCCAGATAGGGACAACACAAGACTCAGGACTCTAGAATACTTTAATGTCTCAACTAGAGAAATTATGAATAGCTTTTTAAAATTACAATTACACAGCATGCAGCATTAAACAATACAGATTAAGAAGTAATATCATAACTTAAAAGCCGACAACACTCTACGTCACACACACACACATACGCATGCGCATGCGCGCGGCGCGTACACACACACACACACACACACACACACACACACACACACCACCACACCACACACACACCACACCACGCTCATCGTAAGAGTAGGCCATTGTGTGCCAGTGGGAACAGATGACAGAATTTACAAAACTGCATACACAAGGGGACTGGATGTAAAAAAGCACATAAGTGCTTATTCATTTAGCCTCGATATAAAAGAATAAAATAAAATACATAAATAAAACACACACACTAATAAAGGTTAAGAGCAACAAAGCGAAATTATAACACACCAATAATTTAAACCCATCTTATAAAATAATTATATGATCAGCATAATCAATACAGATATTATATAACCAGTATAAATATTGTTACATTAAAATGAAAAACATGACAAAAACAAGCATGCAACATTTTATTCATTTTTACCACTTTTAAGTCACGGCAGATTTCTCTGCGTGAAATTCGGGCTGCTCTCCCCGGGGACAGCGCGTCGCCACAAGAGCAGCGCCACCCATTATTTTTGTTTATTTTCTTTCTGTCCGCAACTGTATTTTTTCCCTTTCAGAGTGGCTTTTTTTTCTACATAATGCTGCCAGGTACAACTTTCTTGTTGCCGTGGGTTCTTTAACGTGCGCTAAATAGTTTCGTGTAACATACGGGACCTCGGTTTATCGTCTCATCCAGCAAAGACTTGCACCCAGACCACCACTCATGGTCTAATGGATGGGGGACAAGTGTTGGGCCCAAACGGGGATCAAACCACCGCACACTTCCGACCCGGACTTTTCATTTTCTAGGCAGGGCGTTACCTCTATACCACCGATCCCCCCCTCTCCTCTCTCTCTCTCTCTCTCCTCTCTCTCTCTCTCTCTCTCTTCTCTCTCACTCTCTCTCACTCTCTCTCACTCTCACTCTCTCTCTACTCTCTCACTCCTCTCTCACTCTCTCTCTCTCACTCTCTCTCTCACTCTCTCTCCACTCTCTCTCACTCTCTCTCTCTCACTCTCTCTCTCTCACTCTGTCTCTCTCACTCTCTCTCTCACTCTCTCTCACTCTCTCTCTCACTCTCTCTCTCTCACTTTCTCTCTCTCACTCTCTCTCTCACACTCTCTCTCTCACCTCTCTCTCACTCTCTCTCTCACTCTCTCTCTCACTCTCTCTCTCTCCTCTCTCTCTCTCACTCTCCTCTCTCTCTCACTCTCCTCTCTCTCTCACTCTTCTCTCTCTCACTCTCTCTCTCTCTCTCTCACTTCTCCTCTCTCACTCTCTCCTCTCTCTCTCTCCTCTCTCTCCACTTTCTCTCTCTCACTTCTCTCTCTACTCTCTCTCTACTCTCTCTCTCTCTCTCCTCTCTCTCTCTCTCCTCTCTCTCTCTTCCTCTCTCTCTCTCTCTCTCTCTCTCTCTCCTCTCCCCTTGGTCTTTACATAAAATGTATTAAACAAACATTAACAATGGGCTATCAGAAAAAAGGTTCTCACACACCCACACACACTCATTAAAACAACAACAAATAATCATTATAATTTGTTGCTTTACAAGATTCAGCGCTATATAAATTCCATACATTATTATTATTATTATTATTATTATTATTATTATTATTATTATTATTATTATTATTATTATTATTATTATTATTATTATTATAACCAATATCTGGAAAGCATTAATATTAATCTGATGACTCTAAGGCTCTTGGTTTACATAATGTAAACATAAGAAACGGTATATACAGAAAACTCTCTCACACTCACAGAGTGATCATAATCAGAATAATAATGATACTACTACTACGACTACTATTACTACTAGTACTAGTATTACTACTACTTCTACCACTACTACTATTACTACTAAAGATAATAATAAATATAGCAAATATCTAGACAGCAAGTCAATCTTATTATATTAACGTCGTTGCCGTCTACATAATTATGTAAACATTTAGTATACAAAAATATCTACAAGCACACACAATAATAATGATAATACGAATAATAATAATAATAATAATAATAATAATAATATAATAATAATAATAATAATAATAATAATAATAATAATCATAATGATGATGATGATGATGATGATGATGATGACGATGACGATGATGATGATGATGATAACAAACATAAATATCTATAAAGCATAATCTGATTACACTAGGACTTTGGTGTTTACATATAAACATGTGCATGGTCTGTCAAGGAAGCTTACACACACACACGCACGCACGCACGCACACACACACACACACACACACACACACACACACACACGTTGTGATTCATAAAGAGCATACCTAAAAAGTTGTTCATTTTTTATTAAATAAATAAATTAGTGCATAAAAAAACACCACAGTGATTTATATATTACCAACCCAAAGAGTGCTTCAATTGTATATGAATGAATGAATGAATGAATAAGTAAATAGGTAAATAAATAAATACATAAATAATTTTGAGGTAAAGGTGTCCCATAATAATTGTGGTCGTAGGGGAGCGAGGCTTCAGAGACCTCAACTTCTCTAGGGGCCAGCATATTGAGGGCGGCGCCCATCTCCTCTCCCTCGCTGCTTTACCTTCCCTGACCCTAAAGAGACAGGTACCCATTGACAGTTGGGTGAACTGGGGGAACTGTACTGAAGCCAAGGCGCGCAAACGGTCACCCATCCAAGTGGTAACCACGCTCGATGCTGCTTAAACTTGGCTGGGGGAAAGCGAGTGCTCTGACTACTGATGTATCCCGTCCCCAAATAAATTTAAAAATAAAACCCCAAACTACTTGGCGTGTTGGTTTCCTCACCTTCACCCTCACTCCATACCTGTGACCTTCCGACTGTGAGGGTGCATGCTGGGCATGTGTGTGTTTCTGTAACCCACCGAGCGCTGACATGAATGACGGGATCTTTAACCTGCATATTCGATCTTCTGAGCGTGTATATACACGCAGGGGATTAATGCGAATGGCGGGTCTGCATTAAAGTTGATCTGGGAGATGGTGAAAACTCCCCTCACTTAATTCACCAGACTGGCCCAGGCCAAAAGCTGTGTGTTCAGTTATTGAGGTCAGCTCACTGCCAAGGCCTACACTAACATGTTGTTATGTTGTAAAATGTTGTGTTGAGATTGCCTTCAGCCATGACAAACTCTTAACATAACAACAACCCGCACTCTCCTTTGTTAAAGGAGAAAAAAAATCCTCTGAAATCGGAGTATGGCTGCCTATATGGCGAGGTACTTGAAAAGAGTCATACACGCAAAACTTTTCATTCCGGTACTTCCTACTTACAGTGATATTCCCAGTGTGTAAATGGTTGAGATTGCTGCATGTCAGCTTACTAACACACCCCCCTGTAGGGAAATCTGAGGGAAGCTGCCAACAAGCAACAGATCATACAAGACATTGCTGATCGTACTCACACTTCACATGGAATCCCATGGTATGAAGTGGCAGTGGTTCTATATCCCTCGGCGCAACATCTCCAGACTTGTAGGATTCCCTAACACACTCATTACCCTGCATGTTGCGACTGGTATAACCCTCCTACACATACACACTGACTTTGCTGATGTCCCTAACAAAACATCATCCTGAGTGTTGTACTGCACTGGTTGAGATAACCCACACCACACACACAACAGCCACACACAACACACTCACACACACACAACACCACACACCACACACACACACACACACACTGACTGTAGCTGATGTCCTTAACAAAACACAATTCCTGTAGTGTTGTCGTGCACTGGTGTCTGAGAGAACCTCCACACACACACACATTAACTATAGCTAATGTCCTTAACATCAGTTTGTAGTGTTGTCCTGCACTGGTGTTTGAGATAACCACCACCACCCTTCCCCGCCCCCCGCCCCTAGCCCCCCCCCCCCCCCCCACAACACACACACACACTGACTGTAGCTGATGTCCCTAACAAAACACCATTCCTGCAGTGTTGTCGTGTACTAGTGTCTGACAGAACCTCCCCACCTCTGCCAGCGTCCTTGAGGGCTGCAACTACCATCTCCACACTGAACACCCCGCCTTCAGCAGTGAGCAGTTTCAGCAGTGAGCAGTTTCAGCAGTGGGCAGGTTCAGCAATGGGCAGTTTCAGCAAAATAAAGTTGGGCAATGGGCAGTTGAGAAATGGGTAATTTCAGCACTGGATAGTTCAGCAATTGGTCAGGTTAGCAATGGGCAGTTTCAGGACTGAGCAGTTCAACATTGGGCAGTTTCAGCACTTGAGAGTTTCGCATGGGCAATTTATAGCATGCAGTTTCAGGCAGTGGACAGTTTAGCAATGGCCAGTTTCAGCAATGAGGCAGTTTAGCAATGGGCAGTTTCAGCAGAGGGCAGTTAGCCATGGGCAGTTTCAGCAAGGGCAGTTATCCAGGCAATTAAGCAATGGGCAGTTGAGCCATGGGCAGTTTCACAGGCAGTTTTAGCATTGGGCAGTTTCAGGCAGACAACACATCAAACCATGTGATGTCAGCTTGTGAAGTGGGTGGCCGATCCTACTGACTGAGGTCGATGGCAAATTAGCACTGCTGTGGTGGTAAGTGTAGGTAAGGTTTAGAGGCTTGTAGAGTGCGTTAGCAGAGTGCATTGATGATGGTGGGGGGGTGAGGTATGGACATATCCTGGAACAGGACAAATTCACATTACCTCAGTTTCTAGGAGCCTTTGAGATGGCAAGTTATATAAAAGGTTGACATGAACCAAATCAGCAACAAGTCAGATTGGGCATAAACTGAAATACATATTATCATCTATTAGTATTTATATATTCTCATCATAGCATTATGTTGATTATCACAACGTGACTGCTGTTGTTCAGCAAATGCCAAATTAAGACATGCTTATCTCCATGACTAATTCGCTATGGCATCTCTCCATTATCTTCACTCTCTCTCGCAGTCCTCACCACACTCATATCTCTTCTGAGGTGCTCACTCTCTGCTCGTCATCCTCCTCCTCGTCTCGTTCTACGAAGTTAAGAAGTTAGTTATTTCATGTTTGGCTTATGTATTTCCTAAAAATTAATTTTTCAGGCTGGATGTAAAAAATATAAGTATACAACTTTTAACCCTAG
>CM054159.1:28738910-28741410 GCA_028751875.1 Rapana venosa
GCCTGAAGAGCTGGCTGGTTTGGGGGCATACGTGTGAGGTGTTGAACCACTTGACCCTCTGTTGGTCAGTGTGTTGTAGGACTGGTGTTGTTCCTGCCATGTCTCTGTCACCGCATGTCTGATCTTGTCTCGCCTGGTCTTGTTTACCGCTTTCCTCAGGCATGTCATTTCACAGGTGACCAGTTTTCTCTCGAGGACTTTAGTTAGGGCCCGTTTCTGGCATTGGTCTGTCAGCGGTGGTAGAAAAATGGTGTTGAGAGTTTCGCCTTAGTGCTGGTGGGAATGCTGGGGTGTTTCAGGAGAGGGGCCAGTTGGCAGCAACCATCTACATGTATGAAAATGATGAACAGAAACATTTATCACAGAATGATATAATTAGAATATAATGATAAAAATTCAATCTAAAAATTCACACACACACACACACACACACACACACACACACAGAAAACAGACAGACAGACAGAGAAAGACAGAGAGAAAGAGAGAGAGAGAGAAGAAGAGAGAGAGAGAGAGAGAGAGAGAGAGAGAGAGAGAGGAGAGAGAGAGAGAGAGAGCACGCATAGATACACGCCAATGCACAAATGATTATAACATGTCATACAATAAGAGCACTATCATGTACTATACTACACTTAAAAAAGGTAGGTAAAGGAGTCCCATAACCTATAAGGTCGTAGGGGAGCGAGGCGTCAGAGACCTCACTGCTCTAGGGCCAGCATATTGAGGGCGGCGCCCATCTCCTCTCCCTCGCTGCTTTACCTTCCCTGACCCTAAAGAGGGCAGGTACCCATTTACAGCTGGGTGAACTGGGGGAACTGTATTGAAACCAAGGCGCGCAAACGGTCACCCATCCAACTGGTAACCACGCTCGACGCTGCTTAACTTGGTTGGGGGAAAGCGAGTGCTCCGATACGATAAATAAATAGATACATTTCAAAACAAAACAGACAATGTGCCCCCCTTACCCCCACCCCCACCCCCACCCCCCACCCATCTCCGCACACACACGGGGCGGGATAACCTGGTGGTTACAGTGATGTATTTGGGATCTGCTGACCCGGGTTCGATTCTCGTTCAAGAGAATTTTTCCTCTGAAGTTAACATCGGTGCCGACTCCACTCTCCCCTAAAGTCCTTCGGATGAGACTAGAAACCGAGGCCCCGTGTGCGAACGCACGCAGAACATCTTGCGCACACGTTAAAACCCGTTCCGCTTTTTCGGAAGAGTAGTCCATTGTGTGCCGGTGGGAACGGACGACAAAATTGACAAAAAGTGCATACACACGGGGATTGGATGTAAAAAATAAAAAAAAAGCACACGAGTGCTTATTCCATTATCCGCGAAATAAAAGAATAAATGAAAAATGAAAAGTACTCTTGCACACATTACTACATACTGCTGTGTATGACATGTCACCCCTGTGCTGCATCAAGCTTCCTGACATCCCTCCCCCCTCCCCCCTCCCTTCCCTCCCCCCCCCCACCCCCTCCCCCACTTCCCTCACACACTGGGCCCAGAAGCCAGCATGCTGAGGAGATGCATGGCCTGGCCTGGCCTGGCCAATAAACACGGGAAGACTGAAGGCGGATGCCTATGTTGGCGACAGCAGAGTCGCCGTGCTGTTTGTTGGGCCATTTGTAGACACAGGTAAGGGTAAGGGGCGGGGTGGGTGGGTAGGGGGGGATGGGGGGAGGTGGGGGAGGGAGGGAGGGGCGGGTTGGGGGTGAGGGGGGTGGGGGGGGGGTGGGCATGGTGTAGGTCAGAGTTAATTTAAGGGAGTTCAGAAATGATTCATGTAGGTGATAAGAGGAGTGGAGTGGAGTTTGGGCGGGTGGGGGGTGGGGGGGGGGGGGGGAGGGGCTGGGAGGGGGGGTGGCTGGGGAGGGAGGGGGGGGTGACATAGGGAAGTCTAGTGGTGAATGCGCACTGGTCATCTGACAATAATGGTGACTGTGGTGACTGACAGTGTGGTGACTGACAGTGTGGTGACTGATAGTGTGGTGACTGTGGTGACTGACAGTGTGGTGACTGACAGTGTGGTGACTGATAGTGTGGTGACTGTGGTGACTGATAGTGTGGTGACTGTGGTGACTGACAGTGTGGTGACTGTGGTGACTGACAGTGTGGTGACTGATAGTGTGGTGACTGATAGTGTGGTGACTGACAGTGTGGTGACTGTGGTGACTGACAGTGTGGTGACTGACAGTGTGGTGATTGATAGTGTGGTGACTGACAGTGTGGTGACTGTGGTGACTGACAGTGTGGTGACTGTGGTGACTGACAGTGTGGTGACTGTGGTGACTGACAGTGTGGTGACTGATAGTGTGGCGACTGACAGTGTGGTGACTGACAGTGTGGTGACTGATAGTGTGGTGACTGACAGTGTGGTGACTGATAGTGTGGTGACTGACAGTGTGGTGACTGACAGTGTGGTGACTGACAGTGTGGTGACTGTGGTGACTGTGGTGACTGACAGTGTGGTGACTGTGGTGACTGA
>CM054159.1:28748910-28751410 GCA_028751875.1 Rapana venosa
TAAACTATTGATGTTGTAGTCTTCTCTGAAACTTGTCAATTGTGTTGTTTTTCTATAGGAGCCGAGACCTCAGTATTGGCCAGGTTGTAGGTAGGATAGGAACGTTGTCATCTTTCCTTTAGATATCATGACCACTGTGCCGCAGCCAAGCGATAGTGAAGGCACTGATGTGCAGTGAGAGGTCACTCACTTTGGGGTCCTTTGATTTACACTTGTGGGTTATTTCTTAGGAACTTTTACAGCAGGAGCTATTAAAAATATTGATAAAAACCGCACACACTACAAAATAAAACAACACACACACACTACAAAATAAAACAACACACACACAACAAAATAAACAACACACACACACACACTAAAAATAAAACAAACACCACACACTACAAAATAAAACAAACACACACACTACAAAATAAAACAACACACACACACACCAAAATAAAACAACACACACACACCAAAATAAAACAAAACACACACACACTACAAAATAAAACAACAAACACAAATAAACAACACAACTACAAAATAAAAACACACACCACTACAAAAACAAACACACACACACACTACAAAATAAAACAAACACACACACTACAAAATAAAACAAAACACACACACACAAAACACACACACACCAAATTCTACAAGTCATTATTTCATTAATGAAAGAATCTGTATTGTCATTAAGTCATAGTCCTGTTATCAGATTTTTATAGTTTATCAAAGGTTACTAGTTGTACAAATTGCAAAGTTAGTTTTTAAGCTGGGATTTTTTTCTTCAACTTCCTTGTTTTATGGTTTTATTGGTGTTGCTTACAGTTGTTTCATGCGGATAATAATTTATGTGCTCACCCCAACCCACCCATACACCCTGCTCCCTCCCGCCCCTCAACCTACTCTCACTTTCCCTTCTGATATCACTAATTAGTGGAAGGACGTTAAAGAGAAGAACACACACACACACACACACACACACACACACACACCACAGGCTTGCTTAATGGAAGACAAGTCGTCATAAAACAGTCAGGATATGACAATGGGAGGTAATCAGAAGGAAACCGAATTAAAATCGGAATCTCGTTTTTATCTGTGCACTAAAATGTTTTCTTCTACTTCATCTTTTTTAACCAGAATCCTTTAATTGTTGACGTTTTTGTTGTTTCCTTTTTGGGTAGTTTTTTGTTTGTTTTTGTCTTTTGCCTTTATTTTAAATTACAGTTTAGAGCTTGGAGATGGGAGGTAAGCTTAAGAGAAGCAGAAGAAACAGTGTGAAATGCCCGTATGAGTGCCAAGAGAAGGGGAAGTAACTCATCTGACCCCGCTGTTCAAATATAATAAACCTTTTTAAAATTTGTGTTTGTTTTATTTGTTTTTGATGTGCTGTTTTGATTATTTGGAGGGCGTGTGTTTTTTTCTTGCCTGTTTTGGATTTGTTTACTTTTTGGTTGGTTGGTTTTTCCCTAGTTTTCTTTTATTTGGTACGGAATATGGATTGACACAAACTAGGCAACATCCTTCCTTATTCATTTACTGTTTGTTTATCTACTTCTTATTTTTGTTTATTCCCCTATCTGTTCACTTACTTATTTATTCATTCCTTTATTTGTTCAATGCAGAAACGGTAGTGAAGAAAACCAAGCCTAGGTGACCATTTCTGTGCACGTTTTGTATGTTTATCAATGTGTACAGTTTGGGGAAATGTCCACTTGATTCTGTTTTCATCTTGGCTGTTTTTCGTTGCTGTACAAAGTTGTGTGAAAGTTGTTTTACGAAGTTGTTTGAATGTTGTTTTGAAGGTATTTGGATGTTGTTTTGAAGTTTGGATGTTGTTTTGAAGTTGTTTGGATGTTGTTTGATGTTGTTTGAAGTTGTTTGGATGTTGTTTTGAAGTTGTTTGGATGTTGTTTTGAAGTTGTTTGGATGTTGTTTTGAAGTTGTTTGGATGTTGTTTTGAAGGTGTTTGGATGTTGTTTTGAAGTTGTTAGCGCTGGTGATCGTTTTGCTTTGCTTTGTTGTTGTTTCTCTGGGGCGGGAAGAGGGAGAGGGTTGAAGGTGGAGGCTTTCTTTTCAATCATTTATCAGTCCTTTTTTCCGATAAGTGATGTCATGAGTATGACAGTGTTTAGTTGAAGTATATCTCCGGTGTTTGTTTACCGGTTTAATAAGTATAATAATAAGAGTGGAATAATAATATTAATAATGATGATGATGATGATGATATTGATGATAAAAATGATGATGATAATAATAATAATAATAATAATAATAATAAATAATGGAATTTATATAGCCTTATACTTTGTGAAAACAAATCAAAGCGCTTCCATTCAACCCACTCCTACACATGCAACCAACAAAGATTAACAGTTTTTAACAAATTCAAATGTACACGATAACAAGAACAACCAATAATAATAATAATAATAATAATAATAATAATAATAATAATATTAACAACAACAACAACAATAGTGATGATGATGATGATGAT
>CM054159.1:28768910-28773910 GCA_028751875.1 Rapana venosa
ACATTGTAATGTAATGAACCACATTCATTATCTTGCTACACAAATGTCCAAGGCCTCTTTCAAAAACACCCCATTTAGCTTAGTCTTTAAAATCTATCATCTTGCATATTTCACAACCTCAACATAGCGAACTTCCCCAGGCCCTGTAAGCCTCCACTGCCCAACAGGACTTGTACTGATTGCAAAGAGCAGGGCTTGGACCAACCAGCTGACATCTGCAGTGACAACAGACCACAGTGACTGAACAGACTGACCCTGTTCGAGCAAGATCCCCGACTGTCCCTGTCTGTCTCTTGGAGGGGGAACAGTAAACAGGGAATTAAATCGATGATTTGTGAATCCCGTGGATCTGCTGTCCAATTTGGGGTATCATGAAATAGGAGCATAGCAGGATTAACTAAACAATGTCCCCAAACAACAGACCTTCGCTGGTTGTGTTCTTCACGTGATTGCATCTTCAAAAGAGTAGTGAACACACTTTATCATAAACAAAAACTGATTGATAAGATTATTTTAAAAGAAAAGCTCCCTGGTATAACTAATATTATTTTATTGAATACCTGCCTCCGAAGATTTAGCAAAAATAGCACTAGTTCATAAAATTTACCGTTTAAAAAGCTGAATATACACAAATGGATAATAAAGGAGAAAGGTTTGGGCTATATATGGATGATGTGACTGTTTAAAGCATAATCCCTGGAAGAACCAGAAGAATTTATGACCTGTTCATCTTTTGGCGGCATGTAAATCAGTTTGAGGGGAAGTGTTGTAAATCTGCTCCTAAAAATTGCATTCTTATGTCACGAACGTGTGGAGTGTTGCATAAGCTGGGCGACGTTGCATTCTGATGTCAGGAACCTGTGGCTTGAGCGTCACCATGCTGTTGAAAACTGTAAAACAAGACATTAATTGTCTGGGCGCCAGCTAGGCACAAGCTGCCTGCTCCGTAGACTTTCAGAGAGCATTGGCTTCACGTATTTGGCCATCACATTGCATGCAAAGTGCTGAGGTGTCGTTTTGTGAAGAGACAAAGGTGACGTGCTCTGTCTCTTCACGTGGAACAAATGCTAATCTGGCTGGAAAAGGGCAGCACCGCTTCTGAATATAAAGCAGTCAAGTCTGGCACCCAATCCAAACAAGTCTGAACTAGTCTGGTCTGCAGGGAAATAAAGCACCTACCAGTTCATCTGTACAATTGTTTTCTTTGTTTCGTGTGTTTGTTTTAGAGTATTGGGCCTCTCAAAAAGTAGCATATATTTCTTAACATGTTTATGTCAGAGTACTGTCTCTCAAAAAGTAGCATTTATTTATTTTTAGAGTATTGTGATTCTCAGAAAGTGAGACAGTTATTTCAAAAATAGACCTACTTGAAGGAGCATCCTCTGGTACAAAAGAAGAGTACACGTTCCATGAACAAAGAAAGACGATTGGGTTTGGATGTATCATTAAGAAAATAATCTCTTGGCGCGAATCTTGCTTTTTTTTCAGTCACTTAGAAGAAAACGAATGATATAATACTTGCGATCCAGAGAATGCCACTTGATGCCGGTGGAATTTGTTAAAAACTTTGCATACATCTAACAACTGGCGCGCAGTATATCAATCAGGGCTTTGTCGCTGTGGTATAGGGTGCGCTCAACTGTGGGCATATTTTGCAGGTGTCAAATTGATGACGACAGGATTTCTGTTAGCCTCCTGATTCAAAACCTTCCGCCACATAGCTGTTTGTGTTGAGGCGTAACCATCATTTCTGGAACTTCAAACCAGCCAAATCCTCTTTCCTGACCCTCTTCCTCCTGTCAACCCTCCCCCTCCCTCACTGCTGACCATGTTGGGAGGGATGGACTCCGGCATGAGTGCTTACCTGGGCAGGGCCTCCTCCCACCCCTTCCCCACCCACCACGGCCACCACCACCACCACCACGGCCACCACCACGCCCCCTACCCCTACGGCCCCTCCGCGCAGACGGATGCTGCAGGCATGACCTGCGGGGGTCAGATGAACGTGACCTCTCCCCAACGACAGCACCCCCTCTCTCACCACTCCCCCCACCCCTTCCACAGCCCCGCTCATCCCTCCTCCTCCTCCTCCTCCTCCGCCTTCCTCCCCAACCACAGCGCCATCTCCTCAGTCGGGGAGGGGGCAGGGGGCGGCTACCCCGGGCTGTCCATGAGACACCTCCAGCACTACAACTCCTACAACGCCTACACGCACGGGGGAGGAGGGGGAGGAGGGGTGGGGGAGGGAGGGGGTCAAGCCTACCCCCGCTTCCCCCCTTACGACCCTCTGGACGTCCGCCCCATTTCCTCTCCCCCGACCTTGACCTCCATGACCTCCGCTCACCACGGCCTCGCCGCGGCAGCGGACTACTTCCGGGGCGGGTCAGCGACCTTGACCTCCACGACCCTGTCCCCGGCCACGTCGCCGGACTCGCCCAGTGCTGTGCTGGAGGCAGCGGCCACAGGGGCAGGGGCCACAGCTGGATCCTCGGGCGACGCCACCGCGGGGGCGTCATCCAGTTCTTCCTGCCAGCTGGAGTCCCTGAGCAGCTCCCTCAACGCCTCTGCCAACTCGGGCAGTTTCTTCCTGCAGTCGGAAGACTCCCACCCCACCCCCTGCTCCCCCTTCTCCCCACCCCCTCCCCCTCTTCCCCTCCCACCCCCAGCGGCCCACACTCACTCCCACTCCTCCTCCTCCTCCTCCTCCAGTCTCAACAACAGCAGCAACAGCACGGAGGAATCAGCGGCTACAACCACCTCCACAACAACCTCCACCACCACCACCACCACCTCCACCAGCACACAGCCCCCACCACCACCACCAGCAACACCACCAACAACAACAACTCTCTCTACCACGCTTCCCTCAGCGCTGCCAGCAACGCTAAACTGACCAAATACGCTCTGGGATCCAGCGAGGCCTCGCTGACGTCGTCCACGGGACCTGAAGGAGGCGTCGTGCCCAAACGGGACCCCAGCTCTCCTCCGGGGTCCTCGTGTCCGACCTCCGCCCAGTCCCTCCTCCTCCTGCAGCAGCAGCAGCAGCAGCAGCAGCAGCAGCAGCAGCAGCAGCAGCATGAATCCTCCTCAGCTCTGGGAGAAGCGGGCACTGGATTCACGGCCTGTTCCCTGGACAACAGGGCCCACACATTGCGCGAGAGCCGTGGTGGCAGCGGCAGAGGCAGCAGCACGAGCGAGGGGTCCCCCCCTCACCCCGCCACCCCTCCCAGCCCTGACCCCCCGGCTGAAAGTCTGGGGGCCGGGGGAGAGAGGGCGGGGGAGGGAGAGGGAGGGGAGGGGGAGTCGGAGGCGGAGGAAGGGGGAGAGAACGCGGGAGACAGCAAGGGGGACGTCTCTGTGGGGAGTGCGGTGTCGACGGGAGGTAACTCTGCCACGGTGCAGACCCCCATCTACCCTTGGATGAGGAGCCAGTATGGTGAGTGATGCTGCAGACGGGCCGTGTGTATGAACACACACGCACGCACGCACGCGCACGCACGCACGCACGCACACGCGCACTCACGCGCACGCACACACACATCAAATCCGTTTTCATTAAGTTAAGGTTGAAGGAAACCAAAGTTCATTGATTGATTGGTTGGTTGGTTGGTTGGTTGGTTGGTTGGCTGGTTGGTTGATTGCTTGAATGATTGGTTTATTGTCAAGTCTACCCTCACCATTTTTCTCTGAGTGGCGTTTCTATTGGTTCTTTTTTGTTGTTTGTCTGCGTTTTAGTTTGTTGCTTTTGTTTTTGCTTTTTTGTTTTTGTTTCTTTGTTTTGTTTTGTTTTCGTTTATTTTATTCATTTTATCATTTTTTTCTTCTCAATCTCTTATGTTTATTTTAGTCTTTATACATCGTCTTGAAAAACCACTTAATGCTATTTTATCTCTGGTCTGTGCTCCTTAAGATCCTTGGCTCTTACTTTCTGCGATAAACGTTATCTAATTATTATCCATAAAACGTGTGTGAGATCGTCCTTCTTTCTCCTTCTGACTCTCATAAAACCTGCCAACCTCCTGACATGTGCATGCGGGCATTGTCAGCATGGAGGGCTGTCAACAGCAAGAACCAAATGATTAATGACACCAGCAAGTTTCGCTCTGACGTTTCACAATGCTGGTTCCCTTTTGCCCTTGATTAAACTGCGTTTACAACTTACGGTTTGCCGATGACATTGACCTCATGGGCGGAAGTAACACAGAGCTGCAAGATCTTACGACCAGACTTGAGAACAGAGCTGGAGCATATGGGATGGAGGTGAGCTCGGAGAAAAGTAAAGTACTTGTGAACAGCACGAGCAATGCCACCGCTAAAATTTACATGAACGGCCAACAACTGGAGGAGGTAGACGCTTTTAAATACCTCGGCGCTACACTCACAAAGGACGGGCGATCGACGACAGAAATCAAAGTCAGAATAGCCATGGCAACATCTTCCATGACAAAACTCACCACCATATGGAAAAGTAAAGAGATCAGTTTCCCAATCAAACTAAAGCTCTACAAAGCCCTAATTCAGTCGATCCTGCTGTACGGAAGTGAAACCTGGACATTGACTGCTGAAACAGCAAAGCGAATCCAGTCATTCGAAACAAAATGCCATAGAAAACTACTGGGCATATCCTGGAGAGAACGAAAGACCAACGAATTTGTCAAGAGTCAAATAACACGGCTGGCAGGTCCACAGGAACCCCTTCTCACCATCGTCAAGAAGAAAAAGCTGACATGGTTCGGCCACGTCACCCGCCACAACACTCTGCCCAAAACAGTACTGCAGGGAACACTCGAAGGTGGCAGAAGGAGGGGAAGACAGAACAAGTCATGGATGGACAACATCAGAGAATGGACCAGGATGAATGACTCGGCACTACTGCGCAGAGCCGAGGACCGAGATGGATGGAGGAGGCTTACCACGGCATCGTCTTTCATGTCTCCCCCACGACCGCCAAGGTCACGGGTCTGATGATGATGATGAAACTGCGTTTGTTCAAACTACAT
>CM054159.1:28778910-28781410 GCA_028751875.1 Rapana venosa
CATACATACATACATACATACATACATAGATACATACATACATACATACATACATTCATTCATACATACATACATACATACATACATACATACATACATACAAACGTACATACATACATTCATTCATACACACATATATTCATACATACATACATACATACATACACACATACATGCATACATACAAACATACCTACATACATACATACATACATAATATCGACACATAGACATCTCCCTCTCTCTCTCTCTCTCTCTCTCTCTCTCGCTCTCTCTCTCTCTCTCTCTCTCTCTCTCTCTCTCTCTCTCTCTCTCTCTCTCTCTCTCTCTCTGCTGTACCAGAAATGGGTTTGTAGCCAAATGTACGTGGTTTACAGATACAGAATAGAATAATATACAACATTCCCGAAGCCCTAATGCCGCTGCCTCAATGGGGGCAAAAGCGGTGGCCAACACACAACTCCCCTCAGCTGCGAGCCTGGGAGCTCTAGCCAAGGAACGACAGAAAACGCACATACAACACTCTGAAGATGAATGGCCTAGAGCCCACAGCAACCTCCAGGACACAAGCCAACACCAGCCTCAAAGCAATCCACGTCTAACAATCAGTGCAAAACATAACAAATACATAATAATGATAATAAGAAGAAACAACTGAAGAAACAAAAGTATCCCCTACCCCTCGAAAAAAATCAAACACTATTATATATATATATATATATATATATATATATATATATATATATATATATATATATATATATATATATGTGTGTGTGTGTGTGTGTGTGTGTGTGTGTTTTAAATTTTGGTTTTATATATATATATATGGTACATTATTATTCTTATTATTGTCATTATTATTATTATTTTTCTTTTTTTGTTGTGATTTGTTGTTGTTAGCTTTGTCGTTGTGATTTATTGTTTTAGTGAGAATAATTTATGCACGCATTCATACTCAATAATTACTGTTCTACTTTGGTTGGAAGTAATAAGGATTCACTTTCACCAATAGTTACATGTGTGCACTTTGTTTGTTTATTTATTTATTTAACTGTTTATTTATAATTTATCTATTTATTCATTCGTTTATTTATTCATTCATTCATTTAGTCATTTATTTATTCCTTCGGTTCTTATTCATTCATTTATTTATCTACTTATGTGTGTGGTGTTTATTTGTTAATTTCTTTGTTTACTTAATAAAGGTGTATTTTGTTTATTTGTTAATGTCTTTGTTTATGTATAATTATGTCCTTGTCGATGTCTTTATTTACTTAGGTGTATTTTGTTTATTTGGTAATTTATTTGTGTATTTATATATCCTTGTCGATGTAATTATTTGCTTAGGTGTATTTCATTTATTTGTTACTTTATTTGTTTATTTACCTTGTCGATGTAATCATTTGCTTAAAGTGTATTTTATTTATTTGTTAATTTGTTTGTTCATTTATATGTCCTTGTCGATGTAATTATTTGCTTAGGTGTATTTTATTTATTTGTCAGTTTGTTTGTTTGTTTATATTTCTGCTTTGTGGATTGATTCTTTCACGTGTTCGTTTATGCATTTATCTTTTTCAGTTAGTGTTTATTATTAATACATTCTTTTCCAGCTGTTAGGGTTTTTTGTCGATCATAATAATAATAATAATAATGATAATAATAATAATAATGTACAACTTTTACGTGTGTGTGTGTGTGTGTGTGTGTGTGTGTGTGTGTGTGTGTACATTTGAATTTGTAAAAACTATTAATTGTAACTGGCTGCTTGTGAAAGGCTAGGATGAATGAAAGCGTTTTGATTTGTTTTTTGAAAGATATAGCGCTGTATAAATTCCATGTATTATATATATAAATATATATATATATATATATATATATATATATATATATATATATATATATATATATATATATATATATATATATATATAATACGTGTATATATGTATATTATCTACATAAAATAAACTTTGATACAGATAGGTATAACGATCAATAAAAACAACTTCTCCAATTATCATTTTCATACCACTTTAAGTCACGGCAGATTTTTCTGAGTGAAATTCGGGCTGCCCTCCTCGGAGAGAGCGCGTCGCTTCAAGACCAGCGCCACCCATAATTTCTAATATTATTATTGTTGTTGTTATTCTTGGTTTAGAGAGAATTTGTCCCAGAAAGGTGTCACACAAAATCATAAACACAACCTTGACAGGACAAGAAGTCAACGTGGAACAGTCCTGTCATAGTTTACATGTTATAATAATTATATTATATTATATTATATTATATTATATTATATTATATATTATATTATTTCATATTATTTCATATTATATTATACACATATTATTGTGACGATGACTTCACAGTACTTAAACACTTGTTGTTATTGTTGTTTTTATTTTCTACTATCATCATCATCGTTATTATTGTTATTATTATTATTATTATATTTTTAAAAATTAATTATTACCATTATTATTAATATCATTATTAG
>CM054159.1:28786410-28796410 GCA_028751875.1 Rapana venosa
GTGAATATTTCAGTTCGCGTTCATGACAAAAAGATAATATTTTAGTTCAAGTTCATGACAAAAATATAATATTTCAGTTCAAAACAAAAAGTAAATATTTCAGTTCGCGTTCATGACAAAAAGATAATATTTTAGTTCAAGTTCATGACAAAAATATAATATTTCAGTTCAAAACAAAAAGTAAATATTTCAGTTCGCGTTCATGACAAAAAGATAATATTTCAGTTAAAGTTCATTAAAAAAAAAATTCAGTTCAAGTTCAATACAAAAAGATGATATTTCAGTTAAAGTTCATAAAAAAAAATTCAGTTCAAGTTCAATACAAAAAGATAATATGTCAGTTCAAGTTCATTAAAAAAAAAAATCAGTTCCAGTTCATAGCAAAAAGATAATATTTCAGTTCAAGTTCATAACAACAACAAAAAGCTAATATTTCAGTTAAAGTTCATAACAAAAAGATAATATTTCAGTTCAAGTTCATGACAAAAAGATAATATTTCAGTTCAAGTTCATTAAAAAAATTTCATTTCAAGTTCAATACAAAAAGATAATATTTCAGTTCAAGTTCATAACAACAACAAAAAGCTAATATTTCAGTTCAAGTTCCCAACATGAAGAAGACTAAGGCAGTCTAGCAGTGTGTGTGTAACATGACCTAACAGGACACGGTCACTATTGCTCCAAACTCACGGAGGAGTGCAGTAGTCTTTGGAGCACACGCCACACTGAAGCGTTCAGGCCCGGTGTCGTGAGACACTTGAACCTGGCGGAGCCCAGCCCTCGCTAGAAAGCAGGCTGCATGCTGGGTATGTTCGTGTTCGTGCCACTTGCCACAACTGGCCTGCTCTTCTACAGAAATTGGATAGGGGTTTTAACGTGAAAATTGGATAGGGTTTTTAACGTGAAAATTGGATGGGGTTTTTAACGTGAAAATTGGATAGGGTTTTTAACGTGAAAATTGGATGGGGTTTTTAACGTGAAAATTGGATGGGGTTTTAACGTGAAAATTGGATAGGGTTTTTAACGTGAAAATTGGATAGGGGTTTTAACGTGAAAATTAGATAGGGGTTTTAACGTGAAAATTAGGGTTTTTAAAGTGAAAATCGGATGTGGTTTTTAGCGTGAAAATTGGAAAGGACTTTTAACGTGAAAATTGGATAAGGGTTTTAACGTGAAAATTGGATGGGGGGTTTGAAGTGAAACTTAGGGCTTTTAAAGTGAAAATTGGACAGGGGTTTTAATGTGATAACTAGATAGGGTTTTAATGTGAAAATGGGATGGGGTGTTGAAGTGAAAATTGGATAGGTGTTTTAACGTGAAAATTAAGGGGTTTGACGTGAAAATTATAGGGGTTTTAACGTGAAAATTAAGGGGTTTGACGTGAAACCTGGACGCGGGTTTCTAGCGTGATCCAAAGCACTTTCAGGGGAGGGAAATCAGTCAAGGCCAATGCGGACCCCAGGAAAGGACGTTCCCACAACAGGACAGCAGTGGAGAATGGAACCCGCGCCCTCTAGCTGCCCTGAGATGACCAGGTCAAGGCTCTAACCACTGGACTCCCCACCCCCACTCCCACCCTCCTCTGTAATATTTCTGTGCTAGAAATGTCCATGTTTCTATCCCTCTCTTTGTTTCTGCCTTGTTCCTTTTCTTCCTGTCACCTCCTTCTTGTCTGTTTTCTGCCTTCTTGGTCCATTCTCCTGCCTTTTTTTCGAGAAAGACTTAAAAGATAACAGTTCTCTCTCATGCCGAAGTCCGATGCGCTGGGCCTGACTTGTCAGGCGCTTAACGGCAGCACAACGCATTTTCGCTCCTGTGACAGACAACAGTAGTTGCTGTCTGAGCGTTCGACGACGACGACGACGAAGAAGAAGAAGAAGAAGTTTTTACAGGGTTTAAAAGAAAGAAGGAAACACAAGCAGAAACATGCGAAGCGCTATATATAACAAGCATGCACACGTTAAATCCTGTTCCGCTTTTCGAAAGAGTAGGCCATTGTGTGCCGGTGGGAACAGATGACAGAATTTACAAAACCGTATACACACGGGGACTGATATATAAAAAAAGCACATGAGTGCTTATTCCATTGTCCTCGATATAATGTCATCTGAGCGCTGTGATTTGTTGCTTTACAAGATTCAGCGCTATATAAATTCCATACATTATTATTATTATTAATTCATTGAACAGCCAAACGCAGAAACACTGCACATTTATATGAACTGACCCCTGTGGGAGGTTGAGATTTGCGTGTACAGTAAAATAAAAGCCGTTTTTATCATACGCACACGTAGATCTTAAATTGGAAAACAACAAGAACAACAAAAGTAAATGTTTAAAAAAACACAACAATACTAGATAAATGATATTAACTAAGAAAAGAAAAAAACGCATGAAACTAGTAGGAAAAAAACTTTCCAATTACTGCAAACAGATAAAAGTTAACATTCCTGCCATTCTTCAGATTGGCAGCGAGTCCCCAAAATTTGGCACAATCTGTTGTTTTTTATTGGCCCTCATAAAGAAGCTTTGTCACTCCAAGACATTGTGGTTTGTAACGAGTATTATTTTTAGCATTGGCACACATTCTACGTAAATAAATAAATTAATACATAATAATTCAGATAACAAGTAAACAGAAACTAATCGGAACGACTCACGCAAAAATATTATCAAAACCCAAAAAACACAACAGATTATTTTTGGTAATGAAGTGAGTGTGCTTAATTTCTTTTCTTTTTTTAAATCAGATAAAGAATGTTTAAAATAAATAATATATATAGATCAAGTCCAATTCCCCAATAGAAAAGATTTATTGCATAAACTAAGAGTAAGAACTTAAAATAAAGAAAACATTTTTGAAGAAAAAAAATAGAGGAACAAAAGCAAAGAAAGTGACCCTCCCCCCCCCCCCCCCCCCTACCGAGAAAAATTTTTCGATTATGTAATTTTAAATCATGAAGAAGGAGAAACTGTTTATTCTGAAAGAACGTGAAATCAGTTACAGGCGAACTAGCATGTCACAGAGCTTCACCAAAAACAAACAAACAAACAAACATGTTTTTTAAAACCACACGGACGAAGAAAGAAAATAGGAAAGACACCGCTATTGACTTTTATTTCTACAGCTTGTTTGTTATTTTGTTTTTGGTTGGTTTGGTTGTGTTTTGTTTGTTTGTTGGTTGGGGTTTTTTTTTTCGGGGGCTAGAGTGTGTGTGTGTGTGTGTGTTGGGGGGGGGGGGGGGTAGAGCTTCTTCTCCACCTCCTTCCCCTCCTCCTCCTCCTGCTTCTCTCCCTCTTTTTCTTCTACATTCATTCTGCTACTGATATACTACTACTACTACCACTACTACTACTAATAATAATAACAACAACAATAATAATAATAATAATAACAACAACAATAATAATAATAATAATGGAACTTATATAGCGCTATATCTTGCAAAGACAAATCAAAGCGCTTGCATTCAACCTAATCTTACACAGTCATACAACCAATGACAAACAAATCAATAGTTTAAACAAACAAATGTTACAAACATGTTACGCTGCAGACCAAATCTATGAAATAAAAATTACGATAGTCAATACCAGTTCTTCAAAAGCACACACACACACACACACACACACACACACACAGGTCATATACTTTAGCAGGGTGATGGGACATCGGTTAGTGAAGGTGGGATAGTTCTGATATGAAACAGGAGGAGGAAGTCTTAGGTTTGAAATAGATATGTCTTGAGGGTGGATTTAAAAGTGTCTTAAGTAGACTTTCAGCGAAGACAGAGAGGGAGGTCATTCCAGGTTGATGGACCCGAAATAGAGAAGGAGCGATGGCCAGACGGCCAACAGTGGATTGGTTGAATCTAGGTATTCGTAGGCACAAGGTATCTGCAGCAGAGCGGAGGGAACGTGAAGGAGTGTACAGGTTAAGACATTCACAGAGGTAGGAGGGTGCAGTTTTGTGGAGACATTTGTAACAGAGGGTACTGATCTTATAATTTACTCTCTGTGGCACAGGCAGCCAGTGGAGAGATCGCAAGAGAGGGGTAATGTGTTAAGATTTTTTTCTTTCTGAGAACTAGTCGAGCTGCGGAGTTTTTTATACGTTGGAGGGAGTGGATAGATGATGCTGGCAGACCAGACAAAAGAGAATTACAATAGTCCAGACGTGAAAGAATGAGAGAAGTGACAAGTTTGGCTGTTGCATCGGTGGACAGGTACTTTCGAATTGCACTAATATGCCACCACTACCACCATCATCATCACCACCACCACAACTACCACCACCATCATCACCACCACCATCATTTCATCATCACCATCATCATCACCACCACCACCATCCCACCATCATCATCACTATCACCATCACCATCACCACCATCATCATCATCACCACCACAACTACCACCACCATCATCTCATCATCACCACCACCACCATCACCATCACCATCACCATCATCACCACCATCATCATCACCACCACCATCATCTCATCATCACCACCACGACCACCAACCACCATCATCATCACCACCACCACCATCACCATCACCACCACCACCATCACCATCATCATCACCACCACGACCACCAACCACCATCATCATCACCACCACCACCATCATCATCACCACCACCACCATCACCATCGCCACCACCATCATCACCACCACCATCACCCCACCATCACCACCACCACCACCACCACCACCATCACCACCACCATCATCACCACCACCACCATCACCACCACCACCACCACCACCATCATCACCACCACCACCATCCCACCATCACCATCACCACCACCACCACCATCATCACCACCACCATCACCATCACCACCACCACCACCATCACACCACCACCACCACAACCACCATCACCACCACCACCACACCACCACCACCACCACCACCACCATCACCACACATCCACCACCATCATCACCACCACCACCATCATCACCACCACCACCACCATCATCACCACCACCACCACCACCACCCCCACCACCATCTCTCCATGTCGCTGTTGTCTGTCTCTCAGGCCCAAACCGGAAGCGGGGTCGGCAGACGTACACGCGCTACCAGACGCTGGAGCTGGAGAAGGAGTTCCACTTCAACCGCTACCTCACGCGCAGGCGCAGGATCGAGATCGCGCATGCGCTGTGCCTGACGGAGCGGCAGATCAAGATCTGGTTCCAGAACCGGCGGATGAAGTGGAAGAAAGAGTGCCGGCAGCTGGAGACTCTGAGCATGGAGACCCGGTCAGAGGCAGACAAGGAGAAGTAGCGGCATCCCTGGACATTGCTTCAGCGTGGCTGTCCATCTTAGGCCTCCTGGCCTGTGCTCTCGTTTTTTCCATACTATTTTTGTTGAATGACGTACACTTTAAAGGTCTATGATGGCGAGTGTTCATGACGTGTCTGTTGGAAAAAGTTTAAACTTATTTTTTTGGTGTGTGTGTTTTTCTGTTTGGTTTTTGATGTTGTTTAGTGTTATGAGGGGACAGGATAGCTCAGTGGTCGGAGCACTCGCTTTCCCCCAGCCAAGTTAAGCAGCGTCGAGCGTGGTTACCACTTGGATGGGTGACCGTATGCGCGCCTTGGCTTCAGTACAGTTCTCCCAGTTCACCCAGCTGTAAATGGGTACCTGTCCTCTTTAGGGTCATGGAAGGTAAAGCAGCGAGGGAGAGGAGATAGGCGCCGCCCTCAATATGCTGGCCCTAGAGAAGTGAGGTCTCTGACGCCTCGCTCCCCCTACGACCTTATAGGTTATGGGACTCCTTTACCTTTTTTAGTGTTATGACTGTAGTTTTAGTTTTTCGTGACGTTATTTTGAGTTTGGGAGGGTTTGCTATATTATTTATTGTAGCTGATGATTATTATTCCGTTTTTATTTCTGTTGAGTGTTGTTTTGTTCCACTGAGTCAAGTTGAGTTTGGTCGAGCTTAGTTTTAGCTTTGTTGAGTTGGGTTGAGTGATGAGTTGAGTTGAAAAAGTATAGCTGAGGTAGTTACCTTTCACTCTGTCAGCTATAGTTAGCTTCGGTCACTTCAGTAGCGTGTCTATTTTTTGTTGTTGTTTCCTTACCCCTTTACCCTCCGCCCCCCTTTCTTTTCTTATTATATATATTTTTCTGAGGTTTGGGGGTTGAGGGAAGCTGTTTCTTGAAGGGTGTTTCTTGGTATGCTGATGTTTCCAGTGACCTTTTTTTCTGGCTACATGAAGTCATGATTATCACATGAGGCAGTCTAAACTATGTGACTGATTGTGTTTACTGAACCGTGATGAGAACTGTGTCTGATATTGCTCCCTGTGTTGGGGTCAGCATAGTTATCAGTCAATGTGTCAAGATGTGGAATTATAACGTTGGGGTCAGCATAGTTATCAGTCAATGTGTCAAGATGTGGAATTATAGCGTTGGGGTCAGCATAGTTATCAGTCAATGTGTGAAGATGTGGAATTATAGCATTGAGGGTCAGCATAGTTATCAGTCAATGTGTGAAGATGTGGAATTATAGCAATGAGGTCAGCATAGTTATCAGTCAATGTGTCAAGATGTGGAATTATAACGTTGGGGTCAGCATAGTTATCAGTCAATGTGTCAAGATGTGGAATTATAACGTTGGGGTCAGCATAGTTATCAGTCAATGTGTCAAGATGTGGAATTATAGCGTTGGGGTCAGCATAGTTATCAGTCAATGTGTCAAGATGTGGAATTATAGCATTGAGGGTCAGCATAGTTATCAGTCAATGTGTGAAGATGTGGAATTATAACGTTGGGGTCAGCATAGTTATCAGTCAATGTGTCAAGATGTGGAATTATAGCGTTGGGGTCAGCATAGTTATCAGTCAATGTGTGAAGATGTGGAATTATAGCATTGAGGTCAGCATAGTTATCAGTCAATGTGTCAAGATGTGGAATTATAGCAATGAGGTCAGCATAGTTTTCAATGTGTGAAGATGTGGAATTATAGCGTTGAGGTCAGCATAATTATCAGTCAATGTGTGAAGATGTGGAATTATAGCATTGAGGTCAGCATAGTTATCAGTCAATGTGTCAAGATGTGGAATTATAGCAATGAGGTCAGCATAGTTATCAATGTGTGAAGATGTGGAATTATAGCGTTGGGGTCAGCCTAGTTATCAGTCAATGTGTGAAGATGTGGAATTATAGCATTGAGGGTCAGCACAGTTATCAATGTGTCAAGATGTGGAATTATAGCATTGGGGTCAGCATAGTTATCAATGTGTCAAGATGTGGAATTATAGCGTTGGGGTCAGCATAGTTATCAGTCAATGTGTGAAGATGTGGAATTATAGCATTGAGGGTCAGCACAGTTATCAATGTGTGAAGATGTGGAATTATAGCATTGGGGTCAGCATAGTTATCAATGTGTCAAGATGTGGAATTATAGCGTTGGGGTTAGCATAGTTATCAATGTGTCAAAATGTGGAATTATAACGTTGGGGTCAGCATAGTTATCAATGTGTCAAGATGTGGAATTATAGCCTTGGGGGTCTGCATGGGAGGGGGGGGGGAGGGAGGGGGGAGGGGACGGGATAGCCTAGTGGTTAGAATATTGCGCTCGCAATCTGACGACCCGGGTGCGAATCTAGATGTCTAGATGTGGAATTATAGCATACCAAAGTTATAGCGTTCGGCATCAATGACGTCAGAGCTTCCGTCAGTGCAGGGAGTGGAGTGGAGTGGAGTGGAGTGGAGTGGAGCCTTAACAATCCCTTTTTACCATGGACCTTTGGTGTAGATAGGTTGACACTGACCTCACATTTTGTATGTACTGATTGCTTTGTGTGTGTGTTTCTTTATAATTATGTATATATATATGTATGTATGTATGTATGTATGTATGTATGTATGTATGTATGTGTGTATGTATGCATATATATATATATATATATATATATATATATATATATATATATATATATATTATATATATATATTATACATACATGTATATGTGTGTGTATGTATATACCAAAAAATGTGGGTAAGTATTGTTGATAAGTTTGGTGTGTTAAAGTTAATGAGTTTTTTCTTTGATGAATTGTATGTAACATGTGAGTGAGACAGAGGGGGAGAGAGAGTTAGGTTTGTGTGGGCGGAATGTGGATGTGTAGAGAGGGAGTGGGGGAGGGAGAGAAGGGTGGAGGGATTATACAATTATGTATTTACGGTGCAGTGTGTGTGTGTGTGTGTGTGTGCGTGCGTGCGTGCGTGCGTGCGTGCGTGCGTGCGTGCGTGCGTGTGTGTGTGTGCGTGCGTGCGTGCGCGTGTGTGTGTGTCTGTGACTAAGACAGAGTCAAAATAGCTGGCATTTTATATTGTTGCTATTTGCTGTTGGGTTTTATTTATTGTTGTTGTTGTTGCTAATTACGTTGGGACTGTTGTTACTGTTTGGTGGGCGGGGTGGTGTTGTTATTGTCGTTGTTGCTGCTATTTGGTTTGTTTGTGTGTTTATTTGTTTTTGTTGTTTGGTTGTTGGTTTGTTTGGTTGTGGGTTTTTGTTGTTTGTTTGTTGTTGGGGTTTTGGGGTTTTTTGTTGGGTTTTTTTTTGGGGGGGCATTTTCTTTCTGTTCACCTGATATTATTATTATGTTGTTGTTTATACGTGGTTTTGTTGATCTGGTACAATGATTATCATGTTGACTTCAGCTGTAACCAAAGACAGGCAAGAGATCTCTGGCATAGTGAAGAAACCGATGGACATGACGCGCATCATGGTGTGCGGCCAATGATGTAGCATGTCTGGTTTGTTTTTTGGTCGTTATTTCGTTATTTTGTTTCTGTTTTGTTGTGTTGTGCTGTGTGATCCTTTCATCATCAAGGCGTAACTTGGTTTATGCTTCATCATTGTCACTTTTGACTTTTGGGGGTTGGGGAGTGGAATATATATATATATATATGTGTGTGTGTGTGTGTGTGTGTGTGTGTGTGTGTGTGTGTGTTGTGTGTGTGTTTGTGTGTGTGTGTGTGTGTGTGTGTTTATTTCATGTTTGGTCTATTATTATTGTTTTTAAATTTGATTTCACAAGTATAATGGAAGGATATGGACGGAGGGAGAGGGGAGGGGGAGGGGAGAAGAGACAGAGACAGAGAGACAGAGACAGACAGAGAGAGTTTCTGCAAAATTGTACACGGGTGGTACTGGCTTACATAGGACAGGAGAGAAATGTTATACTCGAGGAAGGCGGCAGTAAGAGATAGGCGAACGAACACACACACACACACACACACACACAGACACACACACACACACACAACACATACTACACACACACACACACACATACACACACACACACACACAATACACACCACACCACACACACACACACACATAAAACACACACACACACACACACACACACACACACACACATACACACACACACACACACACACACACACACACACAGAAGTAATCTGCTTAACATCCTTCTCTCTGTGTCTGGGAGTATAGATGGTGGTGAAAGAAACACCATAGACCAGAGCACAACTAAATATTCAACAAAACGTAAACAGCCAACAAGAAAGAGAAAGGGAGTGATCGGCCCTGTGAATTATCTCTCTTTGCTCCCGCCTCGCTTCTGTTAGGTAAAAAAAAAAAAAAGAAAAAAAAGAACAAGAAAAGACAACAACAGAACTACAATGAACAGTGTAGACCGATAACTATAGTGCAGATGTTCGGGGGACGGGATAGCTCAGTGGTCGGAGCACTCGCTTTCCCCCAGCCAAGTTAAGCAGAGTCGAGCGTGATTACCACTTGGATGGGTGACCGTTTGCGAGCCTTAGCTTCAGTATAAGTCTCCCAGTTCACCCTGCTGTAAATGGGTACCTGCCTCTTTAGGGTCAGGGAAGGTAAAGCAGCGAGGGAGAGGAGATGGGCGCCGCCCTCAATATGCTGGCCCCTGGAGAAGTTGAGGTCTCTGACGCCTCGCTCCCCTACGACCACAT
>CM054159.1:28813910-28816410 GCA_028751875.1 Rapana venosa
CCCCCCAACCACCACCCAAAAAAAAACCCAAACCACCGATGGTGTACGCTTGGTTGCGTCGAAGTGAAGTTGACAATTTTATTGGCGTCTCAGCAGCGTGAGCTCAAGGGGCGTTTCGCATTCCTGCCAGATGATGGGGCCTGAAGGTTAGGGCGTGTAAGGGGTGGGAACCGCTCATCTTTATATGCCTTTAATATCCCTCCGCGCCACAGTAGGTCACCGCGACACTTCGCCACAGACCGGGAGGAGACAGAGACAGAGAGACAGAGAGACAGAGACAGATCAAAGCTAGGTAAGGATCATCATTATTATCATACAGTACAGACCTGGAGGAGACAGACAGATAGAAAGACAGAGAGACATACAGACAGACAAATAGATCCAAGCTAGGCATGGATCATTATATCACACAGTATAGAAATGGAGACAGACAGACAGACAGACAGACAGACAGACAGATCAAAGCAAGGATCATTATATCATACAGTACAGACATGAAGGAGACAGACAGACAGACAGATACAAAGAGACAGACAGACAGATACAGACAGAGAGACAGACAGACAGACACAGACAGAGAGACAGACAGATAGACAGATCAAAGCAAGGATCATTATATCGTACAGTACAGACATGAAGGAGACAGACAGACAGACAGATACAGACAGAGAGACAGACATACAGATACAGACAGAGAGACAGACAGACACAGACAGAGAGACAGATAGACAGATCAAAGCAAGGATCATTATATCACACAGTACAGACCTGAAGGAAACAGACAGACAAACAAACAGATACAGACAGAGAGACAGACACACACAGATACAGACACACAGACACACAAACAAAGCAAGGATCATTATTATCATCACACAGTACAGAGTTAACAACTGAATCTTTATGGAAACCCTGTAACTCAAAACAAAATAACAGCAATAACAACAGCAATAAATGATTAATAAAAATGAAATTAAAAAAAGAAACAAATAATGAAAGGCATAAATAAAAGGAAGAAATCTTGGAATTCCTCCTCAAACAGTTCAAGATACAGAACTACAACACTAACACTAGGCTACCCACACTGGAACATCTGTGATGTCCCTAAGTGTTTCCTTGTCGCTAACTGCATTCAGACGTTCAACTGCGCGAACTGCAACATATTTTCAAACAGCTTAGCTAGCACATCACTTTATGTCAACATAGATTATGAAAAGCCGACTCAAAATACTGACAAATAGAAAATTGCTACATCAATAAAAACTTAGTCAAACTGGGAACTTAAACCGAGTACTATTGCATTGCGTTGTGTTGTGTTGTGTTGTGATTGTGTTGTGTTGTGTTGTGTTTGTGTTGTGATGTGTTGTATTGTGTTGTTTTTGTGTTGTGTTGTGTTATGTTGTATTGTATTGTATTATATTTTAGTGTATACAACTTTAAGTCACGGTAGATTTCTCTGTGTGAAATTCGGACTGTTCTCTCCGGGAAGAGCGCGTCGCCACAAGGGCAGCGCCACCCATTTTTTTTCCTTTTTCTCTCTGCACCTGTATATGTTTCCCCTATCAGAGTGACTTTTTTCTATAGAATTTTTCCAAGGATAACTCTCTTGTTGCCGTGGGGTTTTTTACGTGTGCTTAATAATTACGTGTAACACACAGAACCTCAATTTATCGTCTCATTCGAGAGACTAGTACCCAGACCACCACTCATGATCTAATAGGAAGGACGATGGCAGGATGGTTAAGACGTTTGCCTGCCAACAAGTAAACCGTGAGGTTCTGGGTTCGATTCCCAGCCTCGCCCTTTCTTCCCAGTTTGACCAAAAAATCGAACTGAATGTTAAAGACCTTCGGATGAGACTATAAGCCGAGGCCCCGTGTGCGAACGCATGCAGAACATCTTGCGCACACGTTAAATCCTGTTCCGCTTTTCAAAAGAGTAGGCCATTGTGTGCCGGTGGGAACAGATGACAACATTTACAAAACCGCATACACACGGGGACTGGATGTAAAAAAAAAAGCACATGAGTGCTTATTCCATTATCCTCGAGAAAAAATAAACCTGAGCGCTTTGATTTGTTGCTTTACATGATCCAGCGCTATATAAATCCCACCATTCTTCTTCTTCTTCTTTTTCTTCTTATTATTATCATTATTATTATCATTATTGTTATTATTATTATTATTATTATTATTATTCTATATAAATACCACCATTATTATTATTATTATTATCAATGGATGGGGGAAAGTTTCAGGCCCAAACGGGGATCGAACCACCGCACACTTGAACCCCTGACTGTTGGCTGTCTCGGCAGGCGCGTTACCTCTAGACCACGGACCCCTCTTGCCACTGATCCACGATCCTGCCTTGCTTAGCACAGTACCCAGCATGCCACAGGAAGCATCCAATAGAAGCTTCCGGTCAGAGGGAAAAGTTCGTATCTCCCTTGAACCGGTCCACTTTACAACATCTGCCAGTTAAGTACACAGCATTGTTT
>CM054159.1:28821410-28826410 GCA_028751875.1 Rapana venosa
AAAAAAAGAATAACCGACATAAACTCACATCAAGCTTGTTTAAACAGTTGTCCAAAAAATAATAAAAATCCCCACAACACAACACAACCCAACTTCCTATCTGACTGTCTCCTACACTCATAATAGCAACACCTCCACCCCCACCACCCGACCCCCACCCCCACCCCACACCCCATGCAGCTAGAAAAAGAAACAAAAAAAGGAAAAAGAAAAGAACCAGACCCACACGGCAAAGACAAACACAGAGAGACATCACCTCGGCAAAATCCGGGAGATCGGGTATTGTCGGCCTCTGACGGCGCTTTTACGACCGCTGCCGACAGCCTTCGTCTCTCACGGAAAGCAGCGAGGGGTCTGGGGGGCGGGGCGTTTATGGCGTTCATGACCTAAAAAAAACCCACCACCACCAACACTCCACTGCTATTGTCAATGAGTCGGAGAAAGGTTGAACAGGATGAAACGAGTGTTCTCTCTCTCTCTCTCTCTCTCTCTCTCTCTCTCTCTCTCTCTCTCTCTCTTGGTTTTCCCTTGTACGTAAGTGGAGATGGAAGGAGAGAGAGAGAGACGGGGGAGTGGGGGGGAGGGGGGGTTATGGTATGTGTGTGTGTGTTCAAATTCATTTAACGTCTTTTCACAAATTGTGATATTAAGACAGGGAGAGGGGGGGGGGGGGGGGGGGGAAGGAGTGCTGGCACATGCATGCCTTTTCACACACACAGACACATTTTATATATATTGATATATGTCTCAATATACCACTGGTTGGTGTAAATTCTTCATCTTTTATTTCTATCCTTCTTCGTTGTTTTTCTGTCTTTCCTGTATTCTTCTATGCACTCTTCTCATTGCATTCTTTTCTTTTTTCCAGTCTTCTTTGCATTCTTCTCCTTTGCATTCTTCTTCCTCCTCCTCCTCTTCATCTTCTTCACAGATACCACAGCACAGATACCACAACACTGACCACAGCACAGATACCACAACACAGACCACAGCACAGATACCACAACACAGATACCATAACACAGACCACAGCACAGATACCACAACACAGATACCACAGCACAGATACCACAGCACAGATACCACAGCACAGATACCACAGCTCCCATGTGCGAACGCACGCAGAACATCTTGCGCACACGTTAAAACCCCTTCCTCTTTTAGGAACAGTAGGCCATTGTGTGCCGGTGGGAACGGATGACAATATTTACAAAACTGTATACACACGGAAACTGGATGGGGGAAAAAGACATGAGTGCTTATTCCATTATCCTCGAAATAAAAGAAAAAAGAATAAGAGAAAAAAGAAAAGAAAAAAAGGTTACAAGAAAAAAACAGACCACAGCACAGCACACAACAATACAACACAGCACACAACAATACAACACAGCACACAACAATACAACACAGCACACAACAATACAACACAGCACACAACAATACAACATAGCACACAACAATACAACACAGCACAAAACAATACAACACAGCACACAACAATACAACACAGCACACAACAGTACAACACAGCACACAACAATACAACACAGCACACAACAATACAACACAGCACACAACAATACAACATAGCACACAACAATACAACACAGCACACAACAATACAACACAGCACACAACAATACAACACAGCACACAACAATACAACATAGCACACTATCTCGCCCACATAATTATGATGAAGCCTCATTCCGCCTTTCAAGATTCCAGATGCTATTTCAAGAAAAACCCCAAGAGTTACAAGGTGTTCGGAAGGTTAGGCCATTGTGTGCCAGTGGGAACGGATGATAGCATTTACAAAACTGCTTCCACACAGGAACTGGATTTAAGTACATACAACAACAAGACCTAAAACCAAAAGCATGAGTGCTTATTCATCATCCTGGACACAAACGATTGTAAAAATGAATGACGAGAGAAGAGCGGGGGGGGGGGGGGGGGGGGGGGGGGGGATCCCAGAGCTGTGCTGGACGAAATGATGCAGGCCTCTTAGAATGACAACACTGAGCCCGCATCCTTCTCTCCCCTGCCTCCCACTGCTCTCCCTTTCTCAGCATTTGACAAGTCAACTTCACCTAAACAGCCACCTGAGTGATTTCGTTTCGTAACTCTGCTGGTGAATGGACGTACATTGGAAGCCAGCAACAATGCCTGGCAACAATGCCTGAACCTTCGTGAACAAAAGCAGAAAGGAAGAACAGTAGAAAAGAAAGAAAGAACAATGGAAAAGAAAGGAAGAACAATAGAAAAGAAAGGAAGAACAATGAAACCCAAAATAAGGATGGCAAGCACCGGATATAAAGAAAAGAAAAGAGAGAGAAAAGTTCTTAGAAGATAAGAAAGACGGAAACACCGAAAAACAACAGAGAAAAGACACAAAGGAGAGGGAGAGACAGACAGACAGACAGACAGAGAGACAGAGACAGAGAGAGAGAGAGAGAGAGAGAGAGAGAGAGAGAGAGAGAGAGAGAGGAGGGGGGGGGGGGGATACGAATGCCGGAAGAAAGGGAGACGAAAAGACAGAGGCTGTAGTGGTCAGAGCACGCGCTTTTCCCCAGCTAAGGTAAAGCAGCATCGAGCATGGTTACCACTTGGATGGGTGACCGTTTGCGCGCCTTGCCTTCAGTACAGTTCCCCCAGCTGTAAATGGGTACCTGCCTCTTTAGGGTCAGGGAAGGTAAAGCAGCGAGGGAGAGGAGATGGGCGCCGCCCTCAATATGCTGGCCCCTGGAGAAGTTGAGGTCTCTGATGCCTCGCTCCCCTACGACCACATAGGTTGTGGGACACCTTGACCTTGACCTTTATACTGGCTGTGACTTTGAACCATTCCTGCAGCACCGGTTCTCTCCTATCACTGAACTGGCTGTGTGTCTGTGTGTCTGTCTGTCTGTCTGTCTGTGTCTGTGGTCTGTGTCTGTGTCTGTGTCTGTGTGTCTGTCTGTCTGTCTGTCTGTCTGTCTGTGTCTGTGTCTGTGTGTCTGTCTGTGTGTCTGTGTGTCTGTGTCTGTGTCTGTGTTCTGTCTGTCTGTCTGTCTGTCTGTGTCTGTGTCTGTCTGTCTGTGTCTGTGTCTGTGTTGTCTGTCTGTGTCTGTCTGTGTGTCTGTGTTGTGTCTGTGTCTTTTGTCTGTCTGTCTGTCTGTGTCTGTCTGTCTGTCTGTGTCTGTGTCTGTGTCGGGTCTGCCCCCTGTCGTTTCTTCTGTGGTGTTTTCTCCGTGCTGCTTCGTACTGTCTTCTTTCCTTTAATCCCTTGTTCTGGCAGTCTTTGTCTGTCTCATGGCTGTTTTTCTGTGTCATTTTCGTGCTTTTTCTTCCCTGTGCTGTTCTGTCTTGGGGTCTGTGTCTGTGTCTGGCACCACTCAGCACCACCTCCACTAGATTCTTCGTGTGGCGTGTTTTCATACACAGACTGCAGACTTCACACATGCTTCTACACTTTAAATAACTTGCCACTGACAGATTCTCATAAACACAATGCAGCTGCATCAGTCGGTTCTTACCCTGTGCAGAAAGTAATGTGTACTTGGGAAACAAGATGTGCTGCTCGGCATCGTGGCCAGGACAGATGGAGGAACCCTAAAGGTACCTCCTCAGACAGAACTTGTGCAGGAAACGTTCCCACAGCAGACCACAGACGCGATTCACATTGTCAGCAGCAGAGGCTTAAAGACCTGACATGAGAACAAGGGACAGCACAGCCCTGGAACGGGCCCCTGAGACAGACGTGCAGAATGGTCCTCCATAGTTCCAAGAACCTTCCTCTGCATAGGCACGAGGTCATGGTAAGGAGGAAAGGCTGCAGCCACAGAGCAGTACAGAATGCACTTGTCAGACTTCCTCATGTGTCCTTCTGCATGGCCTGTCTGTCAATACCTGTGGGTGGCACAACCCGACGTGTCCCAGTGGTCAGTCTAAACACTGACATTTTGTGTTGAGGGTTACTTGGTAAGAGCTACAACTTGGATGTTCAGTGGTCAGTTTCGTAAACACTGACATTTGGTGTTGATGTTACAGTGGTCAGTTTTCAGTCTAAACACTGACATTTGGTGTTACAGTGGTCAGTTTTCAGTCTAAACACTGACATGTGGTGTTGATGTTACAGTGGTCAGTTTTCAGTCTAAACACTGACATTTGGTGTTACAGTGGTCAGTTTTCAGTCTAAACACTGACATTTGGTGTTACAGTGGTCAGTTTTCAGTCTAAACACTGATTTACAGTTCAGTTTTGGCAACTGTTGGTTACAGTGGTCAGTTTTCAGTCTAAACACTGACTTTTGGTGCGTGGTGTCGCAAAACTGATTTGTGTGTTGATGTTACAGTGGTCAGTTTTCGGTCTAAACACTGACATTTGGTGTTACAGTGGTCAGTTTTCAGTCTAAACACTGACATTTGGTGTTACAGTGGTCAGTTTTCAGTCTAAACACTGACATTTGAAGTCAGTTGTTGCACTGTTGAAATAATAGTGTCTATCTCTGATCTGATCATTATTTCAGGATGGTTTTGGATCTACGACTGGTGGATTGTGAAGGTGATCAAAACGAAGAAGAAACTGAAGACTAGCGCTATGAAACCACAAGACAATGATTAATGATATAGCAACAAAGCAATCACACACACACGCACACATACACACACAACAAACACACACAACAACACAACAAACACACACACACACACACACACACACACACACACACCACACTTCATTATCAGAAGGAAGGAGGGAAGGGGGGATAACGAAGGTGTCTGTCATTTCCTGTGCCAGGAGCCACACAGTGCAGTCCCGCTACAGCCCCAAAGAAACAAACAAACAGACAAAGAAACAAACAAAGACACCAGAGCATGAATCAACACCCCCCCTCCCCTCCTCTTCCAGCAATAGATTGTCTTGTCCTCGCTTACACAGGTCGGGTGTTGGCAAACAAAATGCATCACGCCCACAGAGAAAAAGTAAAAAATAAATTTAAAAAAACCGACAAAAAATTA
>CM054159.1:28831410-28836410 GCA_028751875.1 Rapana venosa
GAGAGCGGGAGAACGCGTCGCCACTTAGCGCTGCGCCACCCTTTCACCCTTTTTTTTTTTTTTTTTTTTTTTTTTTTTTTTTTTTTTTTTTTGCTGCAGCTGTATTTGTTACCCTATCAGAGTGGCTTTTTTCTAAGAATTTTGCCAGGGACAACTCTCTTGTTGCCGTGGGGTTTTTTTACGTGCGCTAAATAATTACGTGTAACACACGGGACCTCGGTTTATCGTCTCATCCGAAAGACTAGCGCCCAGACCACCACTCATGGTCTAATGGATGGGGGAAAAAATTTCCGGTCCGAACGGGGTACGAACCGCCGCACACTTCAGACCCGGACTTTTCGCTTTCTAGACAGGCGCGTTACCTCTAGACCACCGATCCACCGAGTGTTTTAACCTGTACACTCCTTCACGTTCCCTCCGCTCTGCTGCAGATACCTTGCGCCTACGAATACCTAGATTCAACCATTCATTGATGGCCGCCGCTCTTTCTCTATTTCGGGTCCATCGACCTGGAATGAGCTCCCTCTCTCTCTTCGCCAGAAACTTAGTTATGACACTTTTAAATCCAGCCTCAAGACATATTTATTTCAAACTTAAGATTTCCCCCCTCCTGCTTCATATCAGAACTATCCCACCTTCACTAACCCATGTCCAATCACCCTGCTAAAGTATACGACCTGTGTGAGTGTGTGTGTGCTTTTGAAAAACATTTGACTATTGAAATTTTATTTTACAGATTTTGTCTGCTCTTTCGAGCCAGAAGGCCCATAGAGCCGGAGCTTATCCCGGTTTCTGTAGCGTTAAGCGACCTGATGGTTTTTCACCACCCCTGTGACAGGACGCTAGTCTGTCGCCAGATACTTCCCCAGCAGAGCTGGTACCCACTTGTACACCTGGGTGGAGTGAGGAAAATAGGAGTAAAGTTCTTTCCCAAGGACACAACACCGAGCCGAGCGGGGATCGAACCCGCGACCTCTGGATCACGAGTTGACCGCCTAAACCACTCGACCAAGTTTGTAATATCTGTTTGTTTAAACTATTGATTATTTATCATTGGTTGCATGACTGTGTTTGCATGCGCTTTGATTTGTCTTTACAAGATATAACGCTATATAAGTTCCATTGATGATGATGATGATGATGATGATGATGATGATGATGATGATGATGATGATGATGATGATGGTGGTGGTGGTGGTGGTGGTGGTGGTGGTGGTGGTGGTGGTGGTGGTGTGGTGATGATGATGATGATGATGATGATGATGATGATGATGATGATGATGATGATGATGATGATGATGATGATGATGATTATTAAGTCAGCGGTATCGGGCCAAAGAGCGCCCTCTAACAAACATGACACCATGCACCAAAGCCGGCAGGAAGACTGTGGGCCGATGACGGAGATGACCCTGCACTCCTAGCTGAACGGCCCACGAGAGGAGGAGCTGGAGAGGAGGAGCTGGAGAGGAGGAGCTGGAGAGGAGGAGCTGGAGAGGAGGAGCTGGAGAGGAGGAGCTGGAGAGGAGGAGCTGGAGAGGAGGAGCTGGAGAGGAGGTGCCGCCATTGCTGTTCCCAGACCCCCCCCCCCCCCCACCTCCACTGTGTAACAGCGCTGCAGGGCATCTGGTGCTTCAGCATAGTCAGGTACGTGGTCTGGTGATGCTGGGGAAGGAGAGAGAGGGGGGAGAGAGAGGGGGGGGGGGAGAAGGGGAGGGGGATCATGCCGGATAGCAGCAGCAAGGACCACCACCACCATCACCACTTCCAACATCGTCATCATCATCATCATCATCATCATCATCATCATCGTCATCATCACCATCACTACTACCATCATCGCCCCCACCATCATCATCACCACCATCATCACCACCACCACCTTTCCATCCTCCTCCTCCTCCTCATCATCATTATCATACCATTACTATTATCATCATCATCATCACCACCAGCATCATCATGATCATCATCATCATCATCATCATCATATCATCATCACACACACCACTACACATCATCATCATCATCATCACCACACCATCACCATCATCATTACCATCGTCGTCATCATTATCATCATCGTCGTCATCACCATCCCCACCACCACCATCACCATCATTGTTATTATCACCATCATCATCATCACCATCTTCATCAACATCACCACCATCATCACCATCATTATTATTATCACCATCCCCATCATCATCACCATCACCATAACCACCATCATCATCATTATCACCATCACCATCATCATCACCACCATCATCACCACCATCATTATCACCATCATCACCATCATCATCATTATTATCACCATTATTATCACCATCATCATCATCACCATCATCACCATCATTATTATTATTATTATCACCTTCACCATCATCATCACCATCATCACCATCATCATCATCATCATCATCAGCCAGTGTCTAAGCTCAGCAGTGACGGGAGGAAGGGGGGTGTGGAGATGGTGGGGGTGTGATAATGAGCGCTGTCAATTATAAATGATGGCGCAGCACCACCGCTCCTTTCGCTTCGTTTGGCTCGCTGACCACACGCTGCTTGCTGGAGTGGACACTGCTGCTGTGGGGGTGGTGGTGGTGGTGGGGTAGTGGTGGTGGTGGTGGTCAGTGCAGGGATGTGGTCCAGTGGCTGTAGTACTTCAGATTTCCGTCCTCGTCCTGTGGAGGTGGTGGTGAAGTTGAAGGCTGCGTTAGCTTTGCCTGACGAGTTCTTGTTGGCCGCCATCTTTAGCACACAGTGGACAGACAAACTGGAGGAAACTGGTATAAAGCTCTTCAGTGATGTGTCCTAATGACTCCCGACGAAATTAAGGATGAAGGATGAGAGGAATGGTGGGAACAAAAACAAGAACAAGAACTTGAATTATTTGACATGGTACTGTGCAAGAGAAAGAAGAGGAGGTGGACAGACAAAGAAGTGGACGAACATCATCACTGAATGGACGAATCATTTTTAACATTTAGTAAGAAAATATCAGAAACACTGGAGATGAGGCATTCATAATTCTCATAGAAAGGCTTTTGACAGTGTCTAAACATCACCATCTGTTTATCACAATGTAAGGGCTTTCTAAAGCATCTGATCTTGCTCATAGCAAATTTGTATTCAGATCAGAAAACAACCATCTGTTGGAATGGCAAGCACTGTGACTTCTTATATATATATACATATATATATATATGTATATATATATATATATATATATAATATATATATATATATATATATATATATTATATATATATATATATATCAAAGGAGTCCGTCAGGGCTGCATGTTATCCTCACATCTGTTCAGCATATAAAGTGAACTAATCATGAGAAAGAGGAGCACAGATGGCATGGGCATTACTACAGGAGGCAGAAACATCCCTGCCCTCAGGTATGCTGATGACACAGCACTCTGTGGGCAATGATAGCACAAGCAGGAGAAGAAGTCTCTACAGATTCAATGCCAAGAGCACCCACCACTGCTGGCCCGAAGTTAAATGCCAAAAAGACCAAAGTGATGAACATGAATGGTACAGTCGCCCCTCAGAATAATTATCAAAATCAACGGAGCAGATCTGGAGTATGTTCAAAATGTAGAATATTCAGGCTCTGTAAAAGAGAAGAATGGCTCCTGTCGATGAGACGTCCAGGCCAGAATCAGTATGGCCAAGCAACAGAGGATTCAGTTGAACAGCATTTGGAAAGACAGGCATACCTCAATATCTAAACATCAGAATTGTCAAAACACTAATCTGGCCTGTATTGCTGTATGGGCCAGAAGCCTGGACACTACGGATGAGACTATAAACCGAGGCACCGTGTGCGAACGCATGCAGAACATCTTGCGCACACGTTAAATCCTGTTCCGCTGTTCGAAAGAGTAGGCCATTGTGTGCCTGTGGGAACAGATGACAAAATTTAAAAACCGCATACACACGCATAAAAAAAATTAAAATATAATATATATATATATATATATATATATATATATATATATATATATATATATATATATATATATATATATATATATCATCTGAGCACTTTGATTTGTTGCTTTACAAGATTCAGTGCTATATAAATTCCATACATTATTATTATTATTATTATTATTATTATTATTATTATTAAAATAGAAAGAGACCAAATGAACACAGCTGGATTGTGATTCTACACTGACTTCTTAGAGTCAAATGGGCAGACAGAAGAACAAGTGAAAGCATTCTTGGTGAAATTTCAGTGCAAAGACAAATGCTGGATGAAACTGATAGGCACAGACTGAGATAGGTTGGTCATGCAAACAGAAACACACAGACAATTCTGATGATGACAGTTCTCCAAGGTAAGGTTGAGGGCAGAAGGAAAAAGAGGCAGACCACCAACATCCTACATTGCCAACATCACTGAGGTCAGTGGTCTGGGAGGAGGGCTACAGGAGATTGTAGAACTCAGCAGAGACAGAGAGGGATGGCGCTGGGTGGAGCCCCTACCCTGCCAATCCCTGCCCCCGGGACAGATGAGTCACCCCAGACCAGGGACACACCTGGTGCAGGGCAGTGGTCCTCGTCCTCCTCCCTCTCCTGCAGCTGCCTCAGGGACGGCACAGCTCAGTGGTCAGAGCTCTCGCTTTCCCCCAGCCAAGGTTAAGCAGCATCCAGCGTAGTTACCACTTATATGGGAGACCTTTTGCGCGCCTTGGCTTCAGTACAATCCCCTAGTTCACCCAGCTGTAAATGTGTACCTGCTCTATTTAGGGTCAGGGAAGGTAAAGCAGCGAGGGAAAGGAGATGGGCGCCGCCCTCAATATGCTGGCCCCTAGAGAAGTGAGGTCTCTGACGCCTCGACCCCCCTACGACCTTATAGGTTATAGGATACCTTGACCTTGACTTTAGATGCCTCAGGCGTCATCACCGGGATGCAGCGCTGCAGGGAATTGTTCAGCTTCTTCCCTGGCCTCAGCATCCCTGCCTCCT
>CM054159.1:28843910-28851410 GCA_028751875.1 Rapana venosa
TGCGCTGTGTGCTGGAAAGTCTGGGGAGGAATAACAGACAGACAACTTCATTCAGATGACACTGTCAACCAAGGTGGCGCACACAGAGCGTTGAGTCAGCTCGTTCAAACCACATCGACCTTGTGTAGCTGAGTAAGCCATCCGTGGGACGGGATAGCTCAGTAGTCAGAGCACTCGCTTTCCCCCAGCTAAGGTTAAGCAGCACCCAGCGTGGTTACCAAGTGGATTGGAGACCTTTTGCGCGCCTTGGCTTCAGTACAGTTCCCCCAGTTCACCCAGCTGTAAATGGGTACCTGCCCTCTTTAGGGTCAGGGAAAGTAAAGCAACGAGGGAGAGGAGATCAGCGCCGCCCTCAATATGCTGGCCCCTGGAGAAACTGAGGACTTTGACACCTTGTTCTCCTACGACCACATAGGATATGGGAACACCTTTACCTTTAGGCCATCTATGGCCGGTGGTATAGTTGACATGTAACACCAGCCATGGTATGATGATTGGTAACACAGGCTGATGGTATGGTTGACAGGTGACACAGGCCTGTCTAGCATGCAATGTGCAACCCGGAGAGGTATGGGCTCCACTGCCTTCAACTTGCTCAAGCCAGGCTGTGGGAAACTTCCAGTGCAGAACTCCCCTGACCCCTGGAGGAGTTGAAGGTGTGGTCAGGCAGGAGGGAGATCTACACGCTTCTTAGCGATGGGACAAGGCGAGGAAACTCAACTCACCTCAACTGTCTCCATCGCCGCTGTCGTCGGTAGGAGCTCCACGCAATGCCACCACCAGGGTTCACCATCTCTCTCTGTCTCTGCTGAGTTCTACCATCTCCTGTAGCCCTCCTCCCAGACCACTGATCTCAGTGATGTTGGCAATGTAGGATGTTGGTGGTCTGCCTCTTTTCCTTCTGCCCTCAACCTTACCTTGGAGAACTGTCGTCATCAGACTTGTCTGTGTGTTTCTGTTTGCATGACCAACGTATCTCAGTCTGCGTTTATCCATTTCAGCCAAAAGTTCATCAAGAATGGCGAATAGAAAATGGTTTATGAAGTCTGTAAAAGAAAAAAGGAAGAAGACAGACCACCATCAAGCCACACCAATGACAGAAAACACTTGTTGGAGATGTTGGCCTGTATGAAATGTGGTCCTACCAAACTGTGCTGTCTGTGTTGGAGATGTTGGTCTGTCTAGAATGGGATGGCAGGACACTGTGCTGTCTGTGTTGGAGGTGTTGGTCTGTGTAGAATGGGATGGCAGGACACTGTGCTGTCTGTGTTGGAGATGTTGGTCTGTCTAGAATGGGATGGCAGGACACTGTGCTGTCTGTGTTGGAGGTGTTGGTCTGTGTAGAATGGGATGGCAGGACACTGTGCTGTCTGTGTTGGAGGTGTTGGTCTGTCTAGAATGGGATGGCAGGACACTGTGCTGTCTGTGTTGGAGTGTTGGTCTGTGTGAATGGATGCAGGACACTGTGCTGTTGTGCTTGGAGGTGTTGTGTCTAGAATGGGATGGCAGGACACTGTGCTGTCTGTGTTGGAGGTGTTGGTCTGTGTAGAATGGGATGGCAGGACACTGTGCTGTCTGTGTTGGAGATGTTGGTCTGTTAGAATGGGATGGCAGGACACTGTGCTGTCTGTGTTGGAGGTGTTGGTCTGTGTAGAATGGGATGGCAGGACACTGTGCTGTCTGTGTTGGAGGTGTTGGTCTGTTAGAATGGGATGGCAGGACACTGTGCTGTCTGTGTTGGAGATGTTGGTCTGTTAGAATGGGATGGCAGGACACTGTGCTGTCTGTGTTGGAGGTGTTGGTCTGTGTAGAATGGGATGGCAGGACACTGTGCTGTCTGTGTTGGAGATGTTGGTCTGTCTAGAATGGGATGGCAGGACACTGTGCTGTCTGTGTTGGAGGTGTTGGTCTGTGTTAGAATGGGATGGTAGGACACTGTGCTGTCTGTGTTGGAGATGTTGGTCTGTCTAGAATGGGATGGCAGGACACTGTGCTGTCTGTCTTGGAGATGTTGGTCTGTCTAGAATGGGATGGTAGGACACTGTGCTGTCTGTGTTGGAGATGTTGGTCTGTCTAGAATGGGATGGCAGGACACTGTGCTGTCTGTGTTGGAGGTGTTGGTCTGTGTAGAATGGGATGGCAGGACACTGTGCTGTCTGTGTTGGAGATGTTGGTCTGTCTAGAATGGGATGGCAGGACACTGTGCTGTCTGTGTTGGAGGTGTTGGTCTGTGTAGAATGGGATGGCAGGACACTGTGCTGTCTGTGTTGGAGATGTTGGTCTGTCTAGAATGGGATGGCAGGACACTGTGCTGTCTGTGTTGGAGGTATTGGTCTGTGTAGAATGGGATGGCAGGACACTGTGCTGTCTGTGTTGGAGGTGTTGGTCTGTCTAGAATGGGATGGCAGGACACTGTGCTGTCTGTGTTGGAGATGTTGGTCTGTGTAGAATGGGATGGCAGGACACTGTGCTGTCTGTGTTGGAGGTGTTGGTCTGTGTAGAATGGGATGGCAGGACACTGTGCTGTCTGTGTTGGAGATGTTGGTCTGTCTAGAATGGGATGGCAGGACACTGTGCTGTCTGTGTTGGAGGTGTTGGTCTGTGTAGAATGGGATGGTAGGACACTGTGCTGTCTGTGTTGGAGATGTTGGTCTGTCTAGAATGGGATGGCAGGACACTGTGCTGTCTGTCTTGGAGATGTTGGTCTGTCTAGAATGGGATGGTAGGACACTGTGCTGTCTGTGTTGGAGATGTTGGTCTGTCTAGAATGGGATGGCAGGACACTGTGCTGTCTGTGTTGGAGGTGTTGGTCTGTGTAAATGGGATGGCGTGACACTTGCATGTCTTCTGTTGAGAGTTGTTGTCTGTCTTGAATGGATGGCAGGACACTGTTGCGTCTGTGTTGGAGGTGTTGGTCTTGTAGAAGGGATGCAGGACATGTGCTGTCGGTTGGAGGTGTTGGTCTGTCTACATGGGATGGCAGGACTGTGCTGTCTGTGTTGGAGATGTTGGTCTGTGTAGAATGGGATGGCAGGACACTGTGCTGTCTGTGTTGGAGATGTTGGTCTGTGTAGAATGGGATGGTAGGACACTGTGCTGTCTGTGTTGGAGATGTTGGTCTGTGTAGAATGGGATGGCAGGACACTGTGCTGTCTGTGTTGGAGATGTTGGTCTGTCTAGAATGGGATGGTAGGACACTGTGCTGTCTGTGTTGGAGATGTTGGTCTGTCTAGAATGGGATGTCAGGACACTGTGCTGTCTGTGTTTCGGTTAGATACTATCTGGTGTCTGCTCTGTCAACTGCACTTTTCTGTTGATGTGTCTGTTTCTTCGTTTTTTGACGGCGACTTTCGATGTTAGCACAAGTAGTATCGGAAACAGATAACAAGTGTATGCAAGGATCATCACCACGTTGCCTTCATTACCATCCTCATTATTTTTGTTGGCATTGTTGTTGTTTTTGTTGCTGTTGTTGCTGTCGTCGTTGTCATCATAATTATCATCATCATCATCATTGTTGTTGTTGTCGTCGTCATCATCATCGTCATCATTATCATCACCATCATCATCACCACCACAACCATTATCATCGCGTTCGTCGTCGTCGTCGTTGTTGTTGTTGTCATCGTCACCATCATATCACACCATCATCACATCAATCATCACCATCATACATCGCATGTGTCACATAATCGTCGTCGCTCTCATATCACACTATCAAAAATCACACAAGTCAAGCCACAATGAGCAAGCTTTCAGACACAGACCTGGTATCGCTCAACATGATATGTGAAGCCACACAACACAACATCAAAACAACAATCAATCCACACTTCACATGTTTGAGGGGCAAGGCCTTCCGTTACGTTAAAACTGTGACATCATGATTGACAAATAACATAAACAACAGCAAAACAAAAACGATAGGTGAACGTACCCTTCCCCATATCACACTTTTTTAAAATTCAAGAAAAATAACAAAGTCAAAGTCAAAATGAGCAAACAATATTGCAGAACAGACCGAATTGCCAGAATGATTTTACCACACACACACTAAAACAATTAGTACAGATACTACTTCATGTGTTGAGGGGAAGGGGGGGGGGGGCAGCAAAAACTGTGGACATGTGCTTGAAAAAGGAAATAGACGGGAAAGGACAAAATTTAGTCCAAAAGAGATTTGGAGGGCGTGGGGGGGGGGGGGGGGGGGGGGTCGGGGGGCGAGATAAAGCAAACGCGAAGGGCCAAAATTAGAGCAGAAAAAGAGTAAATTCTTTACCCCAAAGTCTCAGAGAAGGGACTACTTTTTCAATTAAGAAATTTGATAGAAAAGATGATATTTTTCAAACCCCACATCGCATAAGAAGTGAAAAAAAAAATGTCTCCGCACCAAATTATGTAAAGAGTGAGAGAAAAGAGAAAATTCTTCACACCAAGCTCATTGATGTAAATATTTTTAGAATAGAAAAAGCCCCCAGATTTTGACATGAGAATAACAACAGAAACTGCTACAAACAATATGAACAGCAAGAACAAGCCATAGAAGAAGCAACAAACGTTGTTTTTTTAATTTGAAACTATAATTTGGGGAACAAAAACTAACTTGAGCAAGAGCAACGACATACTACAAAAACCAGAAGCAACAAAAATAACCGTAGCACATAATGCACCAACAAAACTCAAAAACCAATTATATTAGGATACTACACATTCTGAAACAGCCACAACAAATTCCAGGCGAAAAAACAACAACAACAAACAAAAGCATCAGCAGCATAAAGCGATAGCAACAACAACAACAACAACAAATTGTTTCAATTAAAAAAATCCACATCTGGACAAATCTACAACCCCAACAACAAGAACAGAAACAATAATAACAAACACACCAGACAGCATCACCCACATAAAACATCAACAACAGTAGTAGTAGGAGCAGCAACAGCAGTAGCAGCAGCAGCAGCAGCAACAGTAGCCCTCGTAAACTCAGTAGGGACAACTCCATTACATCCCCGACAGCCCACACCCAGCAGGTGACCCTCCCCACAAAAGTGAAGCTGACATCAAGCCAGGACATGGGAGATAACGAACCCCAAATCCAGCACTGACCCCCTCCTCCTCCCCCCTGTCCCCCATCCATCACAGCAGACGACATGTCGCCTTGTTCCCGACATGCCTTTCGCTTTGAAGGAAATGACGAAGCTTTGTCTGTTGTGGGTAGCCTCCCGTGGCGATGACTTCATTCTCGGTAGATTTCTTCGGGAGGCTGGGGGATCTCTGACTGTCCTGGAGTCCAGTGTGTTTGTTTCATTCATCTTCTTTTATAGCCCGGGGCTCTGCTAGAGTCCCACTGTGTTTTATGTGAAGCTGGCGGCTTTATTAAGAAAACAGAAGAAGAATTACCACCGAGTACTGTCAGCTGACTGGTTGTTTTGCTCTGGGGGTTGTCAGTTGGTTGTCAAGAGTTTGCACAGTTTTCACCCGAGCTTCGATTATTCATGAGATGACAGCTCTGGTATGGCCTTTGTGGTCGGCGGAGCTGTCAACTTCACACCTGGACTGAAGTGAAGGTGTGCGGGACAGTGCCAATGTCATCATCAGAACAAAATTAATCCTTTCCAGAAGACATTGCGCCATTCTCAACATCCACAAACCCTGCCAAGGAGTTTTTTTCAGCGGGCACACGCAAACACATGTTTGCATGCGAGTGTGTGGGTGCACACACGCATACAAGCACACGTGCAGGGTCATACATACGCATGCAAGAACGCATGTGCATACACACACACCCACGCACGCACGCACGTACATACACACATTGTTCTGCATTTCATTTTGTTCCCTGTGTACTTTGAAGAATTAAAAGAAACCCAGTTTGTATCAAGAAAACAGACTTCACCCTCTGGCGTGTGTGTGTGTGTGTGTGTGTGTGTGTGTGTGTGTGTGTGTGTGTGTGTGTGTGTCAGTATGTGCGTTCGTCTTTCTCTCTCTCTCTCTCTCAACTTTGCTTGTTGTCAGCAGATTAGCTTTGACAACACCAACAACAATAACTTCTACTGCTGCTGGTGTTGTTGTTGATACCACTACTACTACTATTACTATTACTCCTACTACTACTACTATTACTACTACTACTACTGCTACTACTACAACTTTTACTTCTACTACTAATAATAATAATGATAATAATGTATGGTATTTGTATAGCGCTGAATCTTGTACAGCAAATGGAAATGCTCACATTCAAATCATTTACACATATGCAACCTTCCACAAAATATTAGAATTAACATAATTATATCAAATGTATTTTCACGTACACGCACGCACATACTCACACAAACAAGACAGAAGGACATGAGGAGAAGACATCCGACAGGAAAGTGTCAAATGTAGGCTTTTGGCGAGGGGATAGATACTACTACTACTACTTTTACTTTTACTACTTTTACTACTACTACTACTACTTCTACTTTTACTACTTTTACTACTACTACTTCTACTTTTACTACTACTACTACTACTTCTACTTTTACTACTTTTACTACTACTACTACTACCACTTCTACTTTTACTACTACTACTACTACTTCTACTTTTACTACTACTACTACTACTACTACTATTACTAGGCCTACTACTTTTACTATTACAACTTCTACTATCACTGCATTGGTGTTGCTACAGCTGCTGCTGCTCTACTACTACTGCATCTTCTACTCTTCCTGCTACTGTTGCTGCTACTCTTCCTGCTACTCTTGCTGCTACTGTTGCTGCCACTATTGGTGCTACTATTGCTGCTACTATTGCTGCTACTGTTGCTGTTACTTCTACTCTTTTATTATCACCGCCTGATATCACCACTGCTACGTTTGCTTGTGGTCGTGGAACTGCTACAATGACCAAACAACCAAACATAACAAATGAATCTCTCTCTCTCATCACCATGTCCCATCTACCCCCTCCTCCCCCTCCTATCTCCCTTGGTCTTCCACCAAGGGGAGTCCTGCAATCCCACAATCCATTTTTCATGTTAACCTCTGGGTGCTGGAGCATGTCGGGTAAAGTGGAAGGACAGGTCGGCACTGAGGAGATCTCCCGCGCTGTCATTGGCGCGGCCATTGGTTGACGTAACCAGGCCTGGCTAATGGCCATGGCTTATTTATGGCCTTGCTGCTGGACGTCCTCACCCAAGCGTGATGGTCACTCAAGCCCGCCCTTGGCGCGGCCACCACAGCTCAACCAAGACCATTGGTCAAGTCTCTCCCCTCCCTCCCTCCCTCTTCTCCTCCTCCCCACCACCCCCACCCCTCCTTCCTCGTTTCCGTCCACTTTCCGCACGTTAGCTTGGTTGCTCAAAATGCACCGTGTGTTTTCATTGGCTGGGGTTAAAACGCGAAGCATTTTCATTGGCTGGGGGGTTGAGGCTGAGTACTAAGCGCGGGAGATTTCCCTTCTGCAAAATGGCGACTGGGGGGTGGGAGTCTACCCGCGTAACAC
>CM054159.1:28856410-28861410 GCA_028751875.1 Rapana venosa
TCTCCTTCCTTCTCCTCTCTCCTTCCTTCTCTCTCTCCTTCCTTCTCCTCTCCTCCTTCTCCTCTCCCTTCCTTTCCTCCTCTCCTTCCTTCTCCTCTCCCTCCTTCTCTCTCTCCTATCCTTCTCCTCCTTCCTTCCTCTCCCTCTCCTTCCTTCTCCTCTTTCCTTCCTCTCCTCTCCTCCTTCCTTCTCCTCTCTCCTCCTTCTCCTCTCTCCTTCCTTCTCCTCTCCTTCCTTCTCCTCTCCTTCCTTCTCCTCTCCTTTCCTTCTCCTCTCCTTCCTTCTCCTCTCCTTCCTTCTCCTCTCCTATCTTCTCCTCTCCTTCCTTCTCCTCTCCTTCCTTCTCCTCTCCTATCTTCTCCTCTCCTTCCTTCTCCTCTCACCTTCCTTCTCCTCTCCTTCCTTCTCTCTCCTTCCTTCTCCTCTCCTTCCTTCTCCTCTCCTTCCTTTCTCCTCTCTATCTTCTCCTCTCCTATCTTCTCCTCTCCTTCCTTCTCCTCTCCTATCTTCTCCTCTCCTATCTTCTCCTCTCCTTCCTTCTCCTCTCCTATCTTCTCCTCTCCTTCCTTCTCCTCTCCTTCCTTCTCCTCTCCTTCCTTCTCCTCTCCTATCTTCTCCTCTCCTATCTTCTCCTCTCCTATCTTCTCCTCTCCTCCCTTCTCTCCTCTTCCCTTCTCCTCTCCTATCTTCTCCTCTCCTATCTTCTCCTCTCCTATCTTCTCCTCTCCTATCTTCTCCTCTCCTCCCTTCCTCCTCTTCCCTTCTCCTCTCCTATCTTCTCCTCTCCTATCTTCTCCTCTCCTATCTTCTCCTCTCCTATCTTCTCCTCTCCTATCTTCTCCTCTTTCCTTTCTTCTGCTCTCCTCCCTTCTCTCCTCCTCCCTTTTTCCTCTCACCTTTCTTCTCCTCTGCTCCCTTCTCCTCTGCTCCCTTCTCCTCTTCTCCCTTCTCCTCTCTCCTTCCTTCTCCTGGTTTGGAAACTGAAGGTATTCAAAATTTGTCACTTTGGTTTGGACTTTTTATTTGTTTCTTCCGACTTTTATTGTCACACAAACGCTCGCGCGAGCAAGCACGCATGCATGTGCGTCCGTGGGTGCCTGTGTGTTCTGGGGGGGGGGGGGGGGGGGGGGGAGGAGGCGGGGGGCGGAAGGGGGGTGTCTGTGTCGTCAGGACTTCAATGCAATCGAAGCATGCTGAAGAAAGCCCCACGGAACACACAGGCCATGCATTATTCGCACTGTCGCCTCTCTTCACACACACACACACACACAGAGTACAGTACAGGACAGGACAGGCCTGGTGGAGGAGTTTAGAGGGATTCTGTGGGAAGGTGGTTCGTTACTTGCTTGGTTAGGTATAGTTGGACGGCTGGTTGGTTGGTTGGGTAGTTGGTTAGTTAGGTAGGTAGGTAGGTAGGTAGGTAGAGAAGGCAAGGCAAGGCAAGGCAAACTTCTAACTTTCGAAGACAATAGATAAGTACTGACATGACGTGTATTTTTTTTAATCCAGTCCCCATCCTTATTAAGAGTTATATTACAATATAAGCTTTTCGTAAGAGTTAGGCCATTGTGTGCCGGTAGGAAGATATGACAAAATTTACAAAACTGCAAACACACGGGGGCTGGATGTAAAAAAAAAAAGCACATAAGTGCTGATTCCATCATCCTTGATATAAAAGAATAAGATAGATAAATAAAAAATGAATAAGCTGGGCTGGTGTGTGGCTGAGGATGCTGGAAGCAGTGTGGCTTTGGACAGAGCTGGACCCTGCAACCTCTGTCCCTGTCAGAGGGAGGGGCCTTCAGCTAAGCCCACAGGGCCGTGTGCCGGAGCAGATGCTGACCACACCAGCGAACCCATGCAGCGCTGGGCTGTTTGTCGCATCCAAGCATGCATCATTCAGGCGCACCCTCCATCCTCCCCCCCACTACCCCCCACCCAGCACACACCAGTCCAGCCTGTGAAGCAGCGCCTAGCCAGCAGTCCAGGGTGCACAGTCTCTACGGTGTGTGGTCATCAACTGACATTGTCATCAACTAATTAACAGCTCCCTTCATTTTCCAATGGCGGACCAAGCCTGTAGAGATCGGTCAGTGAGGGAAGGGGAGGTAGGAGGGGGAGGGGGTGTTGTCAGGGGACATTCCCCCCCGGTGTGACTATCGCTTTAGCAAATCACCTGGACATATGTTTGTTGTCCCGTCCTCTGGACATTTCAGGTGGTAAGACCACACCCCTCTTTTCTTCGGCGTGCGTTATCAATCTTTCTCCAAGGTAGGAAAAGTGTCTGTGAGTTCAAGGTTTCAGGTTTTTCTTTCAGCCTGTGGAATAGTATAGGATATGGCGCTGGACTTTTCCAATTAGAATAAACGGTAGTATTTGAAACTTTATAGTGGCAAAGATGTTCACAACGCTGAATGTATAAAGAAAAATGTAGATCTCATTCATGTCATCACACTTTATTGCTGATAATTAAACGTTAGTAAGTAATAAACTACAGAAGGCGAACACATATTCTGATACTTATACACACACACATACATACATACATACATACATACATACATACATACATACATACATACATACATACATACATACATACATACATACGTACAGATAGACAGACAGGCAGACCTACATACATACATTCATACATACATACATGCATTCATACATACACATACATTCAAACATACATACATACATACATACATACATACATACACATACATACATACATACATACATACATACATACATACATACATACATACATACATACATACATACATACATACATACATACATACATACATACATACATACATGTATGTTTGTCCGTCGTGCTCGACGATGACCTCCAAAACAGCAGAGGAGGCAGCTGCTGTTTCGGAAATTGGGAAGAAATTTGATTATAGTGGAGATGCCTTGCCCACAGTACATCCCCACTCTCTTGGCCAAGTGGGCATAAGGACAGTCAGCGTTGGAGATGCTCTCCAAAGGCCAACCAGCCCCCAGGGCTGCAGCCCATGACTGTGCGAGTCAAGCCTCCTAGTCAGAGAGTCATAGTCGATCACTAAAGACTAAGCTGTAAAGTGGAATTCCATGAGTGGAAAAGCCACTGGTCATACAGCCTCTCACTTTGCTGTTGCCCCCAGCGTCAATGGTTTCATCAAGAACTGTGATAAAGCCCAGGCACTGCATACATACATACATACATGCATACATACATACATACATACATACATACATACATACATACATACATACATACATACATACATACATTCATACATACATACATACATACATACATACATACATACATACATACATACATACATACATACATACATACATACATACATACATAACATACATACATACATACATACATTCATACATACATACATACATACATACATACATACATACATACATACATACATACATACATACATACATACATACATACATACATACATACATACATACATACAAACATACATACATACATACATCAACGCTTACAGTCTTTATAGTCCATCATTTACTAAACACAATGCTTGTCATGTACCAAGGCGTTCAACAACGAAAGGACAAACTGTAGGCAGACAAACGACGGCCACATGGTCAACAGTGAGACTCACGACCAGATTTGCCAGTCCTTTGTCTAAAGAGAAGCACTGGTAATTATGTCCAGTCTGAAGCGAGCACAGTCATGTACATTCTAAAAATAAACGACAGTTGCCAGGCACGACAGGGAAGGTTGCTGTGGTCTACCCTCCACAAGTCTGTGAGTGACATGGCGCGTACATGGAGGACATAGTTATCGTTTTTTATGAATCCTGCTCTGCTTTTCGTATGTTGTGGGTTTTTTATGAATATACGGCAATATCCGTGCTGCGCACCATCCTATGGTATCTCTCTGTTTTTTAATCCTATCATAATAATTATCATCCTATATTTTATTTGTGTTGTTTCAATCCTATCATAATAATTATCATACTGTAGTTTTTGTATGTTGTTTCAATCCTATCATAATAATTATCATCCTATATTTTCTTTATGTTGTTTCAATCCTATCATAATATCACCCTGTACTTTCTTTATGTTCTTTCAATCCTATCATAGTATCATCCCTACATATTCTGATTGTTCTTTCAATCCTATCATAATATCACCCTGTACTTTCTTTATGTTCTTTCAATCCTATCATAGTATCATCCCTACATATTCTGATTGTTCTTTCAATCCTATCATAATATCACCCTGTACTTTCTTTATGTTCTTTCAATCCTATCATAGTATCATCCCTACATATTCTGATTGTTCTTTCAATCCTATCATAATATCACCCTGTACTTTCTTTATGTTCTTTCAATCCTATCATAGTATCATCCCTACATATTCTGATTGTTCTTTCAATCCTATCATAATATCACCCTGTACTTTCTTTATGTTCTTTCAATCCTATCATAGTAACATCCCTACATATTCTGATTGTTCTTTCAATCCTATCATAATATCACCCTGTACTTTCTTTATGTTCTTTCAATCCTATCATAGTATCATCCCTACATATTCTGATTGTTCTTTCAATCCTATCATAATATCACCCTGTACTTTCTTTATGTTCTTTCAATCCTATCATAGTATCATCCCTACATATTCTGATTGTTCTTTCAATCCTATCATAATATCACCCTGTACTTTCTTTATGTTCTTTCAATCCTATCATAGTATCATCCTATCGTCCTGGCTTCACATCACTGTCTCCTGTCCTGGATTCACGTCACTGTCTGTCTCCTGTCCTGGATTCACGTCACTGTCTGTCTCCTGTCCTGGCTTCACGTCACTGTCTGTCTCCTGTCCTGGCTTCACGTCACTGTCTGTCTCCTGTCCTGGATTCACGTCACTGTCTGTCTCCTGTCCTGGCTTCACGTCACTGTCTGTCTCCTGTCCTGGCTTCACGTCACTGTCTGTCTCCTGTCCTGGCT
>CM054159.1:28871410-28878910 GCA_028751875.1 Rapana venosa
TCTGTCTGTCTATCTGTCTCTGTCTGCCTCTCTCTCCCTCTTTCTGTCTATCTGTCTATCAGTCTCTGTCTGTCTCTCTCTTTCTCTCTCTCTCTTCTCTCTGTCTCTCTGTCTCTCTGTCTGTCTATCTATCTGTCTGTCTGCTCTCCTCGTCTCTCTCTCTCTCTCTCTCTCTCTCTCTCTCTCTTCTCTCTCTCTCTCTCTCTCTTCTCTTCTCTCTCTCTCCTCTCTTCTGTCTACTGTTCGTCTCGTCTCTCTCTCTCTCCTCTCTCTCCTCTCTCTCTCTCTCTCTCCTTCTTCTCTCTCCCAGAAAGCATTATGATTTACATACAATCAGGAAGTGACAACATGAAGTACACAGTGCACTCGATACTTAAGCAACTGCATGCCATCACTTCATAGCGAGTCTAGTGTAGACAGCTAGGTAGGGAAGATGTCCCACACTGACAGTGTCTAGGAGCGGTCAGTATACTGCTGCAGCGGGAATGGACGGCTGACTTTCAGGCTGCTGACCAGTGGGTCAGGACCAGCATCCCATGTAACCCCAGCCATCACCTGCCTCACCTGCCTCCTCACCTGCCTCACCTGCCTCACCTGCCTCCTCACCTGTCTCCTCACCTGCCTCCTCACCTGCCTCCTCACCTGTCAGCATTGCCAGGTGTGACGTGTTCAATGACATTTACTAACAGTGACATACAAGCCAGTCCCTGGACAGAGGAGTCACGAGGAATCCTTCACTCCACTGTTTCGTCCTAAGCTAGAGCTCCCAGGTTCACTAATGGTCAGGTTGTGTGTATGTGACTGGTTTAGTCCACCACCAAGGTAGCCGCATTCCGACGTCAGGGATGATGTCTAAAATACGTCACCAGTGTGCATGTGAGCTTTTTTTTTTTTTAATGTTACCGTCCGTTCCTACTGGGACACATTGTCCTAATCTTCCGAAAAGCAAAACAGGTTTTAACGTGTGGTCAAGATGTTCTGCGTGCGTTCGCACACGGGACCTCGGTGTATAGTCTCATCTGGATTTTGCAGGGAGAAGAGTCAGTATTGATGTTAACTCCAGGGGAAAAATCCTCTTGAACGAGATTCAAACCCGGGTCAGCAGATCACGACTACACCACTCTAACCACCAGGCCATCGCGTCCCCAGTCAGATAACGAGCGTCATGCTGGCTCTAACCACTCGGACACTCACACCGCCACTCAGGTCTTGTGGGCGGAGGGAAAACTCAGGCCCGGACGAGAATGGAACCCGCACTTGTGGCTTTTTTAGGCAGGTGCATTACCTCCAGACCAGCAAAGACTGCCCCGTGTCGCTTCCAGTCACACACATACATGCATGAGTGTGAGGAGCTATCCCACGTCAGCTAGCGTCCATCTGACACTGGCAGGGAATCTCCAGACCCCCTCCCCTCTTCCTCCCCCCGGGCAGATGTTGTGTATGCCTGGACCGTTGTTTGCCTGCCATGACGGTAGTGTCGCCACAATCCCATGCACTTCGAAGATGACAGTGTGAAACGCCGACACAACCTTCACACTGATTCACAGTCTGTTCTTTTCTTTGGACTTGTTGAAAGGCTTTCCTCACACAGCTGGGGTTGTCAGCCCTTTACTAGTCAACAACAACAACAACAACAACACACACATAATTCTATACCAATATATTTTTTTAGAAAATATGGTCACCAGTGATTTCAGTAACACTCAGTATCTGCTGACTTCCTGATCCATGACCTGTTGTACATGAGTGAAGCCAACCCTTGCCTGATGATAAAAGAACATCCCCATCTTGAACATCATTGCATGTACACAACTGTCAAAGCAGTATTCTCCTTGTCAATACATTTGGGCAGATGATGCCTCTTTGAAACAGCGGAAAGCATGATTGTACACATGTAAAAAAGTAAAGATACCCGTTGCCGCTCGTCTGCCTGTTCTCTGAGGATGGGGAAGAAGCGTGGAAGGCGACAGGACACACGCTGCTGTGTCTGTTTTGTTCTTTGTTTCTTTCCTTCTGTCTTTGTTCTCAAACACTTTTCCCTGCAGATCAATGTAATCGCTTCCAGTTTGGTACAGTCTTCAAGAGCTGTAAACCTGAGTGAAGATATCTTGCTCATAGTCCTCTTCTCTATCCCTCACTCTGTTCGTCTGTCTCTCAGTCTCTATCTCCCTTGTGTGTGTGTGTGTGTGTGTGTGTGTGTGCGTGCGTGCGTGCGTGCGTGCGTGCGTGCGTGCGTGCGTGTGTGTGTGTGTGTGTGTGTGTGTGTGTGTGTGTGTGTGTGTGTGTGTGTGTGTGTGTGTGTATGTGTGTGTGTGTGTGTGTGTCGTAAACGTGAATGTGTGCATGAGAGAGAGAGCGAGCTTGTGACAACAGTTGATATAATTATTCAGTTACATGTATTTATCAGAGATTCCTTTTCCTCTTTCGGTTTTCATGATTTCCTTGTTGTAAAAAACATATTGCTGAAATTGTGTTCATACTGTGCTCCATGCCAAAAGACTGTATTGTTAATGGCAATAAATTACTTTCAGTTTTCTCTCTCTCTCTCCATTCAGAGTATGTTTTCATGCAATATTTTCTCCCACTCAATGGCTGGCCATCATAACTTCAGTGCAGTGTGTGTGCATGCGCGCGCGCCTCTGTGTGTGTGTGTGTGTGTGTGTGTGTGTGTGTGTGTGTGTGTGTGTGTGTGTGTGTGTGTGTGTGTGTGTGTGTGTGTGTGTGTGTGTGTGTGTGCTGGCCTCTGACTTACTGCAGGCCTGGGGCAGGGCAGCCTGTGGGCACCTCTAATGACCCTTTGTCCAGGGCGCCAGGCCATAGTTTTTGTCAGCTGTTTGTTGATCATTTCTCTCTTCACTGAGATCATAAAATATTGATATCGACAGTGGTGTTGGTGTTGGTGTTTATATTGATATTGACAGTGGTGTTGGTGTTGGTGTTTATATTGATATTGACAGTGGTGTTGGTGTTGGTATTGATATTGATAGTAGTGTTGGTGTTGGTATTGATATTGATATTGATAGTAGTGCTGGTGTTGGTGTTTATATGGATATTGATAGTAGTGTTGGTGTTGGTATTCATATTAGTATTGATAGTGGTGTCGGTGTTGGTATATATATTGATATTGATAGTGGTGTTGGTGTTGGTGTTTAGATTGATATTGATAGTGGTGTTGGTGTTGATATTTATATTGATATTGACAGTGGTGTTGGTGTTTATATTGATATTGATAGTGGTGTTGGTGTTGGTATTTATATTGATATTGATAGTAGTGTTGGTGTTGGTATTGATTTTTGATATTAATAGTGGTGTTGGTGTTGGTGTTTATATTGATATTGATAGTGGTAATGGTGTTGGTGTTTATATTGATATTGATAGTGGTGTCGGTGTGGTTTTATATTGATATTGACAGTGGTGTTGGTGTTGGTATTGATATTGATATTAATAGTGGTGTTGGTGTTGGTGTTTATATTGATATTGATAGTGGTGTCAGTGTTGGTATTTATATTTATATTGATAGTGGTGTTGGTGTTGGTATTTATATTGATATTGATAGTAGTGTTGGTTTTGGTATTTATATTGATATTGATAGTGGTGTTGGTGTTGGTGTTTATATTGATATTGATAGTGGTGTTGGTGTTGGTGTTTATATTGATATTGCTAGTGGTGTCAGTGTTAGTATTGATATTGATAGTGGTGTTGGTGTTGGTGTTTATATTGATATTGATAGTGGTGTTGGTGTTGGTATTCATATTGATATTGATAGTGGTGTTGGTGTTGGTATTTATATCGATATTGATAGTGGTGTTGGTGTTGGTGTTTATATTGATATTGATAGTGGTGTTGGTGTTTATATTGATATTGATAGTGGTGTGGTATTTAAATTGATATCGATAATGGTGTTGGTATATATATTGATATTGATAGTGGTGTTGGTGTTTTATATTGATATTGAGAGTGGTGTTGGTGTTTATATTGATATTGATAATGGTGTTGGTATTTATATTGATATCGGTAATAGTGTTGGTATTAATATTGATATCGCTAAGGGTGTTGGTATTGATATTGATATCGATAATGGTGTTGGTATTGATATTGATACTGATAGTGGTGTTGGTGTTTATATTGATATTGATAGTGGTGTTGGTGTTTATATTGATATTGATAGTGGTGTTGGTGTTTATATTGATAGTGATAGTGGTATTGGTGTTGGTATTGATATTGATATTGATAGTGGTGTTGGTGTTGGTGTTGAGATTGATATTGATAGTGATGTTGGTGTTGGTATTTATATTGATATTGATAGTGGTGTTGGTTTTGGTGTTGATTTTGATAGTGGTGTTGGTTTTATATTGATATTGATAGTCGTGTTGGTGTTGGTATTTATATTGATATTGATAGTTATGATTGTGTTGTTGTTTATGTTGATATTGGTGTCGGTTTTGGTATTTATATTGATATTGTTAGTGGTGTTGGTGTTGATGTTGATATTGATATTGATAGTGGTGTTGGTGTTGGTGTTGATATTGATATTGATAGTGGTGTTGGTGTTGGTATTTATATTGATATCGATAGTGGTGTTGGTGTTGGTATTTATGTTGATATTGATAGTGGTGTTGGTGTTGGTGTTGATATTGATAGTGGTGTTGGTGTTGGTATTTATATTGATATTGATATTGATAGTTGTGTTGGTGTTGGTGTTGATATTGATATTGATAGTGATGTTGGTGTTGGTATTTATATTGATATTGATAGTGGTGTTGGTGTTGGTATTTATATTGATATTGATAGTGGTGTTGGTATTTATATTTGTATTGATAGTGGTGTTGGTGTTTATATTGATATTGATAGTGGTGTTGGTGTTTATATTTATATTGATAGTGGTGTTGATGTTGGTGTTGGTATTTATACTGATATTGATAGTGGTGTTGGTGTTGGTATATATATTGATATTGATAGTGGTGTTGGTGTTGGTGTTCTATTGATAGTGGTGTTGGTGTTGGTATTGATATTGATAGTGGTGTTGGTGTTGGTGTTTATATTGATATTGATAGTGGTGTTGGTGTTGGTATTTATATTGATATTGATAGTGGTGTTGGTATATATATATATATATATATATATATATTTTATTTTATATATATATATATATATATATATATTTTATAGATATAGATATATAGATAGATATAGATAGAGATAGATATAGATAATATATATATATATATATAGATAGATAGATAGATAGATATAGATATAGTATATATATTATATATATATATATATATATATTGATGTGGTGTTGGTGTTGGTATTGATATTGATATTGATAGTGGTGTTGGTGTTGGTGTTATATTGATATTGGTAGTGGTGTTGGTGTTGGTATTGATATTGATATTGATAGTGGTGTTGGTGTTGGTATTGATATTGATATTGATAGTGGTGTTGGTGTTGGTGTTATATTGATATTGGTAGTGGTGTTGGTGTTGGTATTGATATTGATATTGATATTGATAGTGGTGTTGGTGTTGGTATTGATATTGATCTTGATAGTGGTGTTGGTATTGATATTGATATTGATAGTGTGTTGGTGTTGGTATTGATATTGATATTGATAGTGGTGTTGGTGTTGGTGTTATATTGATATTGATAGTGGTGTTGGTGTTTTATATTGATATTGATATTGATAGTTGTGTTGGTGTTGGTGTTGATATTGATATTGATAGTGATGTTGGTGTTGGTATTTATATTGATATTGATAGTGGTGATGGTGTTGGTATTTATATTGATATTGATAGTGGTGTTGGTGTTGGTATTTATATTGATATTGATAGTAGTGTTGGTCTTTATATTGATGTTGATAGTAGTGTTGGTGTTGGTAATTATATCGATATTGATAGTAGTGTTGGTCTTTATATTGATATTGATAGTAGTGTTGGTCTTTATATTTGATATTGATAGTAGTGTTGGTGTTGGTAATTATATTGATATTGATAGTAGTGTTGGTATTTATATTGATATTGATAGTAGTGTTGGTGTTGGTACCCTGTCTCTTGCTCAGAGTTGACTGATTTTTTTTTCTCCCGGAGAGTTTGTTTTGTAATCGTTGTTTGTAGTTTAGTGTTGTTGCATTATTGTTGCTGTAATCATCTTCATCGTTGCTGTCTTTCTCCATCTTTTCATCATTATCATCATTATCTTCTTCTTTTTACACACACACACACACACACACACACACACAGACACACACACACACACACACACACACACACACACACACACACACACTATACTGCTGCCACATAGGCAACCAACAGAGTCCTGTGGAAGGAATGGTGTGGGTGGTGGGGGTGGTGTGGGTGGTGGGGGGTGGTGTGGGTGGTGGGGGGTGTGTGGGGGTGGGGGGGTGGGGGTGGTGTGGGTGGTGGGGGGTGGTGGGGGTTTGGGTGGGGGGGTGTGGGTGGTGGGGGGTGGTGGGGGGGTGGGGATGGTGGGGGTGGATGGGGGGATGGTGGGGGGTGGTGGGGGATGGTGGGGTGTGGGGGGGTGGGTGGTGGGGGGTGGTGGGGAGGTGGGGTGGGGGGATGGTGGGGGATGGTGGGGGGGTGGGGGGGGATGGTGGGGGATGGTGGGGGTGGTGGGGGTGGTGGGGTGGTGGGGGATGGTGGGGGTGGTGGGGGATGGTGGGGGATGGTGGGGGATGGTGGGGGATGGGTGGGGGTGGTGGGGGGGGATGGGGGGGTGGTGGGGGATGGTGGGGGTGGTGGGGGTGGTGGGGGTGGGTGGGGGTGGTGGGGTGGTGGGGGGGGGGGGGTGGATGGGGGGGATGGTGGGGGGGGGGTGGTGGGGTGGTGGGGGGTGGTGGGGTGGTGGGGGTGGTGGGGGTGGTGGGGGGGGGGGATGGTGGGGGATGGGTGGGGGATGGTGGGGGTGGTGGGGATGGTGGGGGTGGTGGGGGGTGGGGGGATGTGGGGGGGATGGTGGGGGATGGTGGGGGGGGGGGATGGTGGGGATGGTGGGGGTGGTGGGGGTGGTGGGGGGGGGGGGGGGGTGGGGGGATGGGGGGATGGTGGGGTGGTGGGATGGTGGGGTGGTGGGGGGGGTGGTGGGGGGTGGGGGGTGGGGGGGGGGGGGATGGTGGGGAGGGTGGGGGTGGTGGGGTGGTGGGGATGGTGGGGGTGGTGGGGATGGTGGGAGGTGGGGGTGGTGGGGTGGTGGGGTGTGGGGGTGGTGGGGGGGGGATGTGGGGTGGGGGGGATGGTGGGGGGGGGATGGTGGGGGTGGTGGGGGTGGTGGGGGTGGTGGGGATGGTGGGGGATGGTGGGGGGATGGTGGGGGATGGTGGGGAGGGGGAGGTGGGGGATGGTGGGGGGTGGTGGGGGGGTGGGGGGGTGGTGGGGGTGGTGGGGTGTGGGGTGGTGGGGGGTGGTGGGGGTGGTGGGGGTGGTGGGGGTGATGGTTGCCTTTGTGGCAGCAGTGTATATGTGTGCGTGTGCGTGT
>CM054159.1:28883910-28898910 GCA_028751875.1 Rapana venosa
CCAAAGGACAGTTACTAGAGATCTTGCCATGTTTATTTTTCATGCTGTCCGACAGAGAAAAGATCATTCTTCTATTAAAAGTTACAGCTGAGATACAAACAAAAACCATGTCATGCATGTGGTAGGATAATAAAGATCAGTACAAGAAATCTGTATGATGCATGATTCAGAATACTAAAGAAAGAGCCAGAAGATGCAACAGAACGTATGAAAGAACAAGAAAGGACACAAGAACAGGCAAAAGAACTAAAGAAAAACGTGAAGAGAAGACAAGCAAGAACAAGACAAGACACAACAGTACAACACAAACACAAGCGACCAAGACGACAACAACAAACAAAACGAGCAACAAACAGGAAAGACCAAAGAACAAACTAGAAGTATAAGCAGGCTAGAAAGAACAAGAAGAAAAAGAAAGATAATAGAGAACAGGATAATCAAAGAAAACAGAACAGAAACAGAACAAAGTAAGAACAAAGAAGAAAAACAGAACAGTCAAGAAGACAAGAACATGAAGAAAAAGAAGAACAAGAAAGAAAAACAGAAAGAAGAAAAAGAAAAGAAAGAAAGAAAGAAAAAAAAAAAAGAAAGAAGAAGAAAGAAAGAAAAAAGAAAGAAAAAGAAAAAGAAGAAAAAAGAACAAGAAAAGAAAAGACAAAGAAAACAAAGAAAGAAAGAAAGAAAAGAACAAACAAAACAAAAAAGACAAAGAAACGAAAAAAAAGAAAAAAGAAGGAAAGAACAAACAAACAAAAGCTCTGAATCATGGCTATAACGATGTTAGAAGCTGTATGTTGTATGATATAAAACTGTTGTTATGCTGTATGCTGTATGTTGTATGCTGTATACTGTATGCTGTATGTTGTATGTTGTATACTGTATGTTGTATGTTGTATACTGTATGTTGTATGTTGTACACTGTATGTTGTATGCTGTATGTTGTATGTTGTATACTGTATGTTGCATGCTGTATGTTGTAGAATGTATGCTGCATGCTGTATGTTGTATGTTTATGCTGTATGCTGTATACTGTATAATATATGCTGTATGTTGTATACTCTATGCTGTATACTTACTGTATGCTGTATACTTTATGCTGTATGTTGTATGCTGTATGTTGTATACTGTATGCTGTATACTGTATGCTGTATGTTGTATGTTGTATGCTGTATACTGTATAATGTATGCTGTATGTTGTATACTGTATGCTGTATACGTATGTTGTATACTGTATGCTGTATGTTGTATACTGTATACTGTATGCCATATGTTGTATACTGTATGCTGTATACTTATGCTGTATACTGTATGCTGTATACTTATGTTGTATACTGTATACTGTATGTTGTATGTTGTAGATCAAGGGTCAGTTTCAGGAAGAGGTGATGACATCTCTGTTGTGAAGTTGTGCTGACCCAGAGTTGTGACCGTTAACCCGCCAGACCACTGACATTACAGTTCCGTGTGCCAGAACCCTAACCCACACTCCAATCATCATCATCATCATCATCATCATCATCATCATCATCATCGGCAGCAAACTGAATCATCTCGCAAACTTCAATAATTAAACAATTTCAAGTCACTTCCGGCAAACTCTTTTTCAAGAGAAACTGTCATTGCACTGGAGACTGACAAGGGAGATAATCTTATGCACAGTTTTCTAGACCTGTCTCTTCAGACAGTAACCGTCTGTGGACAGACTGGTCCAGCTAGGACTGCTCCTCAGCCTGAACTCTTGCTTGTGTCTTCATTTGGAAGTGAATCTGTTGCACGGGGACTAGCTATATCAACGCTGAGGAGGTTCCTTTGTTTCCTCATTCATTCATTCTCTATCATTACTTCACCTCATGTTGTCCTCAGTTTAACAGTTGCCTGAAGGCATGTGAAGAGAAAGGAGCCACTAGGAGTCCACACCCTGGGGTGGATTAACTACAATCTAATCAGGTCTTGAACATCGATGTCGTTGGACACCACTAGTCAGCTCACACACTGGCTGTTATGCAGCTGTGATCACCTTCTGTCAAACCTATATTACTGGCCGCCATTGAAGACACAAAGCAGCGGGGCTAGGCCTAGTCTAGTCGGTGGCCTCGCGGTAGCTCAATGACAGTTCCCTGCCAACTGATGTCTTTGCAGATGTGACTGAACATGAGTGGTTGTGTGTGATTTGATTGGGGGTGGGGGGTGGGGGCAGGGGGGCATTTTTTGGTGTTGCTTGGGGTTTTTTTGTTTATTGCTTTTTATTTGTTTTAGTTTGGTTTTCCTCTTGGTGTGTCTTTTTCGTTAAAAAAAAATTTACTCACAAAGTTTTGAAATTTTCTTACAGAGAAAAGCGCAAAACATTACGATTTATGTCTTTCTTCTCTTTCTCCGATGTGTTGTTCATATTCATTCTGAACATATACTACCTTAAGCAAAGAAAAAACAACAACAACAGAAATGTGTGCAAGAAAACAATGTTAAAACCAAAAAAAAGAAGAAGAAGAAGAAATCTCACATGTCCTTTTCCATCATAAATTCTCAATCACGCTCTTCGCTTCGCTGTGTCTTCAAGACTGTCACACACACACACACACACACACACACACACACACACACACACACACACACACACACACACACACACATGCGCGCGTGTGTTAGGATGAAACAATCAAATGTCGTTTCCATCATTCTGCCATAGCACACCGCGTTACTCAATATGTGAATGGAGGTATCAGTTAATATCACTGTTTCTGAATTTAGAATAACAGTTGGGATTGGATCAACTCTGATGTCCATTTTTTCACATCTGCAACTCTGGCTTTGATGCATCCTATTCTTCGACTCAAGATGGTTGTAGTCTGGTTTTCATTATTGATGAGTTACATCAACGATTGTTATTGTTGTGCTTTCAGACTGGTTACAACGTTATCTTGGTTGGTTTGCTATTGCTAGCATTGGCTACATTCTGCCCTTCTTCAAGTTGCAAACACAACTTTTTTCACATTAAATTTTGAATTTTTTTTTAATTTTGGAAGGGGGACAGATGAGAGGGGGTGTCTTAAATCACGTTTTGTGAGCAGACACAACATTGAAGAACACACACACACACACAAACACACACAGACACGCACAACACACACACACACACACACACACACACAACACACACACACACACAACACAACACAACACAACACACACACACTTCCACATCAATTTTTCGTTTCTTTGGAAATAACACCAAACAATCCACATCCCCCACTACCACAACCACCCACCCTCCCACCACACCTTTCTCCCCCCACCTTTGCCCCCCCCCCCCCACCCCCACCCCACCCCACCCCCCAAATCGGGGACAGCCAAGCCTTCAGGACTGGGTCAGGCTGCAAGGGAGGCAAGCGGAGAGCCGTAAATCTTGACACGCACGTGCTACGCGTGATGCAGAGACTAGGACACAGGCCCAGACAGGGGCAAGTGGGGGGCAGGCGGGGGCCAACCCCGGGGGTCGAATGAGGGGGGGGGGGGGGGCTATTTGCCACGGTGGGTGATTTGGGGGGTGGAGGGGAGGGCTGGGTGGAGAGGGGAGTAGTTTATTGTGCCGGGGCTGGTTTGGGGGAGATGGATGTGGAGATCTTTCTTCATGCTACAGGCAGCAGAGTGGTGGTGGTGGTGGTGTGGGGTGTGTGTGTGTGTGGTATGTGTGTGTGTGTGTGTGTGTGCGGTGTGTGTGTGTGTGTGTGTGGTGTGTGTGTGTTGTGTGTTGTTGTGTGTGTGTGTGTGTGTGTGTGTGTGTGTGTGTGTGTGTGTGTGTGTGTGTGTGTGTTGTGTGTGTGTGTGTGTGGTGGTGGTGGTGTGTGTGTGTGTGTGGTGTGTGTAGTGTGTGTGGTGTGTGTGTGTGTGGGATGTGTGTGTGTGTGTGTGTGTGAATCAAAGCTAACTTGAGATCACACCAAACTGATTTCAATGAAGCCACGTTTATCTGACGTCAGCACATGAGTTTAAACTGCCACTTAGTCCAGAGTCCCCTCAGGATAAAAAATAATAATCTCCATCATCACTGGGATGAATGCAAGCGCTTTGATTCGTTTCTGCAAGATATAGCGCTATGTAAATTCCATTTAGTAGTAGCAGTAGCAGCAGCAGCAGGAGTAGTAGTAGTAGTAGTAGTAGTAGTAGTAGTAGTAGTAGTAGTAGTAGTAGAAGTAGTAGTAGTAGTAGTAGTAGTAGTAGTAGTAGTAGTAGTAGTGAGTAGTGTAGTAGTAGTAGTAGTAGTAGTAGTAGTAGTAGTAGTAGTAGTGTAGTGTAGTAGTAGTAGTAGTAGAGTAGTAGAGTAGTAGTAGTAGTAGTAGTAGTAGTAGTAGTAGTAGTAGTAGAGTAGTAGGTAGTAGTAGTAGTGTAGTTGTAGTGTAGTTGGTAGTAAGTAGTATTAGTAGTAGTAGTAGTAGTAGTAGAGTAGTAGTAGTAGTAGTAGTAGTAGTAGTAGTGGTAGTAGTAGTGAGTAGTTAGTAGTAGTAGTTAGTAGTAGTAGTAGTATGTAAGTAGTAGTAGTAGTAGTAGTAGTAGTAGTAGTAGTAGTAGTAGAGTAGTCTTAGCTTTGATAGTTGTTACAGATTCAGCCATATAAATTCATACATAGTAGTAGTAGTAGTAGAGCTAGCAGAGCAGTCAAGCAGCAGAGCAGCAGAGCAGCAGCTAGTAGTAGTAGTAGTAGTAGTGGTAGTAGTAGTAGTAGTAGTAGTAGTAGTAGTAGTAGTAGTAGTAGTAGAAGTAGTAGTAGTAGTAGTAGTAGTAGTAGCAGTAGTAGTAGTAGTAGTATCATCACTTCAGGCCCCGTTTTCTCTTTTTCCTGATGGATAAACGAAGTGTCCTGTGATTCTTTGGAAGCTACACCAGAGAAGGCAGGGCCATCTTGGAGGCTGTAATTATTCACTGGCCACTACGTCCTCAAGGGGACAGGATAGCTCAGTGGTCAGAGCACTCACTTCCCCCCAGCCAAGTTAAGCAGCATCGAGCATGGTTACCACTTGGATGGTTGACGGTTTGCGCGACTTGGCTTCAGTATAGTCCCCCAGTTTACCCAGCTGTAAAAGGGTACCTGCACTCTTTAGGGTCAGGGGAGGTAAAGCAGCGAGGGAGAGGAGATGGGCGCCGCTCTCAATATACTGGTCCCTGGAGAAGCTGAGGTCTCTGACGCCTCGCTCCCCTACGGCCACATAGGTCTTGGGACACCTTGACCTTGACCTTGACCTTGACCTTGTTGTACGTCCTCAGGGTGTTCACAGGCGTTGCCCTTCAGCTGATGGCAGACACACTGACCAGGACTTCCTGCTTCCCCAGCCGCCATGCTGCAGGGTCAGGTCAACATGCCGGGGTCCTGGCTGGAAGGTCAGGCATCTGAATCCTGTAAGAGCCATAGCGTTTCTCCAGACTCCAACCGGCTCCTACCCAGAGTGAGTGTGCTATGGGCTCATTAGGAAGACTGGAACCACTCAGTCGAGCTTCATCCACTTTACGATGCGATTTTGAGCGAGTTGCTTGAAGTACTTCACCAAAACTGCATGCAGGTGTCTTTGTCTTTCAGGTCCGGTTGATGTTTAAACATATTATGATAGGAAGTTTAGAGTCACAACCCTGTCAAACAGTCTAAAAGCTGGTGTACGCCATGATGCCTACATCATCTTCATCGTTATTACTCATCACGCAATAATCTAGTGTTGCCTCTGACTCTCTGGTCCTGAATTCTCTTGTCTCCTGTGATCCTCATGTTTTTTTACTCCCCACACACTTCTGTGCCTGTGGTGAGTTGATGTCGACCCCTTAGGGGTCGGAGGTTCAGGGGGAAGTAGGGTGCTTTAGGGACGTTGTGACGGCACTCTAAGCTGGGTGTCTCACTCAGTCTGGCTCCATGACTGAGATACCACTGTCACCAGAAGGGGCCAAGCTGGTGGTGTCCTGCATATGTTAGCTCAGAACAGGCACTGCTGAACTCAAACGAAGGGATCCAGCAGTAGTGCAGAACCCCTCTGGCTGGTGACCCCACAGCAGCCTAAGGTTGATCGGCTGCATGTGGACTTCTGACCTGAACAGGAAAGTGACATAACATGAGGCTGCAAACATGAAAAGACACCCTGCTTCTTTGGCCATTGTGTTCAGCCTTCTCCAACCACAGTCACTGGTCAGTCCTTGTTTCTCCCTGTCTATCCTAGCACTCCTCCTTCCCTATGGACAAAACAGAACTGAGGACTGCAGTGGACTTCTAGTGTCCTCCACAGCATCATCTTCAGCAGTGATGGCGCCCGTGACAAAGAGATCAATGTCGGAGTTTGCAAACCAAGCCAAGCTCTGCAGACACCAGGTGTGAGGGTTGACCCTGTGTAATTATCTGTCTGACAGTTCAGCTCTGTTGGTGCCTGTGGATGTCAGACCTTCCAGCACCTTGTACAGAGGAGACAGAGAACTCTGCAAGGCAGCTTCCACATGACTGTGTAGCTTGAGAGAATTCAAGGCATCCTGTGAAAGCAAGACCTGGCCCTTAAAGCAAGGCCAAAGAAGGAGAGTGTCTGCTGGTTTGCAGCCTCATCTTCTGTGATGTCCTCAAGGTTCTGTCTGGGTAGGGCTGAAGTAAAACCTCAAGTATGAATCGATCTGAAAGACAGCGTCTCTGGACAGGCACGTAATCTATATGAATGCAGCTATGATCCTTGTGAAGGCCATCTCAAGTAAAACCTGCTCAGAACGACCTAAGAAATGCTTCAAAAACTGTGTAAAGACCAACATCAATCACTAAGCCACTAGAGATGCGTTGCCTAGCTAGGACTAAGAAAATAGGCAGACTAGGACAAAGCAAGGAAAACAGGCCTCTGAAGAACTTAATGGACTGACACAAGGCTGATACAGTTCACTCTGGAATCCCGCCAAAGCAACTGGAAGAGCATGCCTGGATCTAGGCCGGCCACTTGTCTAGCAGAGTAAGGAAAGTGGCTGTCAACAGCTTTGAGAGAGCCGCTACTACATCCTCTCAGAGGCAGAGGGGAGGAGCAGGCACGAAGCAGCAGCTGCCCTCACTGCAGTGGCCAAGCCATGAAGATGAAGACGCGGAGTCCATGGTCATGATCAGAAGAGTCCGCAACAAATAATATCACGCGGACAGATGTCCTCATTGGGAAGACATGGAGGGAGGGGGGAGCGGAAACATTGTCAATGGGCTTTTTCAGACAGTAATTTTCCAACCCCTCCCCCCCCCTTCCAACAAAGAAGTTTGTCGTATTTGGCATTGTGTGCCAAACTGACTCAGGTACATAGAGAGAGGTGCAGCATACCTGTCCCATGGTTTTCTTTCAGCTCAACTGGCCTCTGATGGCTGGCTGACTTCAACACAGTACAGTAGATTCTCTCCCTGCTTAATGAGCATTAAACAGCTATAGCGAACTTCAGACGAAGATTAAATACTCTCTCTCTCTCCTCTTCCCCTCTCTCTCTCTCCTCTCTCTCTCTCTCTCTCTCTCTCTCTCTCTCTCTCTCTAACACACACACACACACACACACACACACATACACACACACACACACCACGCACACACACGTTAAATTAAAGAAGAACACACACACCACCGTCCCTACCTTCCCCCCTGCCCTCCTCCTAAGCCCGACACAGACAGGTCCAAGAAGATCCAGCGTCATTCCAGACAGACAACTTAGAAGCAGAAAGGAGGAATGAATACAGGCAGGGTTGAAGGAATGAAGACAGGAGTGAAATAATGAAGGAATAAAGACAGGATTGAAATAATGAAGGAATGAAGACAGGATTGAAATAATGAAGGAATGAAGACAGGATTGAAATAATGAAGGAATAAAGACAGGATTGAAATAATGAAGGAATGAAGACAGGATTGAAATAATGAAGGAATGAAGACAGGATTGAAATAATGAAGGAATGAAGACAGGATTGAAATAATGAAGGAATGAAGACAGGATTGAAATAATGAAGGAATGAAGACAGGATTGAAATAATGAAGGAATGAAGACAGGATTGAAATAATGAAGGAATGAAGACAGGATTGAAATAATGAAGGAATGAAGACAGGATTGAAAAATGAAGGAATGAAGACAGGATTGAAATAATGAAGGAATGAAGACAGGATTGAAATAATGAAGGAATGAAGACAGGATTGAAATAATGAAGGAATAAAGACAGGATTGAAGGAATGAAGGAATAAAGACAGGATTGAAGGAATGAAGGAATAAGGAATTAAAACAGGATTGAAATAATGAAGGAATAAAGACAGGATTGAAGGAATGAAGACAGGATTAATATAATGCAGGAATGAAGACAGGATTGAAGAAATGAAGGAATGAAGACAGGATTGAAATAATGAAGGAATAAAGACATGATTGAGGGAATGAAGACAGGATTGAAGGAATGGAGGAATGAAGACAGAATTGAAATAATGAAGGAATAAAGACATGATTGAGGGAATAAAGACAGGATTGAAGAAATGAAGGAATGAAGCAGGAAGGGAGGAAGAGAGGAATCAAGGAATGGAGGAATGAAGGCCAGCCTGTATCAGAGCAGTGGCCATGGAATGAGGGAGGGAGGGAGGGAGATGGAGGGAGGGAGGGGAGGCAATCAGTGTCATCAAACTGTGCCTTCCCCTGCCTCAGCCAGCCAGGGCGGTGGACGCAAGAGGAAAAGTATGAGGATTTATGTCCCCCTGCCCCCTCACCACTGTCACCCTGTCCGCTCCGCCGCACAAGGGAGATCACCTCGTGCAAAGGGGAGATCACTGCGGAGGCTAGGGGGAGATCAGAAGCGGGCAAGGGAGGTCATCTTCTGGGAGGCGATTTATGGGCCTGGGTGTGGGCTGGGCATTAGTCAATTAGTTGGAGGGAGGGCTTTGTACACACACTGCCTTGTTCTCTTAGGCCCGTCACCTCTCCAGCCTGTGTGGACACTCCTGTCTGTCTGTCTGTCTGTCTGTCTGTCTCTGTGTGTATGCTTGTCTGTTTGTTATCCTGTTTGTCTGTCTATCATTCTCTCTCTCTCTCTCTCTCATCTCTCTCTCTCTCTCTCTCTCTCTCATCTCTCTCTCTCTCTCTCTCATGATACAGAAACAACACACTGTCCAGTTACACAGTTGATGACCCTCTTCACGTTTGCAGCCAGCCCTCTATCTCTACACCACTGCTGGGGAAATGGGATCTTCCACACAGTGGCCTGTCCAGTAGAGCCAACACTACACAGCTGCTGCAGAAAGTGACCACCGCTTGTCCACACAGGCCACACCATCTTCTGCTGACAACTGCCGACGACAAGAAAAGGTTACACACGCTTTTTTAAATACATAATAATTATGTCCCATGGAGAGTGGTGACTTGACGTGCCGAACTGTGTAGACCTGTCACAGGCCATCCGTTCAGAGATGACCCTGCAAAGTGCCGTCTCTTTTCATGTCATCTCATGTCATGTAGTTTATGGCTTCAGCCATCACGGATGTTGTGATTATCAGCACAGTCACAATGTGCAATTATCAGGACAGTCACGATGTGCAATTATCAGAAGCCACAATGTGGAATTATCTGAAGTCATGATGTTGAATTATCAGAACAGTCATGAAGGTTATAATTATCAGAACAGTCACAATGTGGAATTATCAGAAGTCACGATATGGAATTATCAGGACAGTCACGAAGGTTATAATTATCAGAACAGTCACGATGTGGAATTGTCAGAACAGTCACGATGTGGAATTATCAGAACAGTCATGAAGGTTATAATTATCAGGACAGTCACGAAGGTTATAATTATCAGGACAGTCACGAAGGTTATAATTATCAGGGCAGTCACGAAGGTTATAATTATCAGGACAGTCACGAAGGTTATAATTATCAGGACAGTAACAATGTGGAATTCCACAAACTTGTCTGACCATCCCCTGAAGTTCACCATCAACATGCCTATCTCCTCTGCTGTCTAATGCCTCATCATCTTATTCCATTCCTTCAGGCAAATGAACCTAAAGCCAGGCTGTCTGAGGATGCCAGTCATACCTCTTCCCTCATCATTCCAAGCTCCTGTTTCTTACAACGAAAAAGAACAACCTAAACAACAAACATTTCAGTGTAAAACATTATAGATAGATAGATAGATAGATAGATAGATAGATAGATAGATAGATAGACAGATAGACAGATAGATAGACAGATAGATAGATAGATAGATAGATAGATAGATAGATAGATAGATAGATAGATAGATAGATAGATAGATAGATAGATAGATCGATCGATCAGATAGATAGATAGATAGATAGATAGATAGATAGATAGATAGATAGATAGATAGATAGATAGATAGATAGATAGATAGATAGATAGATAGATAGATAGATAGATAGATAGATAGATAGATAACGAAATTAACGATAACGAAATTTTATTTTCTGAGGGTAATAGAATAAGTACAAGACTTTTTTACATCCAGCCCTCGAAAAGAAAGAAACAAAGAAGGTAAACAGACAAAATATAAGCGAAGTGAATCATAATGATCACAATAAACATCACCACTATAATCATCATTGTCATCACCTCTATCATCAATTCCATCATCACCACTATCATCATAAACAAAACAATTATTATCACATATAAACTTTATGGAGCTTGATGGAATGATGATATGACAAATACACCTAATGTTTCTTCGAGTCAGACAGACAGACAGATAGATAGATAGATACCGCTTGGGAGGCAGAGGACTTTGGTGTGGCCAGTGCAGACTGGTCCAGTGGACTGAACGGCTAAGATGACCAGGAGATTGTGAGGTCAACCAGATGGCTCCAGAAACGTTCATGGATTGACAGCCTTTCTTTTGGTCCATGCCTGAAACTCCAAGGTTCACCAATGGCGAGGTTTGCGTAGGCAACTTTTTTTCGCCTGCCGTTAAGTTAAAATGTTATTTTCATATTGTTTTCATATTATTTTATATTTGTTTTCCTTTACACTCTGTGAAATCACAGACACTGCCATTTTGTATTTTAGTTTACCCTCAAACTGCTCAGTTTGAGAAATAAAGTGAGGTAGAGTATGAACAGCACGACATAGCACCAGTTTATACTGACCATTTGTCCATTAACACTTCTCTCTCAGCCTTGGCAACGGCATCAACAGCTGACCTGCCTCAAATGCTGTCTCAGCAGGGTATGCCATCACAGCCAGCAGAGTGTGGACGTCTAACGGTCCACTTGTTCCAGGGGAAGTTACTGGGGATGACCTGACAGGGCTATACACTATGCCTCCTGTCATGGGTGTGTTTTTCAAAGCGAAAATAGTTTGTTACCAGAAATCCAAATTAATCAATGACCTACTTCAGCACTCTGTTACCAGATTTTATTGCACGGTAAACTGAGAAAAGATTCACAAACGCAAAACAGCAGGACTTTTCTGCCAGAATGTGTGGTCACGGTAGTTATTCACTGTTAGTTATCATCGTTCATTGTCCAGAAAGTGACACTTGTCTTGCCCTGAAAGCGTTAAACTACACACACTCATCCTAGAGATTCACCCAATAATTTCAATGCTATGCTATCTGACACAAAAAAGAAGCCGAGCATAACTATTTTCACCAATAAATGTCCAGGACATTTTAACATGATTTACTTGATGTGTTTATTACATAAGCATGCAAGACAGCAGGTTGAGACTTGACACACTTTCTATGAAGTACTACTGCACATAATGCAGAATGAGGTCACAAGCAATGCCACCAGCAGCAGCTGCCGTTCCCTCGACTACAATGCCAGTTGCTCCAATGGACTGGAGGCTGAGATCAGCATTCTCCCCTGTCCTGTCTTGCTGCAAGGCTGCCTCGAGTGAAGCCATTGAACACAGCTGCTGCAAGAACAGCTACAGGGCTGGCTGCAACAATGGCAGTTGCTTCTACGGCCTGGGAACTTGGAGTTGACAGCAGCAACAGACCTCACTGCTTGTCAGGCGGCCTTTCCTTGTCCTGCACGCTTCTCTTCACGACCACAGCGGCTTGTCTTCAGCTTTCTGCTCTTTCCTGGTCTGGCCTGGCCGCCATGGCAGGTTGTTTGGACGTGGCTTCAGTCGAACTCAAGTCGTGTCTGATAATGTGTCTTCACGTTTATGGCGAATCTGCTGGCGCTTCATGGAACGACACGGCTGTAGGCCTACCCTGTATTTTGGTTTTTCCTTGAAATTCTGATGCACTCATCTTTCCTGCAGAGATACAAACATCTGCATCTGAACACCTGAACGCCTGAACACCTGAACACCTGAACACCTGAATAACTTTAGCAGCTAGGCACCGTCCATCCACTGTAGGATATAGCCCTCCCTCAGTAGCAGCCCTCCCTCCCTCTGTAGCATCCCTCCCTCCCTCTGTAGCATCCCTCCCTCCCTCTGTAGCAGCCCTCCCTCCCTCTGTAGCAGCCCTCCCTCCCTCTGTAGCAGCCCTCCCTCCTCCCTCTGTAGCAGCCGTCCCTCCTCCCTCTGTAGCAGCCCTCCCTCCCTCTGTAGCAGCCCTCCCTCCCTCTGTAGTAGCCCTCCCTCCTCCCTCTGTAGCAGCCCTCCCTCCCTCTGTAGAAGCCCTCCTTCATCCCTCTGTAGCAGCCCTCCCTCCCTCTGTAGCAGCCCTCCCTCCCTCTGTAGCAGCCCTCCCTCCCTCTGTAGCAGCCCTCCCTCCCTCTGTAGTAGCCCTCCCTCCTCCCTCTGTAGCAGCCCTCCCTCCCTCTGTAGAAGCCCTCCTTCATCCCTCTGTAGCAGCCCTCCCTCCCTCTGTAGCAGCCCTCCCTCCCTCTGTAGAAGCCCTCCTTCATCCCTCTGTAGCAGCCCTCCCTCCCTCTGTACCAGCCCTCCCTCTGTACCAGCCCTCCCTCTGTAGCAGCCCTCCCTCCTCCCTCTGTAGCAACCCTCCCTCCTCCCTCTGTAGCAGCCCTCCCTCCTCCCTCTGTAGCAGCCCTCCCTCCTCCCTCTGTAGCAGCCCTCCCTCCTCCCTCTGTAGCAGCCCTCCCTCCCTCCCTCTGTAGCAGCCCTCCCTCTCTCCCTTCCTCTATCGGTTAATTCCTGTCTTGTGCCTCTCTCTCTGTGCCATGTCATGTCACGCCCATGTCATGTCTTTCTGGATGTCATCAAGTCATCTGGTGGCATACCGGTATGTCAGGGGTTGTGTTCTTTGGCTGCTGTGTCAGGGCTGGCATTCTGTGCTGCCCCTGTTGTGTGTCCATCTCTTCTCCTCCCGTCTTGCGGTGTGACCGGCACTCTTCCCTCTATTTTCTGTTTTTAAGCGAGATCTTGGAGTGAGTGTCGGCGCTCTGTCTCTTTCTGATGTCTGGGCATGGTGCTGTGTTCTCTGTCATCATCTGGCAGTGTGCTGTTCAGCATTGGTCTTCTCTCCACTGCTCGAGGTGTGAGGTGTCGTCTTTCTGCTGGGCTCGTGGTGAAGGACAACGTTTGGCAGTCAGTGTCATAGGTCAGCGCTGGGCTAGGGAAGCGGTTGTAGACTTGTTTGATGTAACTGAAGCAGCATCCCAAAGTGGTTACCATAAAAAGATCTGCGACACTCTTCGTGGCTCTCTCTCTCTCTCATTCTGTCTCTGTCTCTCTCTGTCTCTTTCTCTCTCTTTGAATCTCTCTCTCAATCTCTCTCTCTGTCTGTCTCTCTGTCTCTGTCTGTCTGTCTGTCTCTGTCTCTCTCTCTCTCTCTCTCTCTCGCTCTCTCGCTCTCTCTCGCTCTCGCTCTCTCTCTTGGTTTATTTATGTTTGTTTCATTTTTTTCCCATGAAGGCCTGGTGTAAAGAAGTCTCTGGCTTATCCAATTACCCTTATTAAAATATTCGAGTTCGAGTTCGAGTTCTCTCTCTCTCTCTCTCTCTCTCTCTCTCTCTCTCTCTCTCTCTCTCGCTCTCTCCTGTGCGCGTGTTCTTAGGAAAATGGTAGACTGTCAATATCAACTCATTCTCTGTCCGTCCGTCTGTCTGTCTGTCTGTCTGTCCGTCACTCTGTCTGCCTGCTCGTGTCTGTTCTGATCTGTATTCTCGGTGTCCTCTGCTTTGTTTCATTAGCTGGTTCTGTGTACCCGCTCTGTCAGTCTGTCTGTTCGTTTGTTTGTTTAGCTGTTTAGTTTGTTTGTTTTGTTTGTTTGTTTGTTTGTTTGTTTGTTTGTTTGTTTGTTTGTTTATCTGCGTCTCTTTTTTAAGAAACACGTTTATTTATCTCTGTGTTTATTCAGCATCCACTGACTTCATGCCAAGCCCCCTGCCTGCATCTCCCCCCTCACCCCCACCCCCACCTCCACCACTTTTTTAAAATTCTGTCTCCACCCCCTACCACCATCATCAAGAACAGAAAAAATGTCGAGGGGGAGGGGGGGAGGGGGAAGGGAGGGGGGGTTCTACCCCCCCCCCCCCCTTCCCTGTGTGTGGTGTGCAGGTCCCTGGTCTTCAGGCAGGCAGGCAGGCGTCAGTTGTCACACTGCGGGGACTGGGGCCAGACTCGCTCCGCCCTTTGAAGTCGCCGCCGATGGGAGTTTGATGAGACAGCCGGCGACAGCTTACCGTCGCGCAACAGTGATTAGGATCGGGTAGCTCTCCGCTGCCTGTATACGGGTGGACAATCAGTACCCGGTTAAATCTTTTCCCCACCTCCTCCTCCTCCTCCTTCTCTTTTCCCCTCCCCTCCACTTCACTACCTACAAACTATTATACTTTTTTTTTCTTCTTCTTCTTCTTTTCTCTCTCTCTCTCTCTCTCTCTCTCTCTCTCTCTCTCTCTCTCTCTCTCTCTCTCTCTCTCTCTCTCTCTCTCTCTCTCTCTCTCTCTCTCTCTCTCTCTCCACTCCTCGTTTTTATTATGCGGTGGGTTTTTTTGTTAATGCCTATGATGCCGTTAGGTGTAGAAGGGTGGTATAGTTGTGTGGGGATGTATGTGACCAATCTTGACACCAGTACAGTGGACACTAATACACTGAATGAATGAATGAATGGATGAATGGATG
>CM054159.1:28906410-28918910 GCA_028751875.1 Rapana venosa
CCTACCTCTTTATGTGAACTGTGTGAGTGTGTGTGTGCTTTTGAAAAACATTTGACTATTGACATTTTATTTCATAGTTTTTGTCTGCAGCGCACAATGTTTGTAATATCTGTTTGTTCAAACTATTGATTATTTATCATTGATTGCATGACTGTGTAAGATTAGGTTGAATGCATGCACTTTGATTTGTCTTTGCAAGATATAACGCTATATAAGTTCCATTTATTATTATTATTATCATTATTATTATTATTAACTTGGTTTTGGAATTTGTTTGGCTCAATCAAGGTATCGGACATTGTAAGAACTTTATTCATGATTTTAGATTTTAAAACTAAGTAACTGACTGCCGGTGGCAACAATGGAATGATCATACACAAAGCAGTGAAAGATATCAAATGTATAGACAATTCATAAGTTCATGATGTCAAACCTTTATTGAAGTTCAAGTCAAGTCAAGTCAAGTCAAAAACACTTTAATCATCCCATGAAGGGCAATTACAATACTGACAGGCAGATTGATACACATCAAATATATCAAAGACACAAAAGCTATATTTCATATTGGTTTTCAAATAAAATGTCACGAACACACACACACACCAACACACACGCGCGCATGCGCACACACACGCAAACACCCGCACGCACGCACACACATCAATTGTGAACACAATTTTAAACCCATTGACTAGAAGACATAAAAACTTATTTTTACGCACGCATATACGCAGCACGTACACACGCACGTACGTGTGTGTGCGAACACGCCCACGCACACCCACACCATACACCATATATGGACGTACTTTTTTTTTTTTTTAATGTGTGTGAATCTCGACTTGGTGAATCAGACATAAATGTTAATACATGTAGAGTCTTAGAGCACAACTAGATCACCACAGGTGCTGTACCCTCTGTGTACACAAGCACTGGAGGATGAGATACAGTGCGTGTGTGTGTGGTGTGTGTGTGTGTGTGTGTGTGTGTGTGTGTGTGTGTTGTGTGTGTGTGTGTGTGTGTGTGTGTGTTTGTCCTGTATTAGAGCATGTTAGGCAGAAACATATCCCAGTAAAACATATCTGACAGCCTAATTCTTTCCGACTTTGTTTACTCATGGCGTATAGGGGGACGGGATGGCACAGTGGTTAGAATATTGTGCTCGCAATCTGAAGCTCCGGGTTCGAATCCCGTTCAAGGAAATATTTTCCACCTGGAGTTAACATCAGTGCAGACTCCACTCTCCCCAAAAGTCCTTGAATGAGAACTATAAATCGAGGCCCCGTATGCGAACGCACGCAGAACATCTTGCGAACACGTTAAATCGTGTTCCGCTTTTCGTAAGTGTATGCCATTGTGTGCCGGTGGGGACAGATGACAAAATTTACAAAACTGCATACACACGGGGACTCAATGAAAAAAAGCACATGAGTGCTTATTCCATTATCCTCGAAATAAAAGAATGAATAAATGAATAAATAAATAAAAATCTCTCTCTCTCTCCTCTCTCTCTCTCTCTCTCTCTCTCTCTCTCTCGTTTGTGTTTACCTGTCTTCTTTTTCCCTTCGTTTTGAGGGCTGGACGAAAAGCAAAGTACCTGTATTTTAATCTCTTGCCCTCAGGAAATAAACTCTCCTCTCTCTCTCTCTCTCTCTCTCTCTCTCTCTCTCTCTCTCTCTCTCTCTCTCTCTCTCTCTCTCTCTCTCTCTCTCTCTCTCTCTCTCTCTCTCTCTCTCTCTCTCTCCTCTCCTCCTCTCTCTTTCCTCTCCTCTCCTCCCCCCCTCTCTCTCTCCTCTCCTCTCCTCCTCTCTCTCTCTCTCTCTGTCCTCCTCTCCTCTCTCTCTCTCTCTCTCCTCTCTCTCTCTCTCTCTCTCTCTCTCCTCTCTCTCCTCTCTCTCCTCCCTCTCTCTCTCTCCATCCTCTCCTCTCTCTCTCTCTCCTCTCGTCTCTCTCTCTCTCTCCTCTCTCTCTCTCTCCTCTCTCTAAAACCTTGCATTGTATTGTGGCCCAAGGCCGATGTGCAATTACACTATTTCAGAGTTCAGAGTTTCTCTCTCTCTCTCTCAAAGATGGACAAAGAAATTGGTCATTGTACAAAGGTCGCCATAAAGCAGCCTCTCTGTTGACTTAGGCAAAAGAGACAGGGCGCACCTCATGAAGACAGACAGACAGGTGAGGGGGCACTGCGGGGCGGCAACACTGCTGAAGACAATTAACCACATGGGTGTTGTGGTTGTTGTTGATGTGGTTGTTGTTGTTTTTTTCCATCACCTAACAAAGCAACAAGAAATCAAGCTGGGCTCTAGGTTACGTCTTGCCTTTACCTCAGTGCGTGTGGTGTGGTGGTGTGTTGTAGTGTGTTGTGTTGTGTTGTGTTGTAGTGTGTTGTGTTGTGTTGTATTGTGGTGTATGGTACTTGTGTTGTACTGTTTTGTAGTGTGGTGTGGTGGGGTTTGGTTGTGTGGTGTAGTGTGGTGTGGTGTAGTGTGGTGTGGGGTGGTGTGGTGTGGTGGTGGTTGTGTGGTGTGGTGGGGTGGTGTGGTGTTGTGGTGTGTTGTGTGTTGGTGTGGTGGGGTGTGGTATGGTGTGGTGTGATGTGGCTTGTGTGGTGTGGTTGTGTGGTGTGGTGGGTGTTGGTGGTGGGTGTGTGTGGTGTGGTGTGTGTGGTGTGTGTGTGTGTGGTGTGGTGTAGTGTAGTGTGGTGTAGTGTGTGTGTGTAGTGGCATAGCGTGGTGTGGTTGTGTGTGTGGGGTGTGGTGGTGTGGTGTGGTGTTGGTGTGGTGGTGTGGTGTGGTGTAGTGTAGTGTGATGCTACGTGTAGTGTGGTGTAGTTGTAGTGTGTGTGTGTAGTGTAGTTGTGAGTGTAGTATAGTGTATTAGTGTATGTAGTTGGTAGTGTAGTGTAGCATGTCATGGCGTGGTGTGGTGTGGTGTGGTTGGTAGCATAGCATGTCATGCATATGATAATGTGTTATTGTGCATACTTTATCTGATTATACTTGCTGTACTGTCACTTATGTGAATTATTGCATTCGATATACATTCAAGTAAAGTGTTTTTACTACTCACATACTTACTCTTCAGTCAAGAAATCTCTGCCAGACCTATAATTCACTGAAGTAAAGTGTTCTTCTCATCACTTCTTTATACCTGGACCCTCTTCAGTCCACTTACAAAGCCAACAGAATCACAAATATGCTACAGTCACCTTGACACACTATGTCCACTCCCACTTTGAAAAACCTGATCCTCTTCTTCACATACTTTTCATCGACTTCTCCTCTGCTTTCAATACCATTCAGCCCCATCTTTTAGCGCTCAGACTACTTTCACTGCACGATTATGACAAATTTTTGACAAAATTATGACAATTTTTTTACAAATCGAGCACACTTCGTCCGCTTTCAAAGTGCAATGTCTGCAGAAAGCTAATTTCTACTGGTTTTCCTCAAGGCACTGTTCTTTCTCCCATCCTTTTTAGTCTTGCACTCGCTTTCCCCAGACAGGTCAAGCAGCATCATGCGTGGATACCCCTTGGATGGGTGACCGTTTGCACGCCTTGGTTTCAGTACAGTCCCCCAGTTCACCCAGCTGTAAATGAGTACCTGCCCTCTTTTGGGTCAGGGAAGGTAAAGCAGCGGTGGAGAGGAGATGGGCGCCGCCCTCAATATGCTGGCCCCTAGAGAAGCTGAGGTCTCTGACGGGGACGGGATAGCCTAGTGGTTAGAACATTGCGCTGGCAATCTGACGACCCGGGTTCGATTCCCATTCAAGGGGACATTTTCCCCTGGAGTTAACATCAGTGCAGACTCCACTCTCCCCAAAAATCCTTCGGATGAGACTATAAACAGAGGCCCCGTGTGCGAACGCACGCAGAACATCTTGCGCACACGTTAAATCCTGTTCCGCTTTTCGTAAGAGTAGGCCATTGTGTGCCGGTGGGAACAGATGACAAAATTTACAAAATCGCATACACACGGGGACTAGATGAAAAAAGCACAGATGTGCTTGTTCCATTATCCTCGATATAAAAGAATAAAATATTTTTAAAAATAAAAATAAAAAAACAACCTCATAGGTTATGGGACACCTTTACCTTTACTTATCAATGACTGCACTGGCTCTGATCTTACACTATTCACAAAACATTCTGATGACTCTGCTCTTGAAGATCTGTCTAACTCACACCTTACATATTCTAAACAAGTCGATGTGTTTTCCTCCTGGTCTAAAAAGGAAAAATCTGGACTTATGTTGAAAAGACTCAAGAAATGTTTATTGATTTTCGCAAGAACTCACAGCTTTTTTCAGATCTTTACATTGATGGCGTTAATACTTAGGTGCCGTTATTGATGACAAACTGAACTTTACTGCCAATACAGATCTCATAAATGGAAAATGCCACTCTCTTACCTTCTTTCTTCAAAAAGTCCAAACTGTGCAGGTGAATGAGAAGGTTTTACAGAACTCCTACCCATGATTCGTTGAGTCTGTCATTTCCATTTGTTTAATATGCTGGTATAAAATCATGAATGTCAACTACAAAAATGTATTGAACTAAATTGCAAAACGGTGTAGTAAAAGGGTGGACTGTGTATAAAATGGAGCTGATTGATTTGTACGAATTATGTGTGAGACAGAAATAAATCGTGAGTCATGGTACTGATTATTAGTAGAAATCTGTAAAGTTTATGACAATGTTTATACTCACAGAAACGTGTTCAACACTAACAGAACTGTAATGACAGCAACAAGCTGTTCCTGTACTCTTCTTCTGGAAGACATACATAACAAACGTACGCTAAGACGAAAGTAACAGATACCGTGCTAAAACAATACACATACTATGACGACAATCGAAGAGACATTGCAAACACAGATAGTTCATACATTTTTTATTATTTCTCCAACTGGTGCACACTGAGAGGAGAGAGACACTTCAGCAGTGTGATCAACACAGAACATCCACAGTCTCATGGAGTATAACAAGGCATATTATATGCTGTGCTGACAGGACATCTCTGCTATGATGACATGACATCTCTGCTCTGGTGACGTGACATCTCTGCTCTGGTGACGTGGCATCTCTGCTCTCGTGACGTGACATCTCTGCTCTCGTGACCGGACATCTCTGCTCTCGTGACCGAACATCTCTGCTCTGGTGACATGACATCTTTGGTGGCATAACATCTCTGGTCACACGACATCCCTCTGATGTGGCGACATAACACTTATGCTGTGGTGACATGACATCTCCGCTGTGGCGACATGACATCTTCGCTCTGGTGACACATCTCCGCTCTGATGACATGACATCTCCGCTCTGGTGACGTGGCATCTCTGCCCCTGTGGCATGGCATGACATCTCTGCCGTGCTGACAATGCTACCAGTCTCACGTGCAGGGAACAGTGACCATGCTGTCTGCCGTCTCTCTGACGGTGAATTTTGTTTTCAAGGCGCGGAGCTCCGCCATTTAACAGAAAACCTGTTTTCTGAAGACAGGAAGACGTCATGCCTGACTGGGCACCGCAGCGTACTGCCCGTGACGTCACGCCGAACTCCCGACCTTCTGCTTCACGGTTGGGTGGCTTCAGGCAGGCGTGGTGCCGATGCCTAACGCCTTCGTCAGTCAGTCAGGTCAGTGCCGGCTCTCTGGTGACTGAGTGCATGTGTGGAGGCAGGCGTGGTGCCGATGCCTAACGCCTTCGTCAGTCATTCAGGTCAGTGCCGGCTCTCTGGTGACTGAGTGCATGTGTGGAGGCAGGCGTGGTGTGTGGCTCGCAGGCTCTGACGGCTTTCGGTGACTAGTTCATATAGAGGCGGCGCGGCGTGCCGACTGCCTAACACCACGCACATACACATACCACCTCTTATGAGGATTAGCCTGCCGATGAACGCTTCGAGTATTCATTCATCCCGGGTTTACTGTGACTGAACTTGCATTGTGTGAAAAGCAGGCTCTGACCGATGCTAAGCCTTCGCAAATACATGTCATGCCATTTCGGAACATGATGTTAGCAAGCTGTGTTAATTCGAAAGTATTAATCCGGATCTTGTACTGGCAGTTACCAGCTAGGTTAACAACATGCCTAACCTTCGTCAGTATCCAGACATGACGATCTCTGGTAGACTCGAGCTTTGGAGCAGGCAGTGATGTGTGTGGCTCTGCAGGCTCTAACAGACTTTCGGTGGCATAGTTACTACACACACGCGCGCGCGCGCGCGCACACACATATACACACACGCACATACACACATACACACACTATTTGGGATACCTGCAGTGGAACGAACTTGAAATTCATTCATCGTTTATATAAAAGAGCAGTAAAACTTGTATTGTTAAAAGCAAGCACCCTGACAATTGAGGATTATAAGCAAATAAATGTCCTGACATTTCGAAACCGACTTTTATTCAATAAAGCTGTGTTTATTCAAAAAGTTATTAATCAAAATGCACCTCCGAAGATTACCTAAGCTTCAAAGTTAACCAACATAGACACAACCATTTGCTAACATTTCCAAGACCCAGAAATAACCTATATAAATCGAGCCTTTTGTATTCAGGTAGTGACCTATGGAATAAACTCCCCCAAAATTTGAAATGTATTAAAAGCAAAAATCAGTATAAAACACATCTAAAAAGATATTTCATGAATAAAAGTACAGAACAGGACTTGTAAACTTAAGAGAGTGATTTAAGTGTCACTGACGTTATTCTTGTCATTAAAATCAGATATGACCCAAGTTTTCATATTCATATAGAGTACATGTGTAAGCATTGATCTATATTTGGGTTGATATGATATCAACCCCAACACGCTTTGAATCTGGTGTGTGTGTGTGTGTGTGTGTGTGTGTGTGTGTGTGTGTGTGTGTGTGTGTGTGTGTTGTGTGTGTGTGTACAAGTGTGTGAGTGCGTGTGTGTTGTGTAATTGGTTCGGTTTTGGTTTTTTACTTTCTTGCTGTTCTGGCCTTTTTACGTTTTTTTGTGTTACACAAAAATATGCTGATTTATTTAGTTTTGTCGCTGTTAGTTTTCTTTTTCATTGTATTAGATGAGCTAAATTGTTATTGCTGACGTTAGTACTGCTGGGTGGGTTTACATTGCCTGAATTTATTCTTTGATGGAAGGATTAACGTTGTTCTGCCTCAAATCAAAAAGCACATGTACATGTGTGTATATGACCAAGGGAAAGGGAGGGAATGGATGTCTTTGTTATACTTCTTTGTTCTGAATCCAATAGCTGTTGGTTATTCTTCTTTTCCTTATATATGAGTATATTATGTGGTGAAGGGGATATGGGTGAGGATGTGTATGTGTATGTAAGTATTTAAATGATACATCAGTTTCCTCTATTTATATCCATTTGGTTGTTGTTGCTGTTGTTATTGTCGATGGTGGTGGGGGTGGGGTTCTGGTTTATTTTGTTTTGTTTGTTTTGGGTTTAGGGTGGTTTTCTTGGGGAGGGGGTATTTTGGATTCTTTTTCTCGTCTTTTGTTAGTTCTATATTGTTCTTCATTTGTCTTGGCTGTTATTCTTGTCCTATGTTAGTTATTGTCGCTGTTGTGTCGTATGTTTGTGTTTGATTGTTTATTTCCTTGTTGTGGTTGCTCTTGTTGATTCATCTTTTTTGTTGTTTTATTCAGTTGTTTGTATGGTTGAAGGTTTGTGTGTGTATGTGTGTGTGAGGGGGGGGGGGGGGTGGCGAGGGAAGCAGTTGGTGGGTTTTTTTAATTAATTTTTTTTCTGGTTTGTCTTCTTTGTTTGTTTTGGTTTGGTTTTTCTTTGTTGCTTGTTTGTTTGTGCGATGACGGATACTTTTTCAAGAGTTTTGAATTATTTGAATTGTATGGTTTAATATTTTTCTGGGTTTTTTGTTTTGTTTTTAATTCCATATATGCATATGTTATTGTCTTTTTTTGTTTGATTTGTATAGTTTACCATAGATTAGGTTTTTTTATTCTATGTCTGCACATACATTATCTTTTTTTCTCGCTTTTTTTTTTATAGATAGATGGCTTGATGAAAAAAAGCAAATGCACTGCTTATTCAATGTACCATTTGAAAATAAAAGTTTGACTTTGACTTTGACTTTGACACGCACCTACGCATACACACACGGAAGTACGTACATTGTTATATTACCATTTGTATGCATTTATTATTGTTATCATTGCTTATCCCTTTTCTGTATACTGCCTACGATATTTAGCAACAGATACCATTTCATGCACACAACCATCAACATCAATGCCCCCTCCCCTCCCCTTCCCATCGTCTAATATCACTTTGAGTGAACAGACGTGAAATCGAAAAATCAACAACAACGTGCATTGTTCCTATCACAGAATTACTGGCACTCAAAGCCTGGCCCTGACTGCTTTCTAATTGTAACACACTGCACCTAGAGAAAGGGTCGGGGGGGGGGGGGGGGGGGGGGGAGGAAGAAGGGGAGGGGGGATCGGGAGGGGGGAGGAGAAGGGGAAAGAAGACGCATGCATCAGGCTCACACGCCACTTGGCGCGTGCAGGAGGTAACCTTGTCTTCCTGCCCACGTCCTCCCAAAACCCAAAGAAAAAAACATCTTTCTTCCGCGTCACTCCATTGTTGTGGCCGGGAAGCCAAACTGATCAACCCCACCCACCCCCCATCTGACACCCCTCCCTCCCCACCCACCGGGCAGACCATGAGGGTGGTGGCTGCCCGCCCCCTCCACCCTCCCGCCCCGCCCTCTAAGATCGGGTTCCACCCGCTTAAGCGTTGTTGTTTTTTCTCTGGCACTATTTGTCTTGCGGTTTCTCTCGCCCTCACGTGCTGCCGCAAGCGGATACATCCGAGGGAGAGGCGTGAGTGCTTCGGTCATGAATAGATTATCTGACTCCGCGAGTGTGGGGCAGACGACAGAGGGAGGGAGGGAGGAGGGACGAGGGAGGGAGAGGAGAGAAAGGAGAAGGAAGAAAAGAGTGATGCTGACAAGTTATACTGGGACCTTAGGAAAAAGAGAGAGAAGGTGTGGAGAGAAAGAGACACAGGAAAGAGAGCGAGGGACAGACCGACAGGAGAAAAGACTGTAGAGGGCCATATCTTGCCTTGCTCACGTGCTCTATAACTAACTATCAGAATCCCACTGGCCTCCTTTTCTTTGTTCTCTCACGGCAAGTTTAGACAGTTATTGCCAGCCTGCATTAACATCCACGTTGCTGTGTCTGCTCTGCCTGGCATATTCATGACTGAAGTGCTGTGCCGACATTGTTGGACACTGTTGCGGCTGTTTGCACCTGTACATGGTCAGTGAAGACCACGATGCCGGCCTTTCTTGTTGTAGTGGTTTAGTCAACACTGACCATCAGTGCAGGTTAATGTTGGAGCATGCATCTCCTTTCTGGTCATGTCATGCACACAGGGAAAGTGTGCCATGCCGCATCTTCACACCACCGGCCACACTCTGCTGTTCTTTCAGCTCCAAGTCTCTGTCATTGTCCTCACAGCTAGTCTGGCACTGACCCCATCTCCACATCTGTCACAGGCCAGTGGCAGGGCATAGTCTGAAGCAGACAGAGAGACAGACATGGGTGACAATTAGTTAGCTAGTTAGTCAGTCAGTCAGCCAGTTGTTTATTTACTTACTTTGTTAGTTAGCTGGTCAGTCAGTCAGTCAGCCAGTTGTTTATTTACTTACTTTGTTAGTTAGCTGGTTAGGTGTCTGTGTGAAGTCATTTTTTTTTAATTTCCATATGGTACATTGAATAAGCAATGCATTTCCTTTTTTCCATCAAGCCATCTATCTAAGAACAAAAATTTCGTAGTGATAATATTGAAGTACTACATTATTACAACCTTTACCAACAGAGTACCAATAAAAATGAAGACAACCAAAAGAATAATACACTGCAAATTACAAAATACACACACATACATACACACGCACACACACACACCACACACACACACACACGCACACACTTAGGTAACGAATTTGTAAAGAATTTTTTTAATCATAAAACGTCAAACAAACAAATTACATCACCTACTATACCATCCATTCTTTCACGTTCTTACTTTAGTGTGTGTGTGTGTGTGTGTGTGTGTGTTGTGTGTGTGTGTGTGTGTGTGTGTGTGTGTGTGTGTGTGTGTGTGTGTGTGTGTGCGTTGCGTGAGTGCGTGCGTGCGTGCGTGCGTGCGGGTGTATGTGTGTGCGTGTGTATGTGTGTGTGTGGTTTCATGTCTTTATTCGTGTAAATCTATACATTCTGATCTAGTTATACATTTTCTAGTACGACTGAGAGCAGAAATACAATCTTTCCCTTCTGTTTTTAACATCGGTATTCAAATAAAACCTTTCCATCCTCTAAAATAACATAGAAATAAATCCTCCTTTTTTCTGAAATGGCACATTAAAGCAAAGTTTGCATGAAAATGAAGTGAGTTTCTATGCACACACACACACACACACACACACACACACACACACACACACACACACACACACACACACACACACACACACAGAAATGAAAAGGAGTGATTCAGCGCCGTTAATGTTGCCACCTATTTGATCAATGACTCTCTGGACCTGTCAACGGATTCCTGTCCTATACCTACTACCTACCTTCATACTCACGCCCTGTCGCCCTTAAAGTACACGCAGCCAACCGCAGGAAAAGTGGAGCATGACTGAGCTCTCTGTGCAGCTCTTGTGGAGGACTTTCTGAGGTCGGAGTGTTTGCAGAAACTTCCCTGAAGTGGCCTGTTGGTCGGTCACAGCGTCAGTTTTCTTCATCATCGTCCAACACTCAGACTGCAAGTGTTGCCTGAGCAGTAATGCGTTTTGCTGCTGTTAAGCGCCTGACAAGTCAGACCCGGCGCATCCGACTTTGATAAGGGAGAGAATTTCTGCCCACGTTATGTGGATCGGTGGTCTAGAGGTAACGCGCCTGTCTAGAAAGCGAAAAGTCCGGGTCTGAAGTGTGCGGCGGTTCGTACCCCGTTTGGACCGGAAACTTTTCCCCCATCCATTAGACCATGAGTGGTGGTCTGGGCGCTAGTCTTTCGGATGAGACGATAAACCGAGGTCCCGTGTGTTACACGTAAGTATTTAGCGCACGTAAAAGAACCCACGGCAACAAGAGAGTTGTCCCTGGCAAAATTCTTAGAAAAAAGAGCCACTCTGATAGGGAAACAAATACAGTTCAGACATGAAAAAGAAAAAAAAATGGGTGGCGCTGCGCTTGTGGCGACGCGCTCTCCGCTCTCCCCGGGGAGAGCAGCCCGAATTTCACGGAGAGAAATCTGCCGTGACTTAAAGTGGTATGAAATGAAATCTGAGCGCTTTGATTTGTTGCTTTACAAGATTCAGCGCTATATAAATTCCATACATTATTATTATTATTATTATTATTATTATTATTATTATTATTATTATTAATTTGTTCTTTTTTAAGTCTTTCTCGAAACAAAGGCAGGAGAATGGACCACGACGGCAGAAAATAGACAAGAAGGAGGTGACAGGAAGAAAAGGAAGAAGGCAGAAGCAAGGACAGCGTCAGAATCCTCATCTGACGTCCTCTGAGGACAGGACACCGGCTACAGTCCTGCTGAGGTGCCTAGCCTCCCTTCTCGACTCAAAGGTGGGGTGATTTTTCTCGGGAGTTCAAATCAGTTCCCACTCAGTTCTTCCATTACACCTACAGAGGAGACTACAGGCCTGGGTTCCGTGTGCAGACACAGAGTTAGCCAGCATCTTGTTCACACGTACAAACACATCTGGGTCAGCCAGCTATGGCCGGTGGTATGGATGGCCAGACTATGCACACTGACGCCTGCACAGGGAGGGATCCGCCAGTCAGTCAGTCAGTCAGCCAGTCAGCCAACCAGTCAGTCAGTCAGCCAGCCAGCCAACCAGCCAGCCAATCATGTAATCAATCAATCCTTAAATCAATCAGCCAGCCAACCAGCCATCCAATCATGTAATCAATCAATCTTTAAGTCAATCAGCCAGCCAACCAGCCATCCAATCATGTAATCAATCAATCAGTAAGTCAGTCACCCAGCCAATCAGCCAGTCAATCATGTAATCAATCATACAACCAGTCAGTCAGCCAACCAACTAGCCAGTCAGCCAGTCAGCGCATTTTTCGAAAGGAGCTGGTACTCCATGGTTCAAATCCCGTTTGGACTTTTCTGTCTCACTTCTCACAGGACCTTGCGTAGCGGTCTGGGTACTAGTCTTTTTTGAGAAGAACCAAGTTCATGTGTGTATCATGTAGCTAGAGCAGGGAAAGGAATCGGCGACACGTGGCCAGTGTTCTCTAGAGAACGCTCTGCCGGGAAAATGGCGATGCTGCTGCCTGCCGTGTGTCTGCTCTGGCTGGGAATGAACGTCACGTCATGACCAGTTCACACTTGACTTACTTGACTTATGGATCGGTGGTCTAGAGGTAACGCGCCTGTCTAGAAAGCGAAAAGTCCGGGTCTGAAGTGTGCGGCGGTTCGTA
>CM054159.1:28923910-28931410 GCA_028751875.1 Rapana venosa
ACTGGTGAGATGTTGGGCTTGCCGCCGTTAACCCGCCATCGAGGCAGCCGCAGTCCGTCTTCAGGGATGAAACTGTGTCGTCCAGTTCCTCCAGGCAGGCTATGGCCTACTACTGCAAACTGCAGAACGGGTTTGCACACAGGACCTCGTTTTAAAGTCTCGTCTGAAGGACTTTCCGGGGGAGTGGAGCCAGTACTGATGTGAACTCCAGAGGAAAATATTGCCTGAACGGGCGTCTTGGTGATGGCTCGATCCGGGGCGTCAGATCAAGAGCACAGCACTCTAACCACTAGGCTGCCCCCCCCCCCTCCCACCTCTCCCTATAATATTATAATGGTAATGATACTAAAGATGATTTACAACGTTTAATCTCACGACAACAAAACTCACTTGGTGTTTACAAAAGGATAGATAGATAGATAGATAGATAGATAGATAGATAGATAGATAGATAGATAGATAGATAGATAGATAGACAAACAGATAGATAGATAGATAGATAGATAGATAGATAGATAGATAGATAGATAGATAGATAGATAGATAGATAGATAGACATGATCATATTTATTACAATGCCTTGTGGAGGTAAATGGATTTCTCACTCTGCTCATTGCCATTCATTGTGAATGTGTTGAAACCAATACACCCCTTTATTCATTTCAGTTCAGTTCATGTTCTTCTTTCCTGGAAAACGATAACGGGGGCTGGACATTGGCAGCCCTCTCCTGTCACTGGGGCCGGTGAGGGGCTCATCAGACTTTCAAAGCACCAGCCACACCCTCTGGAGACCCCAGCAATGGCCCATTTGTCAGGCAAGCGCACCACGTGACCTTGCTCCTTGTGTCTCATTGGTCAATGATACAAACGGTAGGCTACATGCTGATGACCTCTGTATCACACTGGGTTCAGCTGGGGTCATATCCGGTCCTGTGTGAACCCGGCCTTCATCCGGGCTCCACACGCCATGTGTGGAGGGATCACTTCAGCTTTCTCCAAAATTAGCTCCCCACCCCCCACCCCCCCTCCACTTCCTATCTTTTCCTAATAAAAGGTTGGAGTAACAAAATTAAAACTGCACTCAAAGTCAGGGGCAAACATAGCAATGTTTTTATTAACCCCAACTTGTGGTTAAAGCCTTCAGCTCGTGATCTGACGGCCCGGGTTCGAGCCGCCGCCTAGACACTGGTTCTTCTTCTTCTTCAAGTGTCCGGTCTGGTCCTGCAGACATCGACGATCATGGCTCTCCATTCTTCCCTGTTCTCGGTCCCTCTCCCTCTCATGTTCCTATTGGGAACAGACACTGGTTGCAGGGGATTTTCCCCCTGGAGTTAACATCAGTACCCACTCCACTCCCCCAAAGGTCCTTCCGATGAGACTATAAACCGATGTTCCCTGTGTAAACGCATGCAGAACAGCTTGTGTCCAAGTTAAAACCTGTTCCACTTTTAGGAAGAGTAGGCCATTTCGTGCCAGAAGGAAGGGATGGTAATTTTAGAAAAACAAAAAAACGCATGCACTGTGGTGTCATGTTTTAGACATCATCCTGAAGTCCAAATGGGGCTACCTTAATGACGGGTGAACGATCGCGTATTTGTTATATATTGAGGCAAAACCTTGCGGGCCAGTGGTGAGTGTCACAACTGCAGCTGAGGAACAAAAGATTTTTTAAAAAGCTTGACTGAAAAATTGTGTAGACCAACATTGATGGGAAAACTGACAACAGGGGCAGGAAAAGGGTACACATCTGTATCCATTTGTGGGTCATGTAGTATCTTCCATGGAGTGCTAGTCAGAAAAATGTTTGCTGGTTTTCACAGACTTTTTAAAGTATGAAAAACTGCACTATGTACTTATTTTAGGGGTTAAGGCCATAGATTGACACCAGGTAGTGTTGAGAAAGTGAGGAATGATCATGAAATGAAGATTGCTTGTGTTCCTACGGCGTTGACCCCGCGCATGCATATTGCGGTGAGGCAGCTAGTAGACCACAAAGGACTGAGGGGGTACAGTGTTTGCTGAAAAAAATTTAAATAGTTCAAACCTACCAAATTTGTTCAAATTGTCCTGAGTTTTGAGTCAGGGGCTAGTGTTTCACCAAAAGATGTTTTTATTTCTGTGGATGCCATAGTACGTGCGGTATGAATATAAGCGTCACATGGAAAAAACAGAGGGAAAAGAGCCATTTTTTATTACCGGCGTGCAGCCAAATCAACTGTAAATCAAGGGAAAGTTCATGAAGACAGTGGACTTTTTAATAACCTTCTGAAAATGTACAGGACAGTACATGTGAAACTTAACTAAAAACTTTTACAGGAAGACTCTAAAATAAAGGGGAAAAACAATACAAGAAAAGAATGAAAATGTAAACTGGAAAATGTGAATGGCAGCTCCATGAGCAGAGGAGGGCAGCTGAACACAGTCCGAAAAGTACTTCAGAACTAGAACCAAAACTAGAACAGTAGTTTGTCAAATCTAAATAACACTGACAGAAAAATATGCCAAATATTAAGTAAAAAATGTAGGGTACTATTTTTTTGATAAGCTTGAAAAGAGAGGATACATAATTTGTGTTGTAAAGGATTTACTGATACTGATAAAAAAATATATATATAAAAAGGGGGGCGGGGGGGGGGGGTGTTCAATAAAAGGTACAGGTGAAGAAATGAGCTATTGAAACGAAAAACACATACTAGAAGTTAGAAAACTGATGACAAATACAGCTCACTAGACCTGAAATTGAAATGAAAATACACAGTAAAGGTGCGAAAATAATGATAATTACAGGTAAAGCGTTCTGAAGTGAACATGACAAAACAGAGGGTAAGAATGAGGAAGCTAATCATCATTACCGGTAACGCGTTCTGAAGTTAAAACAAAAGGTAAAATGAAAAAGTTAATACCAATTACGCATGACTATTTCACAGATTGAAATGAAGATGCACACAAGCAAACAGAAAGCTTAATAACAAGTGCTGGCGTGTAATTCAAAGATCGAATTGAAAAAACATATGGATTAACACGTGACTTTGCTTTTATCAAAGAAGTGCTGGTTGACAATGCTAACATTTATTTATTTTTAATACAGAGTGATAAATACGTCGCATTAATTTTTTTCTTTTTAAATGCTAATGAACGATTTTACAATTCATTCTTTAAAAAGATATGATAAACAGGATATCTTCATTTTTTAACCAGTTCTGGTGAACAATTTCGAAATGTAAATGAAAAATGTGTTGTAACAAATTGGTGTGATTCAGTGAAAAAAGGCAAACTAAAGTGGTGCGGGCACGTCACACGAACATCTGGACTGGCCAAGACTGTCCTACAGGGAACAGTACAAGGAGGGAGACGAAGAGGCAGACAGAGAACACGATGGGAAGACAACATCAGAGAGTGGACTGGTAGCCTTGAGTGGAACGATTTGCTACGGAAAGCAGAGGACCGCGGGGAGTGGAGGAAGCTGGTTGCAAAATCTTCAGTGGTGCCCGCACAGTCCAAGAGCCTACGGGATACCTGAAGGTGAAGGTGAACAAACGGGAAAATCAGTTGCAGAGCCTACCAGCAGTGACCAAGAGAGGTAGAAAAGGCTGGGGAAACAGCTGGAAGACGTAAGGAAAAGAAATCTGAAGAGCAATCAGACAATGAAAACTTTTCTTCTTCGTCGAACGCTCAGACAGCAACTATTGTTGTCTGTTATATGAGCGAAAATGCGTAACGCTGCCGTTAAGCATCCGACTTCGGCACAAGAGAGAATAGTTACCTTTTAAGTTCTTTCTGGGAAAAAGGCAGGAGAATGGACCAAGAAGGCAGAAAATAGACAAGAAGGAGGTGACAGGAAGAAAAGGAACAAGGCAGAAACAAAGAGAGTGATAGAAAAGAGGAAATTTCTAGCACAGAATTTCCAGAATGTGGGGATGCTATTTATACTGATAGGCCCCCGGCATCTCCTCGGGGAAACAATGAAAACTAAAGTACAGAAAAAAGCCAGAAAACCCTCTATAAAACAAACTGTACAGGGAAGACACAAGTGTCTGTTTCTCTGTGGAAAGACGATGAACACAGCGGGGTGGGTGATGTGGTCTCTGAAATGAAATGACCTGTTTCCCTGTGGAACCACAGCAGTTCTCCAGGCTTCCTTCTTTTCCCTGGCTAGCAATGCTGCTCTCTCATCCTCTTTCCCTCTCAAACATCCCCCTACCCCCTCTCCCCACCCTGCTTGGTTTGCTGCAGCCATAACCAGTTCCACAGTGACGGAATATGGCTGCCTATATTTTTGGTTAAAAATGAAAACAGTTAAAGGCTGTACACGTAAAAAGCACATGTATTTTGTATTGACTTTATCACCTACAATGGATGGATATCTGCCATAAAATAATATGTAAAAAAAACGGGAATTCACATAGATGATAAAACTATTCAACATGGAGGTATGTTTTGTGCAATAAAGTGTACATTGAGTGTACATAAAGGAGCAAAAAAGTACTATGAAATCCTAACATCCGATAACAATAAACCAAAGTGTTGTTCCAAATGGTCAGAAAGAATCAATGCATATATACCATGGGACAAAATTGTCAGCAAAATACACAGAAGTAGAGATGTACAATTTAAATGACTACAAATTAGAATGGTACATAGAACAATTGCCACTAATGTGATTCTTCATGCTATGGGTGTAACAGATACTGCACAATGTTCACTTTATGAGACTCTATTGAACATTTTTTTTATGGAACTGTGACTTTGTACGTTCTTTTTGGAATGCTGTTGATCACTTGTTGAATGAAAAATGTCACAATATTCACTCTCTTAAGATGTCACGTGAACTGGTAATTATTGGAGGTGATCAGTATCTAGAAATGATATAGTGGATTTTATTTTGATGTTTGGTAAATTATATACATGTAAATGTAAAATGACTTTTAAAAAAAGCAAGTCTCAAACATGGTTGTATTTCAACACCAGCTAAAAGCTAGATCTATCTATCTATCTATCTGTCCCGTAGTCTGACGACTGTAGGGGCACCCTCAAAGACTCAACAACCAGTTCCCTTCATTCCTCTCTCTGTTCTGCCTTTCTCAGGGTTTTGTTGAGTTCTAGGCCTATCCATTCGCTGATGTTATCCTCCCAGCTCTTCCTTGGTCTGCCTCTTCTTCTTCCTCCTTGGACAGTGACTTGTAAAACTGTCTTTGCAAGTCCTTTGGATCTTGTGACATGCCCATACCATTTAAGTTTACGTTTTTTCACGATCGTTAGAAGGTTCTCATAGGTTCCAATGGTTTGCTGGATTCTGTTATGCACGCTTTCGTTGCTTATGTGGTCTTTGTAGGAGATCTTTGAGATAAGTGAGATATTTTTATCTCTCCAGATGGTGTTTAGTTTTGACAAAGCTGTTATTGTCTGTGCAGTCCTGCATACTACTTCTGGCTTGGATCCCTAGTCTGATACAATGGCTCCCAGGTATTTGAAGCTTTGAACTGTTTCCAGCTTCTGGTCATTAACCCTGATATCAGTGCTAATGCCGTTGGTGTTTTTAGTCATCAGTTTGGTCTTCTCTGCACTGATTTCCATGCCGTATGTTTTGGAGGCCTTATTCAAGTGTTCTGTTAGGCTGGCAAGCTCTTTTTCTGATCCTGCTATTCCATCAATGTCATCTGCGAAGCGGAGGTTTGCGATCGTTCTGCCACCAATGCTGACTGATCCTTCATGATGTTCCAATGCATCAGCCATGATTCTCTAAAGGAAGATGTTGAAAAGAGTGGGTGAGAGTAGACAGCCCTGCCTTACTCCAACTGTTGTTCGAAACCATTCTCCAATGTTGTTGTTGTAGTACACTGCACTGGTGGCCTCGCTGTACAGCTGTTTGATGACTCTGATCAGGTTTGCATTGATGCTGTAAAAATTCATGGTTGCCCACAAAGCTGCATGCCACACCCTGTCAAATGCCTTCTTAAAATGGATAAATACGTGGTAAAGGTCTTGTTGATGTTGAAGGTACCGCTCACATAGTATTCTGAGGTTGAATATCTGTTCTGTTGTGCTGCACCCTGCTCTGAAACCTGCTTGTTCATCAGCAATGATGGTCTCTGCTTGTAGCTTCAGTCTATTCAATATTATCTGCAGCATGACCTTGCTTGGGTGGCATATGAGGCTGATTGTGCGGTAATTATGGCATTGTTGTAGATTTCCTTTCTTGGGGAGGGTGATGATGAGTGACTGTGTCCATGGTGTTGGCCATTTTCCTGTCTGCCAGATCTTGTTGCAGATTCTTACTAGGGCGCTGATCATGGCTTCCCCTCCAGCTTGAACCAACTCAGCTGGAATGTTGTCAGCCCCTGCTGACTTTCCCTTTTTCAGCGATCTGACTGCTGTTTCCACTTCTTCTCGGAGGATAGGGTGACTGTCTGTGTCTTTGCTTGCGGGTACATTAAGGACTTCTGGATCTCCTGCGGTTCTATAGTTATACAGGTCGGAGCAGTATTCTGTCCATCTGTTCAGAATATCCTGGTCGTCAGTGAGACACTTCCCATTTTTGTCTTGGATTGTTAAACCTTTTCCCTGTTTTGTGCTAGTCAGGTCTTTCACCAGCTGATATGCTTTCTTGCTATTGTTTTTCTTGATGTTCTCTTCAATGTCTTGGCACTGTTCACCGATCCATTTCTCTTTTGCCTCCGTCATGGACTTCTGATTCTTTTGTTGACTGCCCTATATTGTTCTGCTCTTTCTTTTGTTTCATTTTTCTTTTTCTTCAACTCTCTACGCTTGTCACATAGTTGTAGGATGTTAGGTGTGACCCATGGTTTTTTGACTGGTCGGTGTTTGCCAAGAAGCTCGCTTGCTGTTTCAGTCACTGCTGTATTGAAACTATTCGTCAGTGTATCTATGTCTGAGTCTATCACAGTGAGTGCTGCAAACTTTCCACCTATCCTTGCTTGAAAACTTTCTAATACCTCTGGGTCCTTCAGCTTCTCGAGGTCAAATTTGATCCTGATGTTGTTCCGCTTGTGGATTTTCTTTAGACGTAGTCGGAAAGTCATCATCACAAGATCATGATCACTCCCTATGTCTGCTCCTGGAAAACTTCGTGTCTGTGCGATGTTAACGCTAGACTGAAACCGTCTTTTCACCATGATGTAATCTATTTGGTTGTGGTGTTCTCCATTTGGGCTATGCCATGTCCATTTTCTGGATTTCTTGTGTGGGCCAAGTATATTCACTAGCTGGAGGTGGCTGCTACTGGCAAACTCCAGGAGTCTCAAGCCTCTTTCATTTGATTGGTTATTACAATGTGGCCCACAAACGCCCTCCCAATCTTTCCATGCATCTTCTCCTACCTTGGCGTTCCAGTCACCTTGCACAATGAGGATGTCTTTCTTGGGAGTTTGATTCAGAACCTCTTGTAGCTGGTCATAAAATTCTTCTACGGCTTCATCTGTGCAGTCTGATGTAGGGGCGTATGCCTGTACTATAGTTATGTTAAAGGGGGTTGCTCTCAGA
>CM054159.1:28938910-28966471 GCA_028751875.1 Rapana venosa
ATAGATAGATAGATAGATAGATAGATAGATAGACAGACAGACAGACAGAGCGACAGAGAGCTGGCAGACAAGATAGAAGATAGATAGATAGATAGAATAGATAGATAGATAGATAGATAGATAGATAGATAGATAGATAGATAGAAGACAGATAGATAGATAGACAGACAGACAGACAGACAGAGAGATAGATAGATAGATAGATATAGATAGATAGATAGATAGATAGATAGATAGATAGATAGATAGATAGATAGATAGATAGATAGATAGATAGATAGATAGATAGATAGATAGATAGATAGATAGATAGATAGATTCAGATAGAAATGAAGATGTAGATGTGATAGATACTGATTAGATAGATAGATGTAGATAGATAGATAGATAGATAGATAGATAGATAGATAGATAGATAGATAGATTCCCTCAGTCCCCTCAGCGGAAATTGGAAGCTGTGCTGTGGGGTACCTATTAGATCACTGATAGACTGTCTAACCCCTAGAATATCCAACACCCCACCCCACCCCCATCCCCCATCCCCACCCCGACCCCTTTCCACTTCTTCTTTTCCTCCTCCTCCCCCTCCTCCCTCTACTCTGAGTTTAACCTGGACACGTCTTCTAGTTGTTCGGAGACTACACCACCTCTTTAATCGATCATTATATCAGCAGGTAGGTTTCTGAACACGTGCTACTTCACATCACCAAAAGAGACTGAACGGCAAGGCTGGGCCTCTTTAGATGAGGGGCCTAACGTGAGACCCACCATTACCAGGTCTCTCTTCACTGCAGGCTGTGGGGGGTGCCACAGAAGGAGCTAACTATAGGAGGGTGGGGGGGGGGGGGTTGCTGTAGGGCGTGATTGTGATACAATGCAAAAGTAGAACTAGAAGTAAGTAGTGGAGTGGAGTGTTAGGAGCGAAATGAGGCAGAGCATGAACAGAAGAGAACTGCTGTTTACCGGGCTTCTTTTCATGGGATATAGCTAGTTCCTCACGCCCCGGTAACACCACCTAAGAGATACAGACACCTGCTGCGCTTCACTTACCTGAGCAGTACACTAAAAGCAGGGACCAGAAGTCAATAAAATTCAATTTTCTGGTGCCGTGTTTCCCTTTGTCAGCTCCTAACACTCCACAGAGCTGAAGAGGATCTCACAACCCTTGAAAAACAGATCCTGAACGAGTGGCTGAACTAATGGGGTTTTACACCATTGCCTTCGCCATTGTCAGCAAGGGATTGTTATGACTTTGCCTTCAAAAATGGCTACAGAATAGTTTTGACTACCATCCATTCACAATAATTTGTCGTCATCAACTTAACGATCATGAAAAGTTAAGTATCAGGGATTGTCACTTTTCTCGCATTAATTTTCAGGTCGACCTGGTCTGTTAGTCAGAGTGAAGAGGTCGCGGCTGTCCTCACAAAAGGAGGAATAAGGATGGAAGCGGCGGCTGCCTGAGGACTGTCTGTCTGCGTGTTCCCCTCCGCCACTGTCCCTGACCCCAGCAGAGCATTGAACAGCCCAGCACTACATACACTGGTAGCCAGCAGCAGGATCATCAGCTTCTTTCCTCTCCTCGCCCACAGTTTGGAAGTTCAGCAAAGGGGAGGGAGAGGGTGTTGCCCACCTGACCGATTTCGCCCTGCACAAACAGATAACAAATAAATATATAGCCTCCCTGGGGCTGTGTGGTTAGCGAGTCTGACTCCTAACTGGTAGGTAGCGGGTTCGAATCCCACAGGAGGCTTGGACTGTTTTTGTTGTTGTGACTTTGTTTTTCTTTGTGGGAGTGAGAGAGGGAGGAGGAGGTTTTTTAAAATTATTTTTGTTTTATATCGAGGATGATGGAATAAGTACTTATGTGCTATTTTACCTTCAGTCCCCGTGTCTATGCAGTTTTGTAAATTCTGTCATCTGTTCCCACCGGCGCACAATGGCCTACTCTTACGAAAAGTGAAGCAGGATTTAACGTGTGCGCAAGATGTTCTGCGTGCGTTCGCCCACGGGGCCTCGGTTTATAGTCTCATCCGAAAAAGGTTGAGGGGATGAGGGTGTGTTTGTTTGGGGTTTTATTTCTGGCTTCAACCGGCTCCAACCCAGACTGAGTTTGTCTATTGACTCTTTGAGGGACTGGCACAGTACAGTCGGGCATCGTCCACTTTACTTAACAGAGATGTTGAGACTGTAATTTAATGACTTGTCCAACACTGCCAGTGTCTGTATCTCTCAGAATGAGTTGGCGTCAGAAATATTTTGATCGGAAGCGAGGACTAAAATCCTGTCAACAGTGTGGGTTTTATGGATCAGTAATGAATATGTCATCCTGATGACCATCAACCACCAAGCAATTAAAGAAAATTGCCTCTGACGCGTTGGATGACACTAGTCGCTCTGGCTTCAGGGGGCCTAAGCTTTGGCTTCTATTGACCTCTGTGCCCGTGGTGTGCTGGTGTCGTCGTTTTTATGGTCTGCAGATTTTATTACTTTTTTATGTCATTCTTTATATATCGAGGATAATGGAATAAGCACTTATGTGCTTTTTTTACATCCACTCCCCGTGTGTATGCGGTTTTGTAAATTCTGGCATTTGTTCGCACCGGCACGCAATGGCCTACTCTTACGAAAAGTGGAACAGGATTTAACGTGTGCGCAAGATGTTGTGCGTGCGTTCGCACTCGGGATCTCGGTTTATAGTCTCATCCGAAGGACTTTTGGGGAGAGTGGAGTCTGCACTGACGTTTACTCCAGGGGAAAACATCCCCTTGAACGGGAATCGAACCCGGGTCGTCAGATTGCTATAGAGATTCAGAGAGAGAGAGAGAGAGAGAGAGAGAGAGAGAGAGAGAGAGAGAGAGAGAGAGAGAGAGAGAGAAGAGAGAGAGAGAGAGAGAGAGAGAGAGAGAGGAGAGAGAGAGAGAGAGAGAGATTCAGAAAGAGAGAGACAGACAGACAGACAGACACAGAGAGAGTGTGTCGTTGGAAGACGTGGTGGTGGTCACCACTGCAGCAGTCTCGGGGCCTCAGAGACGGGCTGTCAGTGTCCTCAGGGTTAGCAGGTGGAGCCCTGCCTATGCTACTTCACAACAGGCACCACTGAACTCCATGAAAGTGATCTGGTTGCCGTGCAGGGCTGTCTCTGGATGGTGGCCACACAACGGCCCAACATGGACTGCTCTCTGCAAAATTTCTGGCTCGGAGAACCAGGCAGAAGAAGCCTGGGTTCGGCAATGGCGACAGGATTGGGATGAGTGGCGTGGGGACAGAAGGATCAGTAAGACAAACAGGACGAGGCAGGAACTGCTCTCTCTGGCAAACTAGCATTTCCTTCCCCTCTTAAACAGAAAACATATTTTGTCTAGTATCACGTATATGAATAGACATTAAAATGAAGAAACTCACATTAAACAGACATTCAAATGAAGAAACACACATTAAACAGACATTAAAATGGAGAAACAGACATTACCCTGACATTCAAATGAAGAACACACATTACACAGACATTCAAATGAAGAACACACATTACACAGAAAACAATGGAGGAATACTGAGGGCTGGAGCGTGATGTGTGACTGATGTGATTGATGTGTGACTGATGTGATTGATGTGTGACTGATGTGATTGATGTGTGACTGATGTGATTAATGTGTGACTGATGTAATTGATGTGTAACTGATGCGATTAATGTGTGACTGATGTGATTAACATAGGACTGATGTGATTAATGTGTGACTGATGTGATTATTGTGTGACTGATTTGATTAATGTGTGACTGATGCGATTAATGTGTGACTGATGTGATTAAATAAAATGTGTGACTGATGTGATTAATGTGTGACTGATGTGATTATTGTGTGACTGATGTGATTAATGTGTGACTGATGTGATTAATGTGTGACTGATGTAATTGATGTGTAACTGATGCGATAATGTGTGACTGATGTGATTAACATAGGACTGATGTGATTAATGTGTGACTGATGTGATTATTGTGTGACTGATGTGATTAATGTGTGACTGATGCGATTAATGTGTGACTGATGTGATTAAATAAAATGTGTGACTGATGTGATTAATGTGTGACTGAGTGATTATTGTGTGGACTGATGTGATTAATGTGTGACTGATGTGATTAATGTGTGACTGATGTGATTAATGTGTGACTGATGTGATTAATGTGTGACTGATGTGATTAATGTGTGACTGATGTGATTAATGTGTGACTGATGTGATTAATGTGTGACTGATGTGATTAATGTGTGACTGATGTGATTAAATAAATGTGTGACTGATGTGTAACTGGCTATAATCGTCTTCGTTTGTAGTTTGCTACAAGCACCGAAAAGAGTACTTGCAAAATTAGCTTCGATTTTGTAACAACACAATAATAATAATAATATGATGATGATGATGAGATGAATGATGATGATGATGATGGATGATGATGATGATGATGATGATGATGATGATGATGAGGGATGATGGTGATGGTGATGGTGATGGTGATGGTGATGGTGATGGTGATGTGATGATGATGATGATGATGATGATGATGATGATGATGATGATGATAATAACAATAATAATAATAATAATAATAATAATAATAATAATAATAATAATAATAATAATAATAATAATAATAATAATAAGCATTACTCATACTGATGTTCATGAAGAATAACGATTGTTTATCAAGGTGGCTCCCTTCTTTGCTGTTCTCTGTTGCACAGTTTCTCTGTCTGCCCCTGCATCTTCTTCTGCAAAGGAACACACACCTCAACTCGTTGTTCTGTAAAGACAGGGAGTGGAGTGAGGGGATACTGGACAGTACAGGGACAGGTGATGGTCTGAGGATACTGGACAGTACAGGGGACAGGTGATGGTCTGATGATACTGGACAGTACAGGGGACAGGTGATGGTCTGATGATACTGGACAGTACAGGGGACAGGTGATGGTCTGATGATACTGGACAGTACAGGGACAGGTGATGGTCTGATGATACTGGACAGTACAGGGGACAGGTGATGGTCTGATGATACTGGACAGTACAGGGGACAGCTGATGGTCTGAGGATACTGGACAGTGCAGGGGACAGGTGATGGTCTGAGGATACTGAACAGTGCAGGGGACAGGTGATGGTCTGAGGATACTGGACAGTGCAGGGGACAGCTGATGGTCTGAGGATACTGGACAGTGCAGGGGACAGGTGATGGTCTGAGGATACTGGACAGTACAGGGGACAGGTGATGGTCTGATGACTGATAGAGCCAGACACTGGGGTAAAGAAATGTGGCCGCTTCCAGAGAAAGCCAGACATGTAGTGAAGAATGTGCAGGCATACAGAATGAGGAAGCAGTCTGTGGACAGCTTTGTGGTCACTGAACTGGACACTTCTTCATCACGCGTTTAGAATGTCAGGTGACTTTGTAGTTGTTGATTGACTGTGGTTTGATACAACATCAAGTGACTACTCTAGGTATTCGCCACTCAAATTCAGAATTGCTGTAGTCAACAAATAAGAGATTTATGTTTGTATTGAATGACACATTTTCGAGTTTAGTAGTAGGTAGCTAGCTAGCAGTAGTTTTAGTTTTAAGAGAGAGCAGACAGTGTAGTAGTTGTAGTATAGTAGTAGTAGTAGTAGTTAGTAGTAGTTGTAGTGTAGTATATAGTAGTAGTAGTAGTAGTTTGTGGTAGTAGTGGAGGTAAGTGAGGAGAGGAATGAGTAAGCAGCAGCAGCAGCTCAGCAGCTAGTCAGTGTGCAGTAAGTAGTATAAGGGGCAGTAGTAGTAGTAGTGTAGTAGTAGTCAGAGGGGAGTGGAGAGGAGTAAGAGTAGTAGTGAGGCAGCAGAGTAGCAGCTAGCAAGCAGAGCAGCAGTAGACAGCAGCAGCACAGATAGTAGTAGTAGTGAGACAGCAGCTAGCAGAGAGCAGCTAGCAGAGTACAAGTAGTAGTAGTAGTAGTAGTAGTAGTAGTAGGTAGTAGTGAGTAGTATAGTAGTAGTAGTTATGTAGAAAGTAGTAGTAGTAGTTGTGTTGTTGTTGTTGTTTGGTGTTGTTTTGTTGTTGTTTATTGTTTTGTTGTTTTTGTTGTTGTTGCTGCTGCTGCTGTGTTGCTGTTGTTGTTGTTGTTGTTGTTGTTGTTGTTGTTGTTGTGTTGTTGTTGTTGTTGTTGTTGTTGTTGTTGTTGTTGTTGTTGTTGTTGTTGTGTGTTGTTGTTGTTGTTGTTGTTGTTGTTGAAAGTGAGAGGAGGGAAGCAACGTGTACCATCATTTATTTCATCGCTTTTTCTCCTGTGTATATTGATGATCTCAAAGCATACAATACAATACAATACAATACGATAGAATACGATACAATACAATACGATACAATACAATACGATACAATACAATACGATACAATAAATATTGATCACGTTTATTTCATACAATGCAGCTGACAGCCAGCATTTTCTTGTCCATAAATTCTCCACACTGCCTTCTTGTGAAAGCTTTTCCTTGTTCTGCTCACACATCTCGTCTGCTGCTGTATACTTCTGCTACATTCATGTTGTTTTGGGTTTTTTGATATTTTGTTTCAAGCAAGAGAGACAGACAGACAAGACAGACAGACAGACAGAGACAGAGAGACAGAGAGACAGACACACACACACACACAGAGAAAGAACCCAATACACAGCCAGAAAATGTTTAAAAATCAACATTTTAAATCCCTTCACGGCTACCTCCGCTTAAATCACTTCAACAAACTCCACCTCCCCTTCCCTCCCCTCTACCCACCCCCCCCTCCCCCACCCCACCCCCTATATTCCCACACCCACACTCCTCCCTCCCACCCACCCTCCTCCCCGCCTCCCAAATGACAACAGTAGCTAGCTAACCAAACAGCTTTCCCCTAGTTGTACTCCATCAAAGGTCCCCCACCCCCCCTCCCCCCCCCTACCCCTTACCCCTACCCCTACCCCCCCCCCCCCCCCCCCCCCGTTCTGTGTTCATCAACATGGACTCTGTCCCAAAGTCACTGATGCTCATCTGCTGCCTGTGTCTGTCTGTCTGTCTGTCTGTCTGTCTGTGTGTCTGTGTGGCGGCTGTCGCTGCTGCAACTGCTGATTACAGACTGATGTGTTTAGTTCAAGCTGCAGACCTGACAGAGCATTGAGAGGATGGAGGAGGAGGAGAAAGAAGAGGAGGAGGAGGAGGAGGAGGAGGGATAAAGGAGGAGGAGGAGGAGTTTGCAGGCAGATTGGAAGGAAGAGAAAGAGGGGGAAGAGGAGAAAGAAGAGGAGGAGGAGGAGGAGGGGATGAAGTCTTTGATGTGGTGGTGTTGTGACATGCCGTGTGTGCTGATGCTGTCTTTAACCAACAGTGATGGATGATAGGCTTGTCTGTATACAGTGGGGGCGGGGGGGGGGGGGGGGGGGGGGGTGGCGGGGAGGACTGCGTGGGTGGGGGAATGATGATAGTGGGTGGAAGAAAAAGGGGGTTGGTGTTTCGAGGTTGGGTGGAGTGGGTTGTAAGAGAGGGTTGGGTGCTGATTCGGAAAGGGGAAATTAATTTATGTTATTCATTTATTCATTCAGTTATTTATTCGATTATGTATTAATTTATGCATTTGTTTATTTATCTGTTTATTATTTAGTTATTATTTTATCTATTATCTATTTAATCCTTTATCTCGAGGTATAAACACTCGACGCTTTATCACATCCAGTCCCCCCTTGTGTATGCGTTTTTTTAAAAGATTTTTCATGTTTTCACGGCACACATGGCTTATTCTTCCGAAAGGCGGAACAGGATTTAACGTGTGCGCAAGATGTTCTGCGTGCGTTCGCACACGGGACGTCGGTTTATAGTCTCATCTCAGAGACAGACAGACAGACAGACAGTCAGACAGATGTATTCTGGCTGTTTCTGCCGAAGAAAAACTTGTGTTGAGTCCTTGACAGTTTTCTGGAAGTATGTCACAACGTCTTGAGATATGTCACAACGTCTTGAGATATGTCACAACGTCTTGAGATATGTCACAACGTTTCGAGGCATGTCACAACGTCTTGAGGTGTGTCACTCTGAAGTTGTCACGTCTTGAAGTGGTATGCCAACGTATTGGTATCCGTTTGAAAGCCTCTTGATTGCAACAGCTACAGGGGAGAGGAGTAATGTCACGTTTGTGCGCACAAGTTTTGGCAGCAAACCTGGAATCTGTCACAACGTTTTGGAAGGGAAAACGTCTAACTGTCCACGCTGGAATTGTGGTGACAACGTCGAAACATGTAGTCTGAGAGCTGTTTAACACCGTTTCTTCTGATTTACAACTGGAGGATGTACAACCTCAGTGTGACCACAATGGACAGTGTACACAACTCTGAATGATATGACAGTAATGTGCCACAGTGGGACGTGTTAAGAAACTAACCACAGAATGAAATAGCTTAGTGCGCACACTGATGAATAACACTAAAAAAGAAGAAACGCTACTGGGCCTTCTGTTGTGAGGACAGGGCAGAGTAGTCAGAGGACTGTTAGACCAAGGTTTCATAACCTGAACTGATTTCCTCACATGACCACAATGACAGTGTAACACAACACAATGAATCCCGTCGCCATTGTGTTACAAATCAACAGATGAAGATGCCAAGGGAGATCTTCTACAAAAGCTGTCCGCTGGTCTTTGCTTTGGTCTCAGAGTACTCTGGAATGCTGAAAGCCTCCTTTTTCCCCCCCTTCCAGCCCATCTACCTCCCCACGATCGATCCCGTCGCCCTTGTGAAGCAGGGGGGGGAGGAGCGCCAGGGAGATCTTCATCTGCTGGGTCCGCTTTTGTCCCAGAGGCCCTGGTAGCTTGTGTGCATGAGCCGTCTTCGGAGGGCGCTTAGTGGGGTAGGGGGGGGGAGGGAGGGCGGGCTGCCGCCATTGACAATTGCTACCTTCCGTCGCTCCGAGAAACGATCGTGTCCGTTCGGAAACGGCGGAGAATCATTACAAATCGAGCCCTCCCCCTGCTGGTACAAACCCAAGTTGCGTCTGTTCAAGGTCTGGGTGATTGGGGAGCTGCCCCATGCTCGGGTAGCCCAGGTCTTTGATCTTGGCAAGGGGGACTATTCAGGGCCAGGGGCAGGGAACCGTGTCTGAAAGCCGGCAGAGCGTGACCGCGGGGCTGTGAAATGAGCCGTGACAGAAAGAGGAACTTCATTGGTTGAAACGTGCCAAAGAGGTTTTAATTGTGGAGCGAATGTCGCACCGCTGAACCCTGGGTCATAAAACGTCCTTTGCGGACAGGGAGCTGGCTTAAGAGTTCCGCATATGTGTTTTCGATGTGAGGTTTATCTCCCTTGTCGGCGGGCCAGCTTGACGACGCTGACCAAGTGGCCGGACAATGCCGCAAGTAGCGGACAGCGGAATCGGGAGCCGGGGCCTCGTTAGTGGTCAGCCATCCTTGCTGATGTCTGGTGGTCACTGGCTGATGTCCCAGCTGATGTGTGCTAAGTGGTGCTGGCCATCAAAGTCCTCCTCTCCTCCGCTAGGGCTGCTGTATTATTCAGTGCAGTGCGGCCAGCGCTGTCCCGTCCTGTCCCGTCCTGTCCGCTCCCTCCTCTCTGCTGTAGATACACACGCCTTTCACACCTACATGGGGAGGAGGAGGAGGGGGAGGAGGAGGAGGAGGAGGAGGGGGAGGAGGCCCAGCTTGTTATTCTGGCCATTGTTGTGTGGAGAAGGGGTAGGGTGGGAATTTCTGTTTTGGGGTTTTTATGTTTATTTTCTTTTTTTTTGGGGGGGAGGGTGTCATTTCTTGTTTTGTTTTGGTTTGGGGTTGGAGGTTTTCTTTTTGGTATGGGCAAATCTCTCTCTCTCTCCCTCTCTCTCTCTCTCTCTCTCTCTCTCTCTCTCTCTCTGTCTCTGTCTCTCTTTATGTCTCTGTCTCTGTCTCTTTCTCTGTAGTTGAAGCAGATTCCTATTCAAATTGTGCCACACAACAACAATTATGTTTTATAATATTGACAGGACAACATGTTACAACCTGATCAAGTCCTGTCTATAGATACATATATACACAGATGTTGTGACAGATAACTCAACAATATTTTGACAACAACAAAAGAATGACAATAGAGAAAAACACTTTACAACCAAAAAAAGGAAATAAGCATAATTATGTATGAAATATAAGCGCTCCGAGTTGTTTGTTTTACAAGATATAGCGCTATAAAAAATCCATATTATCATTATCAAACATGGTCATAATCATTGCAAAATCAAACAATCCCAACAAGACAAAGACTATCACACAGGTAAATGGATGATCAATTATATAGTTGATTGCTCAATCAGGCAGAAAGGCCAGGTCAGGCAAGGGGTCACGCCAAAGGTCACAGAACAAGGGCAACGCTGTGATCGTGGAGAGGCAGAGGTCAGCCAGGGCGAGAGGGGAGAGCAGGGCCGCCGCCATGGGGATCCAGGCTGAAGGAGGCCCCGCACACCTACCTTCCTTCCGTTAATGAAGCCGTCAGGGGCTTCACCTCACGTGTGTCTGGTTTACAGCTCACCCACCCTGCAGGGGGGCAGGATAGCCTGGTGGTCACTGTGATGTTTTCCTCATCTGCTGACCCGGGGTCGATTCCCGTTCAAGAGGATATTTTCCTTTGGAGCTAATATCAGTGCAGACTCCACTCTCCCTAAAAGTCCTTCGGATGAGACTATGAACCGAGGTCTAGTGTGCGAACGTATGCAGAACATCTTGCGCACACGTTAAAACCCGTTCCGCCTTTCGGAAGAGTAGGCCCTTGTGTGCCGGTGGGAACGGATGACAAAATTTACAAAACTGCATATACACTGGGGACTGGATGAAAAAAAGAGCACATGAGTGCTTTTTCCATTATTCTGGAAATGAAAGAATAACATAAAATACAAACAGAATAACAATCTGCTCACTGCTTCGTTGTGCAGCCTCAGCTGAAGCCTCCACGATGTGTCAGGGCCAGAAACAGACAGCGATAGGCAAGACCTCGTTAACTCCCCTTGTCTTTCTCTTTTATTTATACCACTCTAAATCACGGCCAGAAAGGAAGTAGTGGGGTGCATTATCAGCTGTACACCGGCTTCCAGCAGGATTATCAGTATCCGGGTGTCGGCCAAGCCCAAGAACATCACCATCATACAAATCTATGCACCATCATCTGACCATACAGATGAAGAAGTAGAAGAATTTTATGAAGATCTTGAAGTGACCATTAAGAAAATACCCAAGAAGGACATCATCATCATCCAAGGGGTTTTAAAAGCCAAAGTAGGTTCCTGACTCTTAAAACCAAGGGCCGGGAAAAATTTGGGTCAGTTTGGAACTGGGGAGCCCAACGACGGGGGGATACGTCTGCTGGAGTTTGCCTGCCCCACAGACTTCCCATTGCCAATCCCTCTATCCCCAAAAACAGTCAAGGAGGACAATTGGCATCCCCAAACGGAAAGGGTCCAAAACCCAAATAGATTTTTATCTTCCCCCAACCAGGGCGTTTAAAATTTCCAGCTAAAACAAAACCCAAGAACAAGAACCCTACCCGGGGGCTAAAAAAAAGGAAAGTGACCCGACCTGTGCTGCTGGTATTAAAAATGAAGTGAAAAAAACAAACAGCCTGCAAACCCAGGATCAAATTTGACGTGGACAAACTAAAAGTTCCAGATGTCGAAAAGATTTTCCCCAAGCTAAGTTTGGGGGACTTTTGGGGGCCTTAAACCCCCCGGGACAAGGGCCATAAAATGACCCCCCCAAAAATTCCCAATGGGGCCCAGTCCGAAAAACCCAGGAGGAGGTACCGGTCCGCCCAAGAGGAATAAACCCCACCCAGGGACACAATGACATTTTGGGACCCCCCTGCGATAAAAAAAGGGAGAAACGAAACCAACCAGGTCTTCCAACCCAAAAGAACCGGGGGGCCCAAAAATTCTCGTAAAGGGAATAAATTTTAAAGGGCCCAGAGAGAAGTGGATCGGGAAAATCAATGTAAAGATCAAAAAAAAACATAAAAGTGGGAAACAGTAAAAAGGCATAGGGACACCTAAAGAAACCCCACAAAACCCTTCAAACCAAATAAATCAGTCATTAAAGGGACAGCCCCGGGAAACCTCCTCCAGAAAGCTCAGCTGCTTTAAACCCGGTGGTTGAAAAAGGGTCAAGAAACTGAACAACTACCCAATACAACCGGGACAAGGCATAATAGAAAAAAAAGCAGCGACACAAGAGCCCCTCCCCCTTTAAAACCTAAAACCTGGGGGAAGAAGTGGGGGGAACTTTCCGCATTAAAAACCAGTAGGAAATTTCCCCGGGAGCAGACAATTACCGGGAGAGCTGCTCAAGAAATTGGGGCGAAACAGTATCACAAAATGTTAACCCTATCTGTCAGAAAAATTTGGGAGAAAAACAGGGGCCAACAGACGGACAAAAATCACTCACATACCCCTCCCCAAAAAGGGGGAATTTACGCCAATGCCAAAAATCACCTAAATCGCCAGCCAGAAAAGCATCTCAAAGTTTTTTTTGAATCGACTCAAAAAGGGGAGGCAGAACACCTTGGCCCGAGGAACAAGTGGGTTAGGGCAGGCAGGAGAAAATCGAACAGATTTTTTTAAATGCCCATCCTGATGGGAAAAAAATCTTCAACTTTGAGAGACCTGTTCCACAACTTTTATCGCCCAAAAAGGCTTTTTTAAGAGTATGGCAGAAGGGCCCGTGGCAGGGCCCAGAATGTTTGGATTCCAAGAAGGGGAAAAATTTTAAACCAATTTAAAAAACTATACAAAAACTGCAAACAGGCGTCCTTCTGAAAAATCAGGCCCGGGGACTACTTCAAAACCCCAAATTGGGGTCCCAAAAAGGATGCCTGTTTTTCTTTCCCGGCCCGTTCAATCTGTTTTTTGGAAAAATCATGAGAGAGGGCCCCTCCTTTACTTCCACCCCACCATCTCCCCTTGGCGGCAGACCCCCCAAAAAACTTACGGTTTGCGATGACAATTTTCCTCAAAGGGCGGAAATAACACGAGCTGGAAGATCTTACGACCAGACTTGAGAACAGAGTTTGGGGCATAGGGGGTGGAGGTGAGCTCGGAGAAAAAATAAAAATTTCTTGTAACAGCACGAGCCCTTTCCCAAACCCCCTAAAATTTTCATGAACGGGCCCAAAAACTGGAGGAGGTAGGGCGCTTTTAAATACCTCGGGCGTACACTCACAAGGACGGGGGTCGACGACAAAAAATCAAAGTCAGAATAGCCATGGCCCAAAATCTTCCAGACAAAACCACCCACCATATGGAAAATTTAAAAGATCAGTTTTCCCCAAACAAACAAAACTCTACAAAAGCCCTTTAGTCGATCCTGCTGTCGGAAATGGGAAACCCGGACCCTTGACTGCTGAAACAGCAAAGCCCAACCATCATTCGAAACAAAATTTCCATAGAAAAAAACTGGGCATATCCTGGAAGAACGAAAAACCAAACGAATTTGTCAAGTCAAATACACGGGTGGCAGGTCCACAGGAACCCCCCTTTTCACCCTTTTGGGCAAAGAAAAAAAGGGTGGGCATGGTTCGGCCAAAAGGGCAAACCCCCCACAACACTTGCCAAAACAATATGCAGGGGAAAACCGAAGGGGGGCAGAAGGAGGGGAAGGGCAGAACAAGTCATGGATGGACCAAAAAATCAGAAATGGACCGGGTGAAGACTCGGGGGACTACTGCGCCAAGCCCAGGACCGAGAAGGATGGGGGGCTTACCCCGGCATCGTCTTTCATGTCTCCCCCACGACCCCCCAAGGGGCACGGGTCTGATGATGATGAAATTTACGGCCAAAATTTTTCTCCGGAAATTTAGGCTGCTCTTCCCCGGGAGAAAAGCGTCGCCACAAGAGGGGGAAAAGCCATCTTTTTTTTTTCTTTTTCTGTTGACTGTTTTTTGTTTTTCCCCATAAGACTGGGCTTTTTTTTTTTTTTAGAATTTTGCAAGGGACAACTCTCTTGTCGCCGTGAGCTCTTTTACGTGTGGTAAATAATTTTGTGTAACACACGGGACCTCGGTTTATCGCCTCATCCGAAAGACTAGCACGCAGACCACAACTCATGGTCTAATGGATGGGGGAAAGTTTCTGGCCCAAACAGGGATCAAACCACAGCACACTTCTGACCCGGACTTTTCATTTTTCAAGTGGATCGATGGTCTAGAGGTAACTCGCCTGTCTAGAAAGCGAAAAGTCCGGGTCGGAAATGTGCGGTGGTTCGTATCCCGTTTGGACCCGAAACTTTTTCCCCATCCATTAGATCATGAGTGGTGGTCTGGGCGCTAGTCTTTCGGATGAGACGATAAACCAAGGTCCCGTGTGTTGCACATAATTATTTAGCGCACGTAAAAGAACCCACGGCAACAAGAGAGTTGTCCCCGGCAAAATTATGTAGAAAAAAGCCACTCTTGATAGGGAAACAAATACTGTTGCAGACAGGAAAAAAGAAAAAAAGATGGGTGGCGCTGCTCTTGTGGCGACGTGCTCTCCCTGGGGAGAGCAGCCCGAATTTCACGCAGAGAAATCTCGTGACTTAAAGTGGTAAAATGACAATGAAAATGAAATCAAAATGAAGTTTTGGGCCCAGACGGGGATTAAACCACCGCACACTTCGGACCCCGACTTTTCATTTTCCAGGCAGGTGCGTTACCTCTAGACCACCGATCCATCAGGCCACCAATCATTACCACACTGCTGTAGATGGATAGATCATGGGGCACACGTATACAGCATAATTTGTTTTTCCATCCAGACAACATTACATCATGTCCATTTTACAGGCGTACAAGACTACTAGCTACACAAAGTACAAAAAGAATCAATCGTCATTTTCCTTGTCAAGTCAAGATTTATAGATTACGTACATAGTTTTACTAATATTTTGAATTATACACACTGTCTGTCACAGCTATCCATATAATTGGTGGAAACAGGGGGTCTACGTGTAAAGTCAGATGCTGACACCCATGAGCAGGGTCAGCCTGTTGCATTGCGGCATGCAACACAGGAACTCTCTCCGCGCTGTCCTCCAGCTGTGCTTGCAGAGAGGAGTGAGGCCTTGACCACGGTCCGTGTTCACAGCTGCCTGTCCCTGACTGTGTGACCTTTGCTCTGGGTTAGTGTACTGGCTGACTGATGCATGTCGGTGTTGTTTTTTCTTCAGAGCTTGCTAGAAAGAAATGACTTTGTTGCCGAGAGTTCTGATTTGTGCACTAAATAACTTGCTGCACAGAACAAGACTTGAACACAGCGCAGCAGATTTCCCAGCTTGGAATTTCAGTTGTTAACCTCAAAGATAGCGTAGGGCCATGTTTTGCCTTGTATTCTTTCATGATATGACACATTGGGGGGTTTTGCTGTTTTGTTCTTTCGAGGGTATTGTTTTGTTTTGTTTTTGTTTTTTGTTGGGGGGGTTTTGGTTGTTGGTTTATTTGGTTTTTTTGTTTAGGGTTTTTTTTGGGGTGGGTTGTTGTTTGTTTTTTGTTGGGGTTTGTGTTGTTGTTGTTGTTGGGTTTTTTTTGGGAGGGCTTCTTTTCTTAATATCCTCCTTTCGTATGAGACATGTCTATGCACTGCAGTTACATGTTTTTCATGTTTTGCTTTCTCTGCAAGGTGTAGGGGAGGCTGCAGAAGTCAGGCTTCCTCCTGGAATCGAACCTGCAACCTGCTGGTCCCTGGACAAGGTAGGGGCGTTAGGGACAGACCACCACGTGACCTGGTGGACCCTGCGGCGTGCTGTGGTCAGGTCAGCTGTGGGCAGCCAAAGGTCACGGGGTCACTGCCAGCTAGCTTGCAATTAGTGCACAGGGCCACACTTCGCTGTGAAACACGGGAATGGACAGGGATGAAATAAACACTTCCTTGATGTGGCGTGTGTGTGTGTGTGTGTGTGTGTGTGTGTGTGGGGGTGTGTGTGTGTGTTGTGTGGGGGGTGTGTGTTTTGTGTGTGGTGTGTGTGGTGCGTGGGTGTGTGTGTGGTGTGTGTGTTTTGTGTGTGTGTGTGTGTGGTGTTTTTGTGCGTGCGTGCGTGCGTGTGTGTGTGTGTGTGCGTGCGTGGCGTGCGTGCGTGGTGTTGTGTGGTGTGTGTGTGCGTGGTGTGCGCGTGTGTGTGTTTTGTGTGCGTGCGTGTGTGTGTGTGTGGGGCGTGCGGGGCGTGCGTGCGTGCGTGTGTGTGTGTGTGGGGGTGTGTGTGTGTGTGTGGTGCGTGTGTGTGTGTGTTGGTGTGTGTGTGGGTGTGGGTGTGGTGTGGGTGTGTGATGTTTGTATTCAGACAGACAGACAGACAAATGTATGGAAGTGATTATTCCTCTGTGTGTGTACAATATGTTTATGCATGAGAGTCTACAAGTTATACAAGTGTACGTACATGTGTATCTGTCTGTCTGTCTCTCTGTCTGTCCATTTGTCTGTGTCTGTGTCTGTTTTCATGCACACTTTGAACTCATACGGTTCCGCATATGTGATTTTCATGGTAGGTTTATGCGCACCTTGTCCGGGGGACCAGCTTGACGACGCTGAACCAAGTGGTCCGGTCATGCCGCAAGTTTCGGACTGCCGGAATCGGGAAGGCTCGGGGGGCATCGTTAGTGGTCAGCCATCCTTGCTGTGATATGTCCTGGTGGTGCACTGGCTGATTTGTATCCTGTCTGATGTGGTGAGAATGTGGTGCTGGCACAATCAACTGTCTCCTTCATCCGCGAGGCGATGCCTGTATTATTCAGTGCAGTGCGGCCAGCGGCTGTCCCCTTCCTGTCACGTCTGTCCGCTCACCTCCTCTCTGCTGTATGATACACACGCCTTTCACACCTACATGGGGGAGGAGGGAGGAGGGGGGAGGAGGGAGGAGGAGGAGGCGGGGGAGGAGCCCATGCTTGTTTATTCTTGGCCATTTTTGTGTGGAGAAGGAGGTAGGGTGGGAATTTCTGTTTGGGGTTTTTAGGTTTATTTTCTTTTTTTGGGGGGGTCCTGAGGGTGTCATTTCTTGTTTTGTTTTGGTTTGGGGTATTGGAGGTTTTCTTTTTTTTGGTTTGGGCAAATCTCTCTCTCTCTCCTCTCTCCTCTCTCTCTCTCTCTGCTCTCTCTCTCTCTCTGCTCTGTCTTCTTTATGTCTCTGTCTCTGTATCTTTTCTGTAGTTGCACGCATTCCTATTCATAATTGTGCCACACTAAACAACATTAAGTTTTATATATTGAAGGACAACATGTTACAACATGATCAAGTACATGTTATAGTACATATTTCACAGATGTTGTGACAGACTAAATCATAAATATTTTGACAACAACAAAGAAATGAACAATAGAGAACAACCACTTTACAACCAAAAAAAGGAAATAAGCATAATTTTGTATGAATATTAGCGCTCTCGAGTTGTTGTTTTCAAGATATAGCGCTTTAAAAAAATCCATATTATTAATTATTCAAACATGGTCATTAATATGCAAACATCAACAATCCAACAAGACAAAGGACTATCAACACAGGTAAATGGTTAATGATCAATTCATATGTAGTGAATTGCTCAATAGCAGAAAGGACAGTTAGTGCAAGGGTCATCCAAAGGTCACAGAGAATCTAGGGCAACGCGCTGTGATCTGTATTTTTGGGTGTGAGAGGCATGTGGTCTGCCAGGGCGTAGTGGGTGAGAGCAGGGCCGCTCAGTCAGATGGGGTCCAGGCTGATAGGAGGGCCCGCACACCTACTTCTTCGTTAATGAAGCCGTCAGGGGCTTGCACCTCACGTGTGTCTGGTTTCCCTGGCTCACCCTACCTGCAGAGGGGCAGAATATGCTGGTTTGGTCACTGTTGATGTGTTCCTCAATCTGCTGACCGGTGGTCACGATTCTCCTGTTTACGTTCAGAGATATTTTCGTTTGGAGGCTAATGATCAGTGCAGAGCTCTCACTCGCTCCCTAATAAGTTCCTTCGGTATGACTATGAACCGAGGGATCTAAGTGTGCGGTAACAGTATGCGGACTTCTTGCGCACAAGTTAACATCCTCGTTCCGTACTTACGGAAAGAGTTGAGGCACTTGTGTGCGTTGGGAGAGTGATGACAATAGAGGTTTTAAGCTAAACTGCATATTCGCAACTTGGGACTGGATGAAGAAATGAGCAAAAATGAGTGGATTCTTTCCATTTTCGGGAAATGAAAGCAACTAACATAAACATACAAAGCTGAATAACATATTGCTCTCACTGCTTCGCTTGTTTTGGTGCAGCCTCAGTCTGAAGCCTCCACGATGTGTCAGGGCCAGAAACAGAGCGATGGCAAAAGCCCGTTAACCTCCCCTTTTCGCTTTCTCTTTTGTATTTATACCACTCTAATATCGAACGGCAAAGTAAGGAGAGTAGTGTGAGGGTGCAGTATCCAGTCTGTTACACGGCTTTCCAGCAGGATTATCAGTATCCGGGTGTCTGGGCCTAGCCCAAGAAAACACGTGTACCAATTACCTAAATTCTTATGCACCTTCTGTGGACTTACAGATGAAGAAGTCGAAGATTTTAAGGAAGGATCGTGAAGTGACATAAAGAAAATTACCGCAAGAAGGGAACATTCATCATCATCCACAAGCGGCGGATTTTAACGCAAAAGTCGGTACTGACTCTTACAAACCAATGGGCTCGGACAGTTGGTCAGTTTGGAAACTGGGGAGGGACCACGACAGGGGATTCGACTGCTGGTGTTTGCCTGCACCTCCACTGTACTTTTACATTGCCAAGACTACATTAATAATCCTCTGATCCCCACAAGCAGTCAGGAGGAGTCAAAACCTGGCTATGCGTCCAAACGGCATAATCTCCCATTATCCAAATTGTAGATTTTAATTTAACACGCCACGGCGCTTCAAAACGCCGAACATCAACCAGAAGGCCCAGAACATAGATGCCTAACCTGGAGGCTGACAATAGGCAGGACCACGGACCTTGTGTCGCTGGTATTCAAATGAGTGAAGACAAAACAAACAGCTGCACAAAAGCCCCAGACGTATCAAATTTGACGTGGAAAACTAAAGATCCAGATGTCGGGTGATCTTCCCAAGTAAAGCTTGGGCTGGAACGTTTTGCGGCAGTTAATTAACCCCATGGGACGCTATGGAAATCAATGACCTCACATCAAATTCAATGAGGCAGTCCGAGAACAGCAGAGGAGCGGTACTCGGTCGTCAGGAGGATTAAACACCAGCCATGGAGCTACCAATGACTTCTTGGGACCCTCTTGCCGATGACATATGAAGAGCACTGAAACCACAGGTCTGTCACCAACCCTAAAGAAATGACCGGGAGGCTCCTTAACCATCACGTCGTGAGAAGAGCAATGTTAAAGGCATCTGCGTGAAGTGGATCACGTGTATCATGTGATGAGATCGAAAACAACATGAAAGTGACGGCAACAGTAAAAGGCATACGACAACCTAGAAGAACTCACAAAAGTACCACTTCAACCAAATCATCAGTCATTGAAGGACCAGCTCCGGAAAACTTCACGGAAAGCTCAGCTGACATTGAATCAGGTGGTTTTCTGAAAATTGTCAAGAAATTGTTACACATACGACCCCATACAACCGTGTCAAGAAGCATAAGGAAAGAGAATTGCAGCGACATGCAAGAGCCACCCTCGCATATTGACTATTCTGAGGGAAGAAGTGGAAGAAGCCATCGCAGCTTACAGTAGAAAGTCCTCCCACAATATAAATGAGAGTATTGAGATAGAACTGGAGCAGACCAATATACCTAGCTAGAGCTGTAAGCAATGGTGGCTCGAGAAACAAGTGATACTTATGTGTTACAGCTATCTGTCACGAGAGTTTTGGGAGACTAAAAACTGTGGCCAACAGGAGGCTGGACACAATCATCCTCTATAGACTCCCGCAAAGAGGGGAATTGTACGCTAATGCAACTACATCAGCGTCATCAGGCCCGCCAGCAGATCATGCTACAAAGTTATTTGAATCGATCTCAAGAAGGATGGGCAGAACACCTCATGCATGAGGAAACAAGCTGGGTTAAGGCAGGCAGGCAGCACAATCGAACAGATTTTTCTATAATAGCCCAATTCCCTGATGGGAAAACATCTTAACTTTCAGAGGAGCCTGTGGCCACAACTTCATCGACTTAAGGAAGGCTTTCGACAGAGTATGGCACGAAGGCTGTGGCAGGTCCTCAGAATGTTTGGCATTGATGAAGGAATAGTGACAAACCCATTTTCAAGCACTATACAAACAGCAGTCTGTGCAGTCCTTCTGAAACAATCAGGTCGGAGGACTACTTCATAACCACAGGTTTGGGGCTCCGAAAGGATGCCTCGTTATCTCCAGTCCTGTTCAAGCTGTTCTTGGAAAACTCATGAGAGAGTACCATCCATGGATCACCCTACCATTCATTGCGGCAGATCCTCCTCATAAACTTTCTGTGTTTGCACGATGACGCATTGACTATGGGTCGGAAGTTACACAGAGCTGCAAGGATCTTTAGACCTCAGACTTCGAGAAAACTGAGTGGGAGGCACATGAATGGAGATGGAGGGTGAGGTCGGAGAAATGTAAAGTAACTGTGAGAACAGCCACGGAAGCAATTGCCACCGCTAAAATTTACATGTACGGCCTAACAATCTTCTGAGATTGGGAGGGGTACTAGCCTGACCGGGTTGGTGCTTTGTGGTGTTTCGGTTCGGTATCTGTTGGGGTAGGTAGGGAAGCGCGCCGGTTTTTTGAGGGCCCAGTGGTGAGGTGGCAATGTTTTTCGGCGGTATGGTACGGTGGGTGGTTTGGCGGTGTGGTAGGTAAATCCAGTCGCTCAGTTACCTACAAGTGTTATTGTAATTTGTACAACTATGGGGTTTGCGGGTGGCGGTAAGGTGGGTGGAAACTAGCCTGGTATGCCTTTTGGGGTTTGGCTTGACGTGTCATAGGGTTAAAGAGTGGCTCGGCATTTACGTGGTCGCAGCGGGCAAATGGGCCGGCTTCATGTTGTTCTGGTTGGCAATTTTCTATATGGAGCGAGTTATAGGGGGAGATCGGTAGAGAAGCTTGTTAAATACGCCGTCTGGCGTACACATCCCAATGCGACGGTGCAGAGCGACGACAGAAATCAAAGTCAGAATAGGCCTATTGGCAACGATCTTCCGATGATCCAAAAACACCACACATATGGAAAGAGTAAAGGATGAATCAGTATTCCCAATCAAACTAAAGCTCACAAAGCCCTTTAAGATATCTGTGCGATCTGCGCTTGTACGGAAGTGAATCCTGGAAATTGACTGCATGAAAACTGCACAAAGCGAATCCAGTTCATTCGAATACTAAAAGTGACATAGAAAAATTATCTGGGCATATCCTGGATATGAGAACGAAAGACCATCGAATTTGTCAAGAGTCAAATAACACGCTGGCAGGTCAACAGGAAACCTTTCTCACCATCGTCTAAGAAGAAAAAGCTGACATGGTTACGTTGTGGCCACTCAACCCGCCACACACTCTGCCCAAACAGTTTTACTGCAGGGAAACACTCGAAATTAGGTGGCAGAAGGAGGGGAAGACAGAACAACGTCATGGATGAGACAACATCAGAGAATGGACCAGGATGAATGGACTCGGCACTACTGCGCTGAGCGCGGAACATGAGACTGGATTGGAGAGGCTTACAACGGCATCGGCTTCATGTTCTTCCCCCACTCGACCGCCAAGGTCCACGGGTCTGATGATGATGAAAATCAAGGCAGATTATCTCCTCCTGTGAAATTTAGGCTGCTCTTCCCTGGGAATTTGAGGCGTCGCCCTAAGAGCAACGCCATCTTTTTTTTCTTTTTTCTGTCTGCAGCTGTATTTGTTAGACCTAGTTAGACATGGCTTTTTTTTTTTTTTTTGAATTTTGCCCATAGGGGTAACAACTCTTTGTTGCCGTGAGCTCTTTTACGTGTGGTAAATATATTTTGTGTAACACACGGAGGACCCTTGGTTATCGCCTCATCCCAGAATAGACTAGCACGTCAGAACACATATACGATGGTCTAATGGATGGGGCGGGGAAGTTTTTGGCCAAACAGGATCAAACACAGCACGACTGTCTGTACCGAGACTTTTCATTTTTCAGTGGTATTCGAGATTGGTCTAGAAGGTAACTCGCCTGTGTCTTAGAAAAGCGAAAAGATCCGGGTCGGAAATGTGCAGGTGTGAGTTCGTTGTCCGTTTGGACCCGAAACTTTTTCGCCACATCAATTAGATTATTGAGTGGTGGTTCTGGGCGCTAGTCATTCGGATGAGTCGATTAAGCCAAATGGTCCCGTGTGTGCTAAATAGAAATTATTTAGCGCACGTATTAATAAGATACCCACGGGGAACAAGAGAGTTGTGCCGCCGGCAAAATTATGTAGAATAGTAAAGCCTCTGTCTTGATAGGGATAACAAAATAATGTTGCAGGACAGGAAAAGGATCATATATAATGATGGGTGCCGCTGCTCTTGTGAGAGGGCTCTCCCTGGGTGATTGCCAGCCCAGAATTTCACGCAGAGAAATCTCGTGAGTCTTAACGGGGTAAATATGACACAGTAATTATAATTCAAAAGCTGAAGTTTTGGCCCTGGACGGGGCATTGTAAGACAACCGACATTCGGACCCTCGACTTTTCATTTTCATCCAGGCAAGGTGCGTTACCTCTAGACCTGCCAGAATCCATCGGCCAGACCCAATCTAACCACACTGCTGTAGTAGGATAGATCATTGGGCACACGCCTTTTATATCAGCATAATTTGATTTATGTCCTTCCAGACAACATTATCTTGTCCTTTGTACAGGCGTACAAGACTAATTGCTACAGACAATGTACCAAAAAGAATCAATCGTCATGTTTTGTCAGTCATTGGTTTTATAGATGTGTTTACGTAAAATTAGTTTTTTGTCTAATATTTTTTGGAATTATACACACTGTCGGTCACTAGCTTTTCTACTATAATTGGTGGAACAGGGGTCTACGTGTAATGTCAGATGATGACTACCGATGAGCAGGGTCTGCCCGTGTTGCATTTCGCGGACATGCCTAACACAGGAGAACTCTCTACGCGCTGTCCTTCCACGCTGGGCTTGCAGAGTAGGATGTAGGCTCGGTGAGGCCTTTTGACGCACGGGTCCTGTCTCTACCGCTTGCCTGCCTGACTGGGTGACATTGTTGGGCTTTGCGTTAGTGTAAACTGAGCTGACTGATGCACTGTCCGGTTGTTGGTTTTTTTTCAGGTGTTGTAGACAAGGAAAATGACTTTGATTGCCGAGAGTTCTGATCTTGTGCGACTTAAATATACTTGCTGACATCGAGAACAAGCTTGAAACACAGCGCAGCAGATTTAACCTAGCCGCTCTGGGACATTTCAGGTTGTTATACCTCAAAGATAGCGTCATTTTTCAGGGCCATTGTTTTTTGCCTTGTCATTTCTTTCATGATATGACACATTGGGGGTTTTAGCTGTTTGTTCTTTCGAGGGTAATTTTTTGTTTGTTTTTGTTTTTTGTTGGTGGGGGTTTTGGTTGTTGGTTTATTTGGATGTATTTTTGTTTAGGTTTTTTTTTGGTGTCGTTTAGGGGTGGGTTGTTGTTGTTTGCTTGTTTGGGGTTGTGGTTGCTTGATGTTGTTGGGTTTTTTTTGGCGAGGGCTTCTTTTCTTATCTTATACACTCTTTCGTATGAGACATGTCTATGCACTGCAGTTACATGGTTTTTTCATGTTTTGCTTTCTCTTGCAAGGTGTAGGGATTAGCTGCGAGTCCTAGGCGATCCTCATGTAATCGAAACCTGCAACTTGCTGGTTCCTCTGGGACAAGGTAGGGGAGCGTTAGGGACAGACCACCACGTGTACTGGTGGGGACACTGCGCGTGCTAGTGTTCAGGTAAGCTAGTGGCCCAGCATAGGTCTAGTGGTGGTTCATGCGCAAGCTAGCTTTGCAGAATTAGTGCTACAGGGCAACGCAATTCGCTGTTTGAAATCATCGGGAATGGACTAGGGTTGAAATAAACACTTCCTTGTTTGTGGCTGTGTGTTGTGTGTGTGTGTGGGTGTGTGAGTGTGGGTTGTCTGTGTGTGTGTGTGTTTTGGTTCTGTGGGGTGTGGGTGTGTGTTCTCTATGTGTGTGGTGTGTGTTTGGTTGCGTCGCGCGTCGTGTGTTCGTAGGTGTCGTGTGGGTTGTGTGTGTGTGTGTGTGTGTGTGTTCGTGTGTGTGCGTGGCGTTGTCGTGCGTGTGTTATTTGTGTGTGTGTGCTAGTCGCGTGCGTGGCGTTGCGTGAGTGCGTGTGTGTTGTGTGTCGTGTGTGTGTGCGGTGTTTGTTGTGCGCGTGTGATGTGTTGTGTGAGCGTGCGTGTGTCTGTCTTTTGTGTGTGTGCGTGCGTGCTGTGAGTGCGTGGCGCCTCTTGTGTGTAGTGTTGTTGGGTGTTGTGTGTGTGTGTGTGAGTGCGTTGTGGTGTGAGTGGGGTGTGGTGTGTGTGTGTGGGTGTGGGTGTTGCTTCCTATTGTGGTGCGTCTGTGTGTTGTTTTATTCAAGACAGGACAGACACACTCAATTGTATGGAAGTGATGAATTCTCTGATTTGTGTACAATATGTTTATGCATGAGAGTCTACAAGTTATACAAGTGTACGTACATGTGTATCTGTCTGTCTGTCTCTCTGTCTGTCCATTTGTCTGTGTCTGTGTCTGTTTTCATGCACACTTTGAACTCATACGCGCTTACACACACGCGCGCGAACGCACAGGGAGAGAAAAGAGAGACAGACAGACAGACAGCCTGACAGACAGACAGACAGACAGACAACCATGTGCGCAGGCACGCACTCATGCAAGCATACACGCGCGCATGCACACACGCATGCATTTCTCCAGAAAAAGAAACCAAAAACCCTATGAAAAAAGGAAGAGAAACCAAAACTAAGGATGCTGCAAAACCAGAAATGTAGGAGAAAGAAAGAAAGAAAGAAGAAAGAAAGAAAGAAAGAAAGAAAGAAAGAAAAGAAAGAAAGAAAGAAAGAAAGAAAGAAAAGAAAGAAAGAAAAAAGAAAGAAAGAAAGAAAGAAAGAAAAGAAAGAAAAAAGAAAGAAAGAAAAGAAAGAAACGAAAAGAAAGAAAGAAAGAAAAGAAAAGAAACAGTAAAGAACGAGGAAAGAAGGGAGACGATAAAAAGAACAGAAACAAAGTAAGAGGGCATTCCAAAAAAAAGAAAGAAAGAAAGCAAGAACAAAGAACTAAAGAAAGAACCAAAAGAAAAACAAACAAAGACGAAAGAAAGGAAACACAGAAGAGAAAGGACGGAAAGAAAGGAGTGAACAGGTCAGACAGGTGACCACTTTGGCGCCGTGGTTTACGCAATGGAGTCTTTGGCGAGAGAGGGCGAGTTTGATCCTGATCAGTGACGTCACTCTGACCACTGTGGTGCTCTCTGACCCCTGTCTGTCCACTGTGTGAAGCATGGCTTTACAAGCAAGACCCTCACCACACCTCCCCGTGCGTTCCGCTTGACAGCCGTGTGATCGATACATCGATACTATCCACTTTACCTTACTGCTGTCGATACATCCATACTATCCACTTTATGTCGATACTATCTGCTTCACATCGATACTATATACTTAACATTACTGCTATCCATACATCGATACTATCCCCTTTACCTTACTGCTGTCGATACATCGATACTATCCACTTTACATCGATACTATCAACTTTACCTTACTGCTGTCGATACATCGATACTATCCACTTTACATCGATACTATCCACTTTACATTGATACTATCCACTTTACATCGATACTATCCGCTTTACTTCGATACTATCCACTTTACATCGATACTATCCGCTTTACATCGACACTATCCACTTTGCATTACTGCTATCCATACATCGACACTATCCACTTTGCATTACTGCTATCCATACATGGATACTATCCACTTTACATTACTGCTATCCATACATCGACACTATTAACTTTTCATTACTGCTATCCATACATCCACACTATCCACTTTTCATTACTGCTATCCATACATCGACACTATCCACTTTGCATTACTGCTATCCATACATCGACACTATCCACTTTACTGCTATCCATACATCGACACTGTCCACTTTACATTACTGCTATTCATACATCGACACTGTCCACTTTACATTACTGCTATCCATACATCGACACTGTCCACTTTACATTACTGCTATCCATACATCGACACTGTCCACTTTACTGCTATCCATACATCGACACTGTCCACTTTACTGCTATCCATACATCGACACTATCCACTTTACTGCTATCCATACATCGACACTATCCACTTTACTGCTATCCATACATCGACACTATCCACTTTACTGCTATCCATACATCGACACTATCCACTTTACTGCTATCCATACATCGACACTATCCACTTTACTGCTATCCATACATCGACACTATCCATTTTACATTACTGCTATCCATACATCGACACTGTCCACTTTGCATTACTTCTATCCATACATTGACACTATCCATTTTTACATTACTGCTATCCATACATCGACACTGTCCACTTTACATTACTGCTATCCATACATCGACACTGTCCACTTTACTGCTATCCATACATCGACACTGTCCACTTTACTGCTATCCATACATCGACACTATCCACTTTACATTACTGCTATCCATACATCGACACTGTCCACTTTACATTACTGCTATCCATACATCGACACTGTCCACTTTGCATTACTGCTATCCATACATCGACACTATCCACTTTGCATTACTGCTATCCATACATCGACACTATCCACTTTACATTACTGCTATCCATACATCGACACTGTCCACTTTACATTACTGCTATCCATACATCGACACTGTCCACTTGCTTTACTGCATCCAAAACACGACACTATCCACTTTGCATTACTGCTTTCCATACATCGACACTATCCACTTTACATTACTGCTATCCATACATCGACACTGTCCACTTTACATTACTGCTATCCATACATCGACACTATCCACCTTACTGCTATCCATACATCGACACTATCCACTTTACATTACTGCTATCCATACATCGACACTGTCCACTTTGCATTACTGCTATCCATACATCGACACTATCCACTGTGCATTACTGCTATCCATAGATCGACACTGTCCACTTTGCATTACTGCTATCCATACATCGACACTATCCACTGTGCATTACTGCTATCCATAGATCGACACTGTCCACTTTACATTACTGCTATCCATACAACGACACTATCCACTGTGCATTACTGCTATCCATACATCGACACTGTCCACTTTACATTACTGCTATCCATAGATCGACACTATCCACTTTACTGCTATCCATACATCGACACTATCCACTTTACATTACTGCTATCCATACATCGACACTGTCCACTTTGCATTACTGCTATCCATACATCGACACTATCCACTGTGCATTACTGCTATCCATAATGGGGATTTGTTAGTTAAAATGGGGTTT
>CM054159.1:28966971-28969471 GCA_028751875.1 Rapana venosa
CCCCTGACTACTAGCTAGTCTGCTTGGTGGCCGGCCTGTCAGTGTCCAGTCCTCCGCTCTGCCTCACCTGTGGCCGCCAGACTGGGGCGGCGATAGTTTGTGCTGTGGCCACTGCTGGACAGCTTCGGAGGGACAGGAGAGAGAGAGAGAGGGAGGGGGGGACCCTGACTGTTGGCAGGCAGGCAGGCAGTCACCCGCTCTCCATCTTCACAAATCACTCTCGGCGCTGATCAGGGTCTGAGGACGACGTGACCTGACCTTACAGCGGACCCTTGCCTCGGACAGAGGCAGCCCTGAACAACACCAACAAGAACAACAGTGACAACAGTGACAACAGTGACAACAGTGACAACAACAGTGATAACAACAACAACAACAACAATAACAACAACAACAACAAGGGTGCAGGGAGGATGAGTTCTTACTACGGCAACATCCTCTCTCCGCCGCCCTTACCGCCTCACCACGCCATCAACTTTGGCGGGGGTTGTGGTGGCAGCAGCGGCAGTGGCAGTGTCGGCAGTGGCAGTCCTACCTCCGCCATGGATGGCGCCACCACCACCACCACCACCACCACGACAGCAGCGGCGATGTACGGAGGAGGAGGAGGAGGGGGAGTGGGGGAGTACCCCCACCCCAAGCTGGAGAACCTATACCTGGGGGGAGGGGGAGGAGGGGGGGGGTACCTGGCCCACAACTACGACTGCTCCCCTGTCGGGGGCTTCTCCCCCGGCCCTCAACCCCTGCCCCCCGGGGGAGGAGGAGGGGAGGAGGAGGGGGAGGGGGAGGCGGGGGAGGGATGGGGCAGCAGCGGTACAGTGGTTACGACAGACTGGTGGAGAACCGAACCCCTCAGGACCTGGCGGTGCCCGGCAAACTACCCCCCGACCACCACCAGCACCACCACCACCTGCACCCCGACCACCACCACCAGCAGCAGCAGCAGCAGCAGCTCCACCAGCACCCACACCACCACTCCACCACACCTCTGTCCGCACACCAGCCGCACATACCACAGCAACAACAACAACAACACCCTCACCACCACCATCCACAACAACACCAACAACACCCCCACCACCACCACCACCCACACTCACAACCGGCCCCACCCATGGAAGACTGCACCCCCTCCTCCCCTCCCCACCCCCCTTACTCCTCGTACCACCACCCGCACAACGGCGGGGGTGGCGTTGGCCCCGTGGCGCTAGGGATGGAACCTTACGGACAGACGTACGCGGAAAGTCGACTGCTGGAGTGTTCTAAGGCCAGTCTGAACAGCGACTGTAGCGGTGGTGGGGGGGCGTCCACCCCCCTCTCCTCCTTCTACTACCCCCACCCCCACCCTCACCAGCACCCCCAGCACCACCCCGGGGCCATGGGTGCCGCGGATTTATCGGCGGGGATGGCCAACGGGTTCAATTCTTGCATGAACCCCATGGCAGCGGGGCCCAACATGCCCGTCTACCCCTGGATGAGGCCTGCCAATGGCGGTGAGTTAGGGGTAGGGGGGGTGTTGATTGGTTGATTGAGTGGTTGATTGATTTATTGATTGAGTGGTTGATTGATTGATTGATTGATTGATTGATTGATTGATTGATTGATTGATTGATGAGGTTGGTTGGTTGGTTGTGTTTCGTGTCGTTTGTTTTGTTTCTTTGTTTTAGATTCATCCACTGTTTCTTTTGTTTATCTTGCAATTCCTCCATTATTTCTTTCTTTTGATTCTACCATTCTTTCTATCTTTTTTCTTTTGATTCATCCATTCTTTCTATCTTTCTTTCTTTTGATTCATCCATTCTTTCTATCTTTCTTTCTTTTGATTCATCCATTCTTTCTATCTTTCTTTCTTTTGATTCATCCATTCTTTCTATCTGTCTTTCTTTTGATTCATCCATTCTTTCTTTCTTTCTTTTGATTCATCCATTCTTTCTATCTTTCTTTTGATTCATCCATTCTTTCTTTCTTTCTTTTGATTCATCCATTCTTTCTATCTTTCTTCTTTTGATTCTACCATTCTTTCTATCTTTCTTTCTTTTGATTCTACCATTCTTTCTTTCTGTCTTTCTTTTGATTCATCCATTCTTTCTATATTTCTTTCTTTTGATTCATCCATTCTTTCTATATTTCTTTCTTTTGATTCATCCATTCTTTCTAGCTTTCTTTCTTTTGATTCATCCATTCTTTCTATCTCTCTTCAAGTGCATGTCTTTGCTTTGGTAATTATTGTTGTGGGGAATGGGTCATGTTTGGGGTATGCTGAGTGTGTGTGTGAATATACAAAAGAGGTTGGCTGTTTGTGTACAGTACATTACAATACAATACAGTACAGCAGAACACGATACAGTACAATTCAGTACAGTACAGTAGAACACGATACAGTACAATTCAGTACAGTACAGTAGAACACGATACAGTACAATTCAGTACAGTACACGACAGTTCACTTCATAACATACCATACAATGGAATTAAATACTGTACAATGCAATACAATGTA
>CM054159.1:28976971-28989471 GCA_028751875.1 Rapana venosa
AATAATCAGTGCTTCACATTGTTTTACATTAATAATCAGTGCTTCACATTGTTTTACATTAATAATTCATAAGAATAACAGGTTTTAGCACATACAAACATTTTCTACAAAGGAAGTTAATGTTGGAAGTCAAAAAGAATTATTAAGGGGTAAATTGATATTCTTAGAAGTCAACAAAGGATGTAAACGATAAATTTTATATATATATATATATATATATATATATATATATATATATATATATATATATATAACTATTATGTTAATGCAAAACAAAACCACAAAACATACACACACACGCACGCACGCACGCACACACACACACACACACACACACACACACAACACACACAGCCTGGTGGTTAGAGTGATGTATTCGTGATCTGCTGACCCGGGTTCGATTCCCGTTCAAGAGGATCTTTCCTCTGGAGTTAACATCAGTGCTGACTCCACTCTCCCAAAAAGTCCTTCGGATGAGACTATAAACCGAGGCCCCGTGTGCGAACGCACGCAGAACATCTTGCGCACACGTTAAAACCCGTTCCGCTTTCGGAAGAGTAGGCCATTGTGTGCCGGTGGGAACGGATGACAAAATTGACAAAACTGCATACACACGGGGACTGGATTAAAAAAAGCACATGAGTGCTTATTCCATTATCCTCGAAATAAAAGAATAAAATAAAATTAATAAATAAATAAACACACACACGTAATGTTCGTCGCGCTGAAAGTGAAATCATGTGGAAAATGAAAGAATGTAATGATGCTCCTGTGAATCAAGGTCAGAAATGAACATTACCATAGTGCAGAGCAGAATACAACGAAAGCCAAAAATAAAACAAAATAAAGTAATGAAATATTAATGAAGTAAAAGCAAAGGAAAATGAAATAGAATAACCCCCCTTGGGGATGCCGGGGGCCTGTCAATAATCATAAGTAGCATCCCCACCTTCTGGAAATTCTGAGCTTGGAATTCCCTCTTGTCTATCCCTCTCTTTGTCCCTGCCTTTTTCCTTTATTTTTTTTCTGCCTTCTTGATAATTTTCAGAAAGACTTAAAAGATAACAATTCTCTCCCATACCGAAGTCGGATGCGCTGGGCCTGACTTGTCAGGCGCTTAATGGCAGCGCACTCATTTTTGCTCATATGACAGACAGACAACAAGAGCTGCTGTCTGAGCATTGACGACAAAGAAGAAAATGAACAAGAGGAAAACAAGAAAGAAAGAAGCTGCAAACGTCAATTCGACCCCAGCCCAGCCCTCACATACCACATATTAAGCGCTTTGATTGGGGGTTTTGCAAGATATAGCGCTGTATAAATCCCATGTGTTGTTGTTATTATTATTATTATTATCATTATTATTACCATTATATCAACAGCGGAGGCCGAAAGTGCCTATCAGATGAAGCAAATGACACACAACTATTAAAATACAAGGGGGAAATAGGGGGAGGGGGTGGGAGACAAACAAAAAGAAAGCAGAAAACTACACTGACCTGTTAACAAATGATCAGAAGAAAGGGTTGATATACAACGTTAATTTTCAAAGCAGTTTAACTTTTCTGGCCAAACTTTTCCTCTCTGTGATAAAACAGCAGCAGTGACCTCCAGTGTCAGGGCAAACACGCCGTGAAGTCAACGTGTTGGCAGGAGTCAAATACAAAATGAAAAACGAAAATAAATCAGATAAAGGGACACACTGCCGCGATGCACTCCACTCCTAAAGTGAACCTCACCTGGCCCTATCCCAGCCGTCAAGAAGCTCTTGACCTTTCGGACCGGCAGTGTACGGCTGCCTTCACTGCAGCGACTGAACTGTCCGTCTGATGAATAACAGAGCGGAAATTAAGACAAAGGAAGAGATTGACAGAGGAATAAATGACGCACACAGAGAGATGGACAGGGAAGGGACAGGGAAGAAGACAGTCTTTTAATGACGTCATTATTTTAATGACGTGGATTTATTTTTCTTATCAGAAAAAAAAAAAGACAAAACGTGAGGAGGTTGGTCTTCCATGACAGTTGTGATGCAAAGTGTTGAGGCCAGTGATGAACAAACCAACACCTGGTCTGACATTGATGATCAGTATTGTCCTCTCCCAGAAACAGGGCAGCCATCTTTGTTACCCACTGGGCAGTCATTTGTGTTAGTTGGGCAACCGTTTGTTACCAATCGGGCAACCGTTTGTTACCAATCGGGCAACCGTTTGTTACCAATCGGGCAACCGTTTGGTTACCAATCGGGCAACCGTTTGGTTACCAATTGGGCAACCGTTTTGTTATCAATTGGGCAACCGTTTTGTTATCAATTGGGCAACCGTTTTTTTATCAATTGGGCAACCGTTTGTTATCAATTGGGCAACCGTTTTGTTATCTCTTGGGCAACCGTTTGTTATTAATTGGGCAAACGTTTTGTTGTTAGCGTGTGGTGTTATGTTTCCAGTTGTGACTGGTGAACGTCATCACACGTCTCGTAAGATGGATTTCATAATAATAACTATTACAGTCTGCAACTTTTCTTTTTATATTTGGACAGTTAGTGTGACAGAACATGTCACTGTTCTATATTGCTATTATCAATTTCTGATCCATAATGCATTAGTGTGGATTTAACATCGTTCTATATTGCTATCCTTTTTTTTTTTAATCCATAATGCATTGTCGTGAGTTCAACATCGTTTTATATTTCTATCTTTTTTTTTATCATAATGGATTTAACATCGTTCTATTTTGCTATCATTTTTATTAATTATGTATTATCGTGAATTCAGCATTGTTTTATATTTCTATCTTTTTTTTTATCCCTAATGCATCATCATGGATTTATCATCGTTCTTTGTTGTTTTTGATCTTTTCAATTCTTTAATTGGTGTGTGGAAAATTGCTTCCAATGGGTGTATTTATTAATCTATCTACTTATTCATTTATATATTTATTTTTTCATTTATGTATCTATTTATCTGTTCACTTATTTATCTGGGTTTTTTATTTATTTATTTGCCGAATAATTATGACTGTTCATTTGGGATATGTAAACTACCTTTTCTGTGGTATGAACTAGTGTGTGTGTGTGTGTGTGTGTGTGTGTGTGTGTGTGTGTGTGTGTGTGTGTGTGTGTGTGTGTGTGTGTGTGTGTGCTTTTTTTTTTCTTCACATTCATCTATCTCTTTGTTAGTGTGTTCATTTGTTCGGTCATTATTTCATTTATTCTGTCGTTCATTTCTTTTGTTTATTTTCCTGTTTCTTTTCTCACTTTCCATTCATTGTCACAGGGTGATTAGGTGGGGGTGGTATAGAAAGTTTCCATTGCCGGATGATTAATTCCTTCCTTCATTCAAACCTCCCCAGCCTTGTCACAGCTTGATTTATATGATATTGTATGATTGTTCTTATCTTGATACATCTACACCTTGTCTTGTTTTCGTTTTGTTCTATTCTCTGTTGTTGTTGTGGTGGTGGTGGTGGTTGTTTCTTTTCCCGATACTGTCATGATATGAACGTGTTACGTTCTGGCTTTATTGTCTTTGCTATGATGTGATGTTATGAGCTGCAGCTTATTTTTGTACATCTACCTGCAAAAGTGCTTCTGATGAGCTGATAATTATTATTCTGGCTGCACTCACGCTTTCTGTGTTGCTGCTATGTTGCTCTGAGCGAATGAAATTCTGTGGACAGGAAAAGACTGCAATGTCACAATATATCTTTCATCATGTAAGTGTTGTGCACCAACCATCAGCCCTGCCTGCAATCCATGAGGCAAGCCATCACAATACAATAACTATGTGGTTAGGCGGAATGAAAGTGATAATTATACATTGTGATAATTAGTATAGAAGCCACTCTGTCTGCCTTTTGCTCTGCAGAATGAAAGCGATAAGTGTAAATTAAAATAATAATAGAAGCCACTCTGTCTGCCTTTTGCTCTGCAGAATGAAAGCGATAAGTGTAAATTAAAATAATAATAGAAGCCACTCTGTCTGCCTTTTGCTCTGCAGAATGAAAGCGATAAGTGTAAATTAAAATAATAATAGAAGCCACTCTGTCTGCATTTTGCTCTGCAGAATGAAAGTGATAATTATACATTGTAATTATTATTATTATAGAAGCCACTCTGTCTGTGTTTTGCTCTGCAGAATGAAAGCGATAATTGTTAATTATAATTATAACACAAGCCACTCTGTGTTTTACTTTGCAGAATGAAAGTGATAATCATATAATTATTGCGATAATTATTGTAGAAGCCACTCTGCATTTTGCACTGCAGAATGAAAGTGATAATAATACATTATGATAATTATTCTAGAAGCCACTCTGTTTGCATTTTGTTGCTCTTAAAGTGGACCTGTCTTATATGCTCGTTTCTTTTATTATTATTATTATTATTATTATTATTATCATTATATTATTGTCATGATCATCATGATCATGACTGTTATGATGATGATGATGATGATGATGATGAGTAGTAGTAGTAGTAGTAGTAGTAGTAGTAGTAGTAGTAGTAGTAGTAGTATTTTATTATTTTATTATTTTTATTTATTATTCATTCTTTTATTTCGAGGATAATGGAATAAGCACTCATGTGCTTTTTGACATCCAGTCCCCGCGTGTATGCGGTTTTCTTTTTAAAATCTGAAAACAACAACCTTTGATGAATGCAAATGGTTCAAACACAAGCTAACATCAAGACTTGCTCACCCCACGCAAGCCACAGGCAGGGAACCTAAGATCCTGTATCGCCTTAAAATAGTCTGGCCTCCCTCATAAAGGATATAAACATGCTTAGGCATTTCATTTGGCCTTTTTTATGTAGAGGCGTGGTTGGAAGACGAGGTATTATTCTCTTTTTTCCCCCAATATTTCTACCTTCCGAACTTGCACAGCTTCTTCTGAAGTCTGGATATGTTTGACGGTATGGAGATGTGTCAGAAAATACCCACTCACGCACGCGAATTTTTCATCCAGTGTGTTTTAAATCTCACAGTGATTCCTAGGTGGGATGAGTGAGACAGCATGTATATGATCTGGTGATCCCCAGGGTGTTAAGCTCAGGAACGCCCAAACGCTGTTCATTGTAGGACGGACGAGTCACGGGGCAAATTCACACCATACAAGCTGGTGATGAAGAAGAAACAGAAGTATAAAAATATTTTTAAAGAAAAAAAAAAGGCGTGCTTGGATTCTAAATAAAACATCCCTGTCGTGAAGTCTGCATGCCTTGGGGGGCCTTTTCTGGGGCTGAAAATAGGACAGGGTGCATTTTTTCGTGTTTTTTAAGAGGACCCTAAACTGCTTTTTTTTTAAAAGTTTTGTTAGTTTATTGGGGGGGGGGGGGGGGGGGGGCAGGGAAGGGGTGTTAATATTTTTTTTCTGTGTTTGCTTTTTTATGGGGCCTTCTTGTTGTTCTTTTGATACGGTTTGGCAGAAGGTACACGTCACCACGTCCTTGTATTAGGTTTTTCCCACAACTCTGTCATCTCTTCATCGACTTCACAGGCAAAGTGGAAAGTCGATCTATACATACAGTGTGTATAGCGGCCTGCGTACAGCCTGTATAGATATAGCGGCCTGTGTACAGCCTGTGTATAGGTATAGGGGCCTGTGTACAGCCTGTGTATAGGTATAGTGGCCTCTGTACAGCTGAACAGGTATAGCGGCCTGTGTACAGCCTGTATAGATATAGCGGCCTGTGCACAGCCTGTGTATAGGTGTAGGGGCGATACAGGATCCCGTTACGATGATGTATTCGTACATCAGCGCTAAGCAGTCAGGTAAAACAGCGATGTGACATGGCCTTAAGGCCGGGAATCGTAAACCTATCATAGCGGGGAACAAAATCCATTGACCATCAAATATGGAGGATTAGAAAGGGAAAAAGGCACGGTGTCTTTTTGCCGTGACGAAGGAGTCTTGTTGCCGTAAGTCATCCCAAGAAATGAAGTGTGACGAAGCCAGCTCATAAGGTTGAGGAGTCATAATGTTGTCAGAGTTGTGTGTGATTAGCAATCGTGGCGCGTCGAGAAAAAGTGGTGGCCTTGATTTAATCGACAATTGATTGCCTCCCTGCTCCTTTGATGGACACAGATTGGGGGCGGGGGGGGGGGGGGGGAGGGGGGAGGGGGGGGGCGAGGGAGGACACATCTATTGGCACATCATTAGCTGCCTGTCACACTGAGGGAAAGGAGGAGACAGCTTTTGGGGCACACACACACACACCACACACTGTGATTTTGAGAGAGAGAGAGAGGGGGGGGGGGATGAATGAATGAATGAATGAATGAATGAATGAATGAATGATTCTTTATTTTTCAAGGGTAACAGAATAAGCATACACAAACTTTTTTTTTCATCCGGCCCTTGCCCTGATTAGGAACTATCAACAAAACAAGGGGAAAAAACCCTACTACAACGACGACAATGACAAGAAAGAGAGAGAGAGGGGGGAGGGTATATTGAGCATCAGCCTGAGGCCACATTTCACGTAGAGCTCTCAGGTTCTTTTTTTATAAAGCTGGTACTGGACTCATCAGAATTATTATTTTCCTTTTACACCGGGATGTTGGGTACCTAAGATAAGGCAGAGCTGTGGACACATGTAGGTACCCCACATGGCAACACTTATCACAGGTTACCAGGGCTCCGCTCAAACCCCTGTCTTGAACCAGCCCCTAAGGGACAATGAAAACACCCTTGAATATTCATGAGTTGATGTGACACGCGATATCACACTGTTGTACATGGCATGAAGGGAGAAGGGAGCGTACAGACATGAGGATTGTCTGATGGCATGAAGAGAGAAGGGAGCGTACAGACATGAGGATTGTCTGATGGCATGAAGAGAGAAGGGAGCGTACAGCCATGAGGATTGTCTGATGGCATGAAGGGAGGGAGCGTACAGACATGAGGATTGTCTAATGGCATGAAGGAAGGAGCGTACAGACATGAGGATTGTCTAACACCTGCACTTGTAAGAGGCCCAGTCTCTTCAGAGCCTAGCCAGTCAACGGCTTTTAGGGCAGTCAGCACAAACACTGCCTCTTGTTGCTGTTGTTGCAGTTGTTGTTGTTGAGATGGCTGTTGTTGCTGTTGTTGTTGTTCTTGTTGTTGTTGTTTGGGTTTGGGTTTTACCTCATTCACATGGACATTACTAACAATGCAACACAGGGCTACATCTTATTTGTTGAATTGTTTTTTAGGCAAACCAGCGTGACTCTCAAAGAGGGTAGTTGTTATCTTCTAATCATGCATAATTATAATGGACTGTTGGCTCCCAGAAATAATTGTTATCTTCTAATCATGCATAATTATAATGGACTGTTGGCTCCCAGAGATAATTTTTATCTTCTAATCATGCATAATTATAATGGACTATTGGCTCCCAGAGACAATTGCTATCTTCTAATCATGCATACAGCAGACTGTTGGCTCCCCCAAAGGATAATTGCTATCTTCTAATCATGCATACAAGGGACTGTTGGCTCCCAAAGAGGATAATTGTTATGTTCTGCTCATGCACAAAGTGGACTGCTGATAGGGCATGGTGGGCATGCTGCCGGACACTGTGTGTTTGTGCCACATGGGCACTGTGGCTTTGAGGTTTTGTTGTTTGGGGTTTTGTTGTTGGGTTGTTTGTGTTGGGGTTTTTGTGTTTGGAGGGTTTTGTTGTTTTGGGGTTTTTGTTGTTTGGGGTTTTGTTGTTTGGGGTTTTTGCTGTTTGGGGTTTTATTGTTTGGGGCTTTTGTTATATGGGGTTTTTGTGTTTGGGGTTTTGTTATTTGGGGTTTATGTGTTTGGGGTTTTTGTGTTTGGGTTTTTTGTTTGGGACTTTTGTTATATGGGGTTTTTTGTTGTTTGGGTTTTTGTATTTGGGGTTTATGTTGTTTGGGGTTTTGTTGTTTGGGGGTTTTGTTATTTGGGGTTTTGTTGTTTGGGTTTTTTGGTTGTTTGGGGTTTTTTGTATTTGGGGGTTTTGTTGTTTGGGGTTTTGTTGTTTGGGGTTTTGTTGTTTGGGGTTTGTTGTTTGGGGTTTTGTTGTTTGGGTTTTTTTGTTGTTGTTTGGGGTTTTGTTGTTTGGGGGTTTTGTTGTTTGGGTTTTGTTGTTGGTTTTGTTGTTTGGGGTTTTGTTGTTTGGGGTTTTTGGTTGTTTTGGGTTTTGTGTTTGGGGTTTTGTTGTTTGGGGTTTTGTTGTTTGGGGTTTTTGTTGTTTGGGGTTTTTTGTTTGGGGTTTTTGTTGTTGGGGTTTTTTGGTTGTTTGGGGTTTTGTTTTAAGGGTTTTTTTGGTTGTTTGGGGTTTTGTTGTTTGGGGTTTTGTTGTTTGGGTTTTTGCTGTTTGGGGGTTTTGTTGTTTGGGGTTTTTTGTTGGTTTAATTGTTTGGGGTTTTGTTTTGGGGTTTTTATTGTTTGGGGTTTTTTGTATTTGGGGGTTTTGTTGTTTGGGTTTTTGTTATTTGGGGTTGTTGTTGTTTGGGTTGTATTGGGTTTTTTGTTTGGGTTTTCGCCTTCCTCAGCTCGGGCTCCACGGTTGACCAGTGGTGAGGTGCTGTGTATGTGACCGTTTGTGTCCACCAGGAAGGTCGCTGCATTGGCCTTTGGTTTAAACATGTTTTTTTTCTGGGAAACATGTCTGTTTTACAAGGTTTACTTCTGGGAAACATGCCTGGTTTACAAGGTTTACTTCTGGGAAACATGCCTGGTTTACAAGGTTTACTTCTGGGAAACATGTCTGGTTTACTAGGTTTATTTCTGGGAAATATGCCTGGCTTACAAGGTTTACTTCTGGGAAATATGCCTGGCTTACAAGGTTTACTTCTGGGAAACATGTCTGGTTTACTAGGTTTATTTCTGGGAAATATGCCTGGCTTACAAGGTTTACTTCTGGGAAACATGTCTGGTTTACAAGGTTTACTTCTGGGAAACATGTCTGGTTTACAAGGTTTACTTCTGGGAAACATGTCTGGTTTACAAGGTTTATTTCTGAAAAACGTGTCTGGTTTACAAGGTTTACTTCTGGCAAACGTGTCCCCTTTTCCTGTAGACTGGTAAAGCAGCAGCTCTGGCCCCTACCTCTGTGTTTTGAAATAACACACTGAACAATTTCTTTCGAGAAGGGAATCTTTTGGCCATCTGTCTTCAGCAGGTATGGGGAATGTCCATCCAGTCCCCAAACATTACCCACTTTTGTTTGATTGTTTGTTGTTTTGTTTGGTTTTGGGGTTTTTTTGGGGGTGGGGGCGGGGGGCGGGGTGTTCGTTTGCTGCCTATAATAATAATAATAATAATAATAATAATAACAATAATAATAATAATAATAATAATAATAATAATGTATGGAATTTATATAGCGCTGAATCTTGTAAAGCAACAAATCAAAGCGCTCAGATGACCTTTTTTTTTTTTAAATTTATGCGTGTGTATGCGGTTTTGTAAATTTTGTTATCTGTTTCCACCGGCACACAATGGCCTACTCTTTCAAACAGCGGAACAGGATTTAACGTGTGCGCAAGATGTTCTGCATGTGTTCGCCCATGGGGCCTCGGTTTATAGTCTCATCCGAAGGATCATCCCTCGCTTCATGTCTGGAATCCTGATCATTGGCGGAGAAGAGTGAGCTGCTGCTGCTGCCTCTCCTCTCTGGAACTGTCGTCACTGCAGTGTGAGTTCTGCCGCCTACAGCGCTGTGTTCACTGACGTGTTCTGTTTGAGAGTTGATGGCCCATTGCGTTTTCTGATGTATTCGTTGTGAATATGTGGCAGAAACTTTCCTAATCCTGAACAGATGGAAGTCAACAGCTCTGAGATTGCCTCTGGTTGTCCAGACCTGACCTGCTGCAGTCTGTTGGTTCTCCGCGTGCTTCCACTCCGAGCAGTAACTTGTGCACGGTAAAGATCAATCATCCTTAGGCAGACTCTGATGGTTAGAGGAAGGATACAGAGTGAGTGGCTCAACACAGTTAGCAGCATGAAGTCAAAGTGCAAGTTCGGAAAGATGTGTGTTTGTGTGAGAGACAGACAGACAGACAGACAGACAGTGAGAGAGAGAGAGAGTTATGTGAATAATGCGTTTAAATAATTGTTTGTTTTTTTGGTGCACAAAACTCTGTGTGTGTACACGCGCACGCATAACCACGTACGTATACTTGCGAACACGTTTAAGTGACTGTGTGCGTATTTGCATACAAGCGCGCCTAAAAATAGAGAGATGGATGGAACAGAACCAGGAAGAGACAGACAGACAAACAGACAGACTGACAGACAGACAGCAGACACCTTTATGGAGCAGACGACAGACACACTGACTTGCAGGACAACGCAATCTTCTGCATGTAACGAGGCCTCTCAGCGGAGGATGCAAATGCCTGACCCATGTCAAAGACATCATACAGACTTTTCTTTTTTTTTTCTTGTTGTTGTTTTGTGGTTGTAAGTTTTGGAACATGCCCTGGTTTTTGTGAGGGAGAGGTGTTGGGATGTGGTGAAGGGGGGAATGAGGGATGAGGGGATTCTCACTCACAGGGGTGGATGTCTGTCTGCAAGGGGCATCACCTGCTGACCTAGCACTCTCTGCTGCATGCACACCTGGGCTCCTCACCTCTCCTGCCTCCCCCTTCTTTCTGCCCTCACTCACCCCTCACTCACTCCCTCACTCCCTCACTCACTCCCTCACTCCCTCACTGGTTTAGGGTGGTTTTCTTGGGGAGGGGGAGGGGATATTTTGGACTCTTTTTCTCGTCTTTTGTTAGTTCTATATTGTTTTTCATTTGTCTTGGCTGTTATTCTTGTCCTATGTTAGTTATTGTCGCTGTTGTTGTTGTGTATGTATATTTGTGTTTGCTTGATTGTTTAATTCCTTGTTGTGGTTGTTCTTGTTGATTCATCTTTTTGTTGTTGTTTTATTCAGTTGTTTGTATGGTTGAAGGTTTGTGTGTATATGTGTGTGAGGGGGTGGGGGAGGGAAGCAGTTGGTGTGGGTTTTTTATTTTTATTCTGTTTTTGTCTTCTTTGTTTGTTTTGGTTTGGTTTTTCTTTGTTGCTTGTTTGTTTGTGTTATGACGGATATTTTTTCAAGATTTTTGAATTATTTGAATTGTATGGTCTCATATTTTTCAGGGTTTTTTTGTTTTGTTTTAATTCCACATATGCATATGTTATTGGGTTTTTTGTTTGATTTGTATAGTTTACCATAGATTAGGTTTTTTATTCTATGTCTGCATCTACATTATCTTTTTTTTCTCGCTTTTTTTTTCTTTAGATAGATGGTTTGATGAAAAAAAGCAAATGCACTGCTTATTCAATGTACCATCTGAAAATAAAAGTTTGACTTTGACTTTGACTTTGACTCACTCACTCACTCGGTCACTCAGCCTGTCTCCACTTCATGTTCAGTTTCATTTCATACCACTCTAAGTCACGGCAGATTTCTCTGCCTGAATTCGGGCTGCTCTTCCCAGGGGAGAGCACGTCGCCACAAGAGGGGACTGGATGTAAAAAAAGCACACGAATGCTTATTCCATTATCCTCGATATAAGAGAATAGATAAATAAATAGATAAATCAATAGATAAATAAATAAATAAATAAAGAGATAAATAAATAGAGGGGCGCCACGCATTGTGTTTTTTTTTTTTATCTTTTTCTGACTTCAGCTGTATTTGTTTCCCTACCAACATGGCTTTTTTCTATATAATTTTGTCAGGGACAACTCTCTTGTTGCCGTGGGTTCTTTTACGTGCGCTATATAATTTTGTGTAACACACGGGACCTCGGTTTATCGTCTCATCCGAAACACTAGCGCCCAGACCACCACTCATGGATGGGGGGAAAAGTTTTTGGCCCAAACGGGGATCGAACCACCGCACACTTCCGACCCGGACTTTTGGCTTTGTAGGCAGGTGCGATAACTCTAGACTCTTTGGGAAGTCGCTGAGGTCTGTCTGCACTGAAGTGTTGGGGCAGGGGTGTGTGTGTGTGTGTGTGTGTGTGTGTGTGTGTGTGTGTTGTGTGTGTGTTTTGTGTGTGGTGTGTGTGTGTGTGTGTGTGTGTGGTGTGTGTCTGTGTGTGTGTGTGTGTGTGGAGTGTGTGTGTTGTGTTGTGTGTGTGTGTGTGTGTGTGTGTGTGTGTGTGTATTATGTGTGTGTGTGGGGTGTGTGTGTGTGTGTGTGTGTGTGTTTGTGTGTGTGTGTGTGTGTTTGTGTGTGTGTGTGTGTGTGTGTTTGTGTGTGTGTGTGTGTGTGTTTGTGTGTGTGTGTGTGTTTGTGTGTGTGGTGTGTGTTGTGGTGTGTTGTGTGTTTTGTGTGTGTGTGTGTGTTTGTGTGTGTGTGTTGTGTGTGTGTGTGTGTGTGTGTTGTGTTGTGGTTGTGTGTGTGGTTTTGTTGTGGTGTGTGTGTGTGTATGTGTTGTGTGTGTAGTGTGTGTGTTGGGGTTGTTGTGTGTGTGTGAGGTATGTGTGTGTGTGTGTATGGTGTGTATGTGTGGTGTATGTTTATGTGGTGGTGTATGGTG
>CM054159.1:28994471-29001971 GCA_028751875.1 Rapana venosa
GTTTTAACCACTAGGCTATCCCGTCCCCTGTGTGTGTGTGCGTGCGTGCGTGCGTGCGTGCGTGCGTGCGTGCGTGCGTGCGTGCGTGCGTGCGTGCGTGCGTGCGTGCGTGCGTGCGTGCGTGTGTTGTGTGTGTGTGTTTTGTGTGTGTGTGTGTGTGTGTGTGTGTGTGTGTGTGTGTGTGTGTGTGTGTGTGTGTGTGTGTGTGTGTGTGTGTTCAGGTTTTGCCATTTCTCTACCCTACAGTTGAAATCTCTTACCTCACCAGCAATACGAACTCTGTAATATTTCAAAAGGGGGAGAAATTCTTGCCGGTTAAAAACAATCATAGCTAAAAACAATCAACAATCAACAAGTAAACTGGAAACCAATCAAAAAGCGAGTGGGGGTCAGAAGTCCTCTGTCCCTCTTTTCCCCAATGACACCTGTTCTGTCTGTGTCCAGAGGCCAAACAAGTAAACAAACAGACAGACAAACAAACAAACAGACGAACAAACAAACAGACGAACAAACAAACAGACAGACAAACAAACAAATAGACAAACAAGCAAACAGACAAACAAGCAACCAAACAAACAAACAAACAGACAGACAAATGGATGATGACCAAACAAAGCCTGGAGTGTTGTTATTCCAGTACAGACCTGCTAAAGCTTATTTTTGTGTTTGCTGCCGTTTTTCTTTTTATTCCAATTCATGATGTCTACCTCAGGTGTATTTATAGTGATGATATAGAATTTATTATGTCTACGTCAGGTGGGTTTTTTATAGTGATGATATAGAATTTATTATGTCTACGTCAGGTGGGGTTTTTTATAGTGATGATATAGAATTTATTTTGTCTACGTCAGGTGGGTTTTTTTGTAGTGATGATATAGAATTTATTATGTCTACGTCAGGTGGGGTTTTTTATAGTGATGATATAGAATTTATTATGTCTACGTCAGGTGGGGTTTTTTATAGTGATGATATAGAATTTATTATGTCTACTGCATGTTTTTTATAGTGATGATATAGAATTTATTATGTCTACGTCATGGTTTTTTTTTATAGTGATGATATAGAATTTATTATGTCTAGGTCAGGTGTTTTTTAATGGTGATAATATAGAATTTAATATGTCTTCGTCAGGTGTTTTTTAATGGTGATAATAATTATAGAATTCATTATGTCTTCGTCAAGTGTTTTTTAATGGTGATAATAATTATAGAATTTATTATGTCTAGGTCAGGTGTTTTTAATGGTGATAATATAGAATTTAATATGTCTTCGTCAGGTGTTTTTTAATGGTGATAATAATTATAGAATTCATTATGTCTTTGTCAGGTGTTTTAATGGTGATAATAATTATAGAATTCATTATGTCTATGTCAGGTGTTTTTTAATGGTGGCAATATAGAATTTATTATGACTACATCAGGTGTTTTTTGTTGGTGATAATATAACATTTATTATGTCTATGTCAGGGTTTTTTTCAATGGTGATAATATAGAATTTATGTCTACGTTAAGTGTTTTTTAATTGTGATAATATAGAATTTATTATGTCTTCGTCAAGTTATTTAACGGAGGTAATAATTATAGAATTCACGATAGCTTCGTCAGGTGTCTTTTCAATGGTGGTAATAATTATAGAATGCATCATGTTTACGTCATGTTATTTTAATGGTGGTAATAATTATATAATTCATGATGTTTACGTCATGTTATTTTAATGGTGGTAATAATTATATAATTCATGATGTTTACGTCATGTTATTTTAATGGTGGTAATATTTATAGAACTGATGATGTCCTGTCAGGTGTGTTTTTTTAATAGTGATGATATAAAATTCAATATGTCTAGGTTCGGTATTATTTTAATGGTGATAATAGTTTTTGTTTTTAATGGTGATGATATAGAATATTATATCTACATCAGGTGCTTTTTAATGGTGATAATATAGAATTTATTATGTCTTCGTCGGGAGTTTTTTTTTAATGTTGATAACAATATAGAATTTATTATGTCTATTTCATGTCTTTTTTATGGTGATGATGTAGAATTTATTATGTCTACGTCAGGTGTTTTTTAATGGTGATAATAATATAGAATTTATTATGTCTATTTCAGGTCTTTTTTATGGTGATGATGTAGAATTTATTATATCTACGTCAGGTGTTTTTTAATGGTGATAATGATATAGAATTTATTATGTCTATTTCAGGTCTTTTTTATGGTGATGATGTAGAATTTATTATATCTACGTCAGGTGTTTTTTAATGGTGATAATAATATAGAATTTATTATGTCTACGTCAGATCCTTTTTATGGTGATGATGTAGAATTTATTATGTCTATGTCAGGTGTTATTCTATGGTGATAATAATATAGAATTTATTATGTCTACTTCAGGTCTTTTTTATGGTGATGATGTAGAATTTATTATGTCTACGTCAGGTGCTCTTTTATGGTGATAATAATATAGAATTTATTATGTCTACGTCAGATCCTTTTTATGGTGATGATGTAGAATTTATTATGTCTATGTCAGGTGTTATTCTATGGTGATAATAATATAGAATTTATTATGTCTACTTCAGGTCTTTTTTATGGTGATGATGTAGAATTTATTATGTCTACGTCAGGTGTTATTCTATGGTGATAATAATATAGAATTTATTATGTCTAGGTCAGGTGTTATTCTATGGTGATAATAATATAGAATTTATTATGCCTAGGTCAGGTGTTATTCTATGGTGATAATAATATAGAATTTATTATGCCTAGGTCAGGTCCTTTTCTATGGTGATAATACTATAGAATTTATTATGCCTAGGTCACAGTTGTGTGGTTTTCCACTGTATCCTGATCTTCTGGTGACCTTTTCAGGGGGTTGAGATCTGTCTCTAGGCTGCGACATGGGATCCAAACTGATGACTGTTGTTCACCAGCTCATGTCAAAAGTCCTACCCTGTAGTGAAAAGGTATCGCTTGTAAAGCCAAAAAATCCACACGTAACTCGTTGTATGCACTGCTGCCATGGAAACAATCCAGCATGGCCACTAATACTAAATGTTTCAAACTCCTGAACCGTTTTATGTGTGACGAATACTAGACACCTGTGTCTACAGACATGTTCTACAACTTTAATTCTTCTAACTCACACAGGGAAAATTCTCCATAATTATTTGTACGTAGCCATTGTTTACACTGACAAGAAGCATGACTGGCCACGTTGTGTCTTTACTTCAGAAACAGCAGGACAGAGGACTGTCCAAACAAACCGAGCAAAGGACGAAGTAATGCTGCTGTCCAGTTTTGTTTGATTTTTTTGTGTTTTGGTTTTGTGGTTGTTGTTTTTTGGGGGGTTATTTTTGTTTTTGGTTTGGTTTGTTTTTTGTTGGGGTTTTTTTTTGGGGGGTAACAACTCTTTTTTCTTGTTCTTTTCTTGCTGGGGGGGTTGGGAGGGGTGCAGTAGGAAGGGGGGGGGGGCAAACAGGCGGTGTGTTTTGTGTGCAGGAATGAGTAAAAAAAACCAGTAAAGGATTATTCTCGTCTGCTTCTGCTGCTGCTGCTGCCTGTCTCTGCTCTGCTCTTTCCTTCAAGCGTTGTTCACACACAACACTTTCCCTGACTTGTCCTGGACGTTTGCCGAAGACGGAGTACGGCTGTCCCTACAGCAGCATGGACATCCCCAGAACAAACAGGCAAGAAGCGGGAACCGGGAGATGCCTGTCTGACAACTTGCTGAGGGATGGAAGGAAAATTAATAATAATAATATGGACGATTTGTTCAGTGCAGTCATGTGAACGGCAGTACAGACAGACACCAACACAAACAAGAGTGCCGTGAGAAACCAAGTTGGGGAGAGAGGTTAGGACGGGAGGATGGAAGGTGCGTACTGTAGCTGAGGGACTGGCAGCATGCACTACACGCTGTATAGGAAAAAAAAGATTTGAAAATAGGGGGAGGGAGGGAGGGGGGGGGGAGAAAAACTATTCTGATCTGTATCTCTTTTACGACTAAAGCTGACCTGTCAGCGGACAGACTGAGTGATTGACGGGTTACATGATTAATGACCCTCATTTGCATATGCATACATTAGCGTTTCTAGGGAAGCAACCCCCTCCCCCCTCCCCCCCCACCAAAAAAAAGACAAAATTTGAAGAAAACAGTGAGTGCCCTTTTTTTTCATTTTAGTGATTGTTGATTAATGAGAGTCTACTTTATCTTACAGAATTAGAACAGGATTAAATGAAAACATAGATAATTATGTTTTGGGCGTTAGATATTTCTTCTTTTTTTTAGGTGAGAAAAGAAAAAAATATATATGCATACATAAGAATATATATATAATATTTATACATATAATATGCATAATACACACACACTCATATATATGTGTGTGTGTGTGTGTGTGTGTGTGTGTGTGTGTGTGTGTGTGTGTGTGTGTGTGTGTGTGTGTGTGTGTGTGTGTGTGTGTGTGTGTGTGTGTGTGTGTGTGTTAGCATACATTCAGAAACTACGACGGTTGTCCATAACTGCATGCAACGGGGCGAAAAATTATGAAAAGGGAATCTTGACATACAAACGTGTCCTTTTGAGCAAAGTGCCAGTGTCCAGTTTGAAACGATGAAAACATAGTAATAGGAATAATAATAATAATAATAATAATAACGATGATGATGATGATGACGAAAGAAGCAAACAAAAAAGGCTGTAGTTGTGCCTGTTTTGAATCTATTTGAAGCGTGAGAATACGGAACGAAACCAATCTTTTCTAAACTGGATGGATTCTTTTTTCGTTGCTGGGTTGGAGTTCCGAGGTTGACCTATGGTGAAATGCTGCGTATGCCACCAGTTGTGTCCACCGTGAAGGTAGCCGCATTCCGACTTACAAGTAATTACAGGGATGAGGCCTAAACACGACACTAGTCAGTGTTCATGTAGTTTTTGTTTTTTTTATTTTGTCATGTGTTTCTGCCGCGCGAGATTACCTACTCTTCCAAAACACGGAACGGGTTTTAACGTGGGCGCAAGATGTTCCGCGTGTGTTTACACACGGGACCTCGGTTTATAGTCTCATGTGAAGGACTTTCGGATGAATGGAGTCGGCACTGATGTTAACTCCAGGGGGGAAATCCCTCAAACAAGCGACTGGGTGGAGGCTCGATCCCAGGCCGTCAGATCACCAGCACAGCGCTCTGACCACTGGGCACCCGGCACACCTGGACTGGAGTGATTGTTTAAGTCCTGGAGGAGTTATCCGACTTAGAGGCTGTACCCCTAGCCAACCATCCCCCCCCCCCCCCCCCCCCCCCCCCCCCCACCGTAAAGGCTATTCTTCCCCCCTCCCCTTTCCCCGTCCCGGACTTGCTTTAATCATCAGTTCCCCCTTCAGGTTTGGGTTTTATTCAGAAAACAGATCGTATAGTGGGGAGAAACAAGTGCAGGTTACCACTGACAAATTCTCCATCATTTTGAACATGATTTATCAAAGATTCAATCTATTTTTAAAAAATTTAAAAAAACACACACAAAATTCTAGAAAATGGTATCTTTCAATGACATTTTTGAGTAGGAACCATGCCTCTGGCCTGACCTGACTGGAGTTTCGGCTCCTGGATGAGCCTTCCTCAGAGGTCCTGGCGGTGATTAGTTAAAGCTTCACCAAGTACCCTACAGCGAGACAAGATTCATGATTGACAAGTGTCAATCACATAGAATAAATATTGAATATTCTTGTGGCCTACTGAAGCTACCATTGGAAGATGATGACGATAAAAAGAGAGAGAAAATATGCTCAAAATAAATGTTGCACAAGAAATAAATATATCGATAAATAAAAGGGAAACAAACCACGAACTGGTGGATGTGTGTGGCTGGTGTTGGGGGATGCTGTTATCACAGGAGGCAGGGTGCAGAAAGTCTGGTTTCTGATCATTCGTCATTGCACCTCCACTGTCCTGCCAGCAGCCAACAAGCCCGAGCTGTCTGGGGTGGTGTGGTGTGATGTGGTGTGGTGTGGTGTGGTGTGGTGTGGTGCGGTGTGGTGTGATGTGGTGGTGTGGTGTGGTGTGGTGTGGTGGTGTGGTGTGGTGAATGTGGTGTGTGTGGTGTGGTGTGGTGTGGTGTTGGTGTGTGTGGTGTGGTGTGGTGTGGTGTGTGTGGTGTGGTGTGTGTGGTTGTGTGTTGGTGTGTGTGTGTGGTGTGGTGTGGTGTTGTGTGGTGTGTGTGTTGTGTGATGTGGTGTGGTGTGGTGTGCTGTGCTGTGCTGTGCTGTGGGATAGTGTGATGTGGGTAGTGTGATGTGGTGTAGTGTGGTGTGCTATATGTGGTGTGGTGTAGTGTGAAGTGGTGTGCTGTGCTGTGCTGGTGCTGTGGGTCGTGTGATGTATGCATGCACTGGGCTGACTGTGGCCTCGCCTCACTGGGTCCGCCTCGCATGAAGGACTGACTGCAGGCAGGCCCTTTGCTAGCGGAGACCTGCTCTGGGAAGAGAGAAAGTGATGCTATCAATGTTTCACTGGCTGTGCTCACAGAGACAGAGGGACAGACAGACAGAGAGAGACAGACAGAGAGAGAGATTTTTTTTAATTATTTATTCTTTTAGTTCGAGGATAATGGAATAAGCAAGCACATCTAGTCCCCGTGTGTATGCGGTTTTGTAAATTTTGTCATCTATTCCCACCGGCACACAATGGCCTACTCTTACGAAAAGCGGAACAGGATTTAACGTGTGCGCAAGGTGTTCTGCGTGCGTTCACACACGGGACCTCGGTTTACAGTCTCATCCGAAGGACTTTTTGGCAGAGTGGAGTCTGCACTGATGTTAACTCCAGAGGAAAAATCCTCTTGAACGGGAATCGAACCCGGGTCGTCAGATTTCGAGCGCAATGTTTAACCACTAGGCTTTCTAGTCCCCCTTGATAGAGAAAGAGAGAGAAAGGGGGGGGGGGGATCTTTTGGGGATAATAGCGTTCGTTGTGAATTGAAGGAGGATGGAAGAATTATGACATTATCAGACATTTAGTGTGTGTGTTGTTGTTATTGTTGTTGTCGTCTTCGTTGATGTTGTTGATGTTGTTGTTGTTGTTTTGGGGTGAGGGTTTATGTTGTTTGCTTTGCGCGCGCGTGGGGGAGGGAGGGGGAGTCGAGGGTTTTATGGTTTGTTTATTTGTCTGAACGTGTTTTTTTAATCGAGGAAGGTGTGTGTGTGTGGTGGGGGGGGGGGGGGGGGGGGGGTTAATCTGCTCGTACATCTCTCTCTCTCTCTCTCTCTCTCTCTCTCTCTCTCTCTCTCTCTTACACACGCGCCCTCGTGCGCGTGCGCGCGTGCGAACGTAAAGAATTTGAGGCCTTTGAACCTCATGTATTCCTTGTTTCTCCTTTAGGGGTATGGAGGAAGGGTATACATCAGCTGATAACAGGAAGAAGAAAAACAACTCTCAAATTAATACAGAAACAAACACATACACAAAAACCCAACACAAACAAACAAAGAAACAAACAAACAA
>CM054159.1:29006971-29024471 GCA_028751875.1 Rapana venosa
ACAGATCAGTAAAGATAAACACATTGACAAAAAAGGCAAAAACTGCACCTAGTTAGTTTTGACATCATGTCCAGTTCCTCCATTTCTCACACAGTCAGTGTCCTGATCTTTCACACAGTCACGCTAGATCTGCCCATGTTTGTACTGACACAGTGGAGATGGGAAATGGGTTTTAAAATCTCCAAACTGACCCCCCCCCCCCTCTCTCTCTCTCTCTCTCCCTCACACCACAACCCACACACCACACACACACACACACACACACACATACCATCATGATATTATTGTAGTTAAATGGATGAGATTGTTTTTGTTCTAAGATAGATGGCTTGATGACCACAAAAAATGCGAATGCATTGCTTACTCAATGTACCACCTGGAAATACACTTTTGACTTTCATGCACACACACACACACACACACACACACACACACTCACACACACACACACACACACACACACACCACACACTACACACACACACACACACACACACACACACACCACACACACACACACAACACACACACACACACACACACCACACACACACACACCACACACACACACACACACACACACACACACACACACACACACACACACACACACCACCACACCAACACCACACACACACACACTCACACACACACACACACACACACACACACACCACACAACACCACACACACACACACACACACACACAACACACACACACCACACCGTTTCTCAATCCACAGCTTGTTTCTGGAAGTCGCCTGGCACCGGCTTTCCCTCACTGCAGGAAACACTGAAGCAGTGTAGTGGGGCTAGGCACAGTCAGTGGGGGTATCCCCCATACTTCTTCGCCACTTCTGTCTGTCTGTCTGCTAGTCTGTCTGTCTGTCTGCCTGCCTTCCTGTCTATCTGTCTGTCGGTCTGCCTGTCTGTCCGCCTGACTGTATGCCTGCCTGTCTGTCTGCCTGCCTGCCTGTCTGTCTGTCGACCTGTCTGTATGCCTATATGTATGTCTGTCGGCCTGACTGTATGCCTGCCTGTCGGTCTGCCTGTCTGTCGGCCTGTCTGTATGCCTGCCTGTCTGTCTGTCGGTCTGCCTGTCTGTCGGCCTGACTGTATGCCTATATGTATGTCTGTCGGCCTGACTGTATGCCTGCCTGTCTGTCTGTCGGTCTGCCTGTCTGTCGGCCTGTCTGTATGCCTGCCTGTCTGTCTGTATGCCTGTCTCTCTGTCTGTCTATCTGCCTGCCTGCCTGTATGTCTGTATGTCTGTATTCCTGTCCGTCTGATTTTCTGTTTGTCTGTCTGTCTGTCTGTCACACTGACTGCAGGCAGGGAGCCCCCCCACCCCCACCCCCACCCCCCACCCTTACCCCTCCTTCCACTCCACGCTCCACTAGCCTACCCCATACCCGGCCTGCCTTCCTCTGCTATCCTGTCTGTCTTTCCCTTCCTTTTCTGACTTTTCCTCGCTCTGTCCTCCTCCCTTTTCTCTGTCTCTGTCTCTGTCTCTCTGTCTCTCTGTCTCTGTCTCTATGTCTCTGTCTCTCTGTCTCTGTCTCTGTCTCTCTGTTTCTGTCTCGTCACGTTCTTCTTGCTCCAGCTATCTTCATGGCTGTTGATCAGCCGTGTGCTGTACAAAGTAGCCAGGCCATGACAGCCTTGGATGCAGGTGTCAATGCAGGGTGTGTGTGTGTTGTGTGTGTGTGTGTTGTGTGTGTGTGTGTGTGTGTGTGTGTGTGTGTGTGTTGTGTGTGTGTGTGTGTATATGTGTTGTGTTGTGTGTGTGTAGTGTGTTGTGTGTGTGTGTGTTGTTGTGTGTGTGTGTGTGTAGTGTTGTGTGTGTGTGTGTGTGTGTGTGTGGTGTTGTGTGTGTGTATGTGTTGTGTGTGTGTGTGTGTGTGTGTGTGTGTGTGTGTGTGTGTGTGTGTGTTTTGTGTGTGTTGTGTGATGTGTGTTGTGTGTGTGTGTGTGTGTGTGTGTGTGTGTGTGTGTGTGTGTGTGTGAGTGTGTGTGTGTGTGTGTGTGTGTGTATGTGTGTGTGTGTGTGTTGTGTGTGTGTGTGTGTGTGTGTGTGTGTGTGTGTGTGTGTGTGTGTGTGTGTGTGTGTGTGTGTGTGTGTGTGTGTGTGTGTGTGTGTGTGTGTGTAGTTGAAGTGGAGAGACCCGGTGTTGGGTTTCTTTGGTTGTGGGGTGGTTGGTTGGGATTTGTTAGTTGTCGGGGTGTGTGTTTATTGTATGTATTTATGTTTTCTTTTATTTATTTATGTATTCTTTTATTTCGAGGATAACGGAATAACCACTCATGTGCTTTTTCTTACATCCAATCCCCGTGTGTATGTAGTTTTGTCCATATTGCCATCTGTTCCCACCGGCACACAATGGCCTACTCTTCTGAAAAGCGGAATGGCTGTTAACGTGTGCGCAAGATGTTCTGCGTGCATTCGCACAGGTACCTCGTTTTATAGTGTCATCGGAAGGACTTTTGGGGAGAGTGGAGTCTGCACTGATGTTAACTCAGTTGTTTGTTTCTTGTTTGTTTGGGGTTGTTGTTGTTGTTGTTGGGTTGGGTTTTTTTACTTAGCTTGGGTAATATTTCTGTTGTTAGTTTGGTGGTGGTGGTGGTGTGTGTGGTGGTGTGGTGGTGGTGGTGGTGGTGGTGGTGTGGTGGTGGTGGTGGTGGTGGTGGTGGTGGTGGTGGTGGTGGTGGTGGTGGTGGTGACCTGAGGTCTGTAATAGATTCGGGTGAAGGATTGCCGGCTTTAAACCGAAGAGAGTCATGCTGACTGATAGTTTGGTATCAAGATGAAGCCAGTACAGTCTGGTATCAAGATGAAGCCAGTACAGTCTGATATCAAGATGAAGCCAGTACAGTCTGATATCAAGATGAAGCCAGTACAGTCTGATATCAAGATGAAGCCAGTACAGTCTGGTATCAAGATGAAGCCAGTACAGTCTGATATCAAGATGAAGCCAGTACAGTCTGATATCAAGATGAAGCCAGTACAGTCTGATATCAAGATGAAGCCAGTACAGTCTGATATCAAGATGAAGCGGTTAAGAATACTTTTTTTCAGAAAAAAAAACTAAAAGTAAAAAAGGCCTCTGAGTTTTTAAAAAAAGTACGATTTTATTAACCATAAAAAGTATCTTGTTTCCTTCCTGTCTGCCTGTCTTTCTTTCTTGCTTTGTTTCTTTCTGTCTTTTATCTTTTCTGTGTTTATGTGTGTGATCTCTGGTGTCACTTTTCTGTGTTTATGTGTGTGATCTCTGGTGTCACTTTTCTGTGTTTATGTGTGTGCGATCTCTGGTGTCATTTTCCTGTGTTTATGTGTGTGATCTCTGGTGTCATTCTGTGTTTATGTGTGTGGTGTCTGGTGTCACTTTTCTGTGTTTATGTGTTCGATCTCTGGTGTCACTTTTCTGTGTTTATGTGTGTGTGATCTCTGATGTCACTTTTCTGTGTTTTATGTGTGTGTGATCTCTGGTGTCACTTTTCTGTGTTTGTGTGTGTGTGATCTCTGGTGTCACTTTTCTGTGTTTATGTGTGTGTGGTCTCTGGTGTCACTTTTCTGTGTTTATGTGTGTGTGATCTCTGGTGTCACTTTCCTGTGTCTATGTGTGTGGTCTCTGGTGTCACTTTTCTGTGTTTATGTGTGTGATCTCTGGTGTCACTTTTCTGTGTTTATGTGTGTGATCTCTGGTGTCACTTTTCTGTGTTTATGTGTGTGATCTCCGATATCATTTTTCTGTGTTTATGTGTGTGTGATCTCTGGTGTCACTTTTCTGTGTTTATGTGTGTGCTCTCTGGTGTCACTTTTCTGTGTTTATGTGTGTGTGATCTCTGGTGTCACTTTTATGTGTGTGATCTCTGGTGTCACTTTTCTCTCTGTGTGTGTGTGTGTGTGTGTGTGTTGTGTGTGTGTGTGTGTGTGTGTGTGTTGTGTGTGGTTGTGCGTGTGTGTGTGATCTCTGGTGTCACTTTTCTGTGTTTGTGTGTGTGATCTCTGGTGTCACTTTTCTGTGTTTATGTGTGTGATCTCTGGTGTCACTTTCTGTGTTTATGTGTGTGTTCTCGGGTGTCACTTTCTGTGTTTATGTGTGTGATCTCTGGTGTCACTTGTCTGTGTTTATGTGTGTGTGATCTCTGGGTGTCACTATTCTGTGTTTATATGTGTGTGTGTGTGTGATCTCTGGTGTCACTTTTCTGTGTTTATGTGTGTGCTCTCTGGTGTCACTTTTCTGTGTCTATGTGTGTGATCTCTGGTGTGGTTTTTTCTGTGTTTATGTGCGTGATCTCTGGTGTGGTTTTTTCTGTGTTTATGTGTGCGATCTCTGGTGTCACTTTTCTGTGTTTATGTGTGTGATCTCTGGTGTCACTTTCCTGTGTTTGTGTGTGTGATCTCTGGTGTCACTTTTCTGTGTGTGATCTCTGGTGTCACTGTTCTGTGTTTATGTGTGTGTGATCTCTGGTGTCACTTTCTTAACGGCGCTGCATGGCCAGGGCTGTGGCTGGCTACAGGTAGCGGCTATAGCAGTGTCCTGGGTAAGGGAGACAACTGCCAGAGAGGTGCACACGTCATGGCAGGGGAGAAGGCTGTGCAACAGCTGTGACACGTGTACTTTATGACGCTGCTACATCAACCAAGTGATAACCATGATGATGATAATGAGAAGGAGAAGAGGAATTGTGAAGAAGAAGAAGAAGAAGAAGAAGAAGAAGAAGAAGGAAGAAGAAGAAGAAGAGAAGAAGAAGAAGAAGAAGAAGAAGAAGAAAAGAGAAGAAGAAGAAGAAGAAGAAGAAGAAGAAGAAGAAGAAGAAGAAGAAGAATTGTGAAGAAGAAGAAGAAGAAGAAGAAGAAGAAAGAAAGAAGAAGAAGAAGAAGAAGAAGAAGAAGAAGAAGAAGAAGAAGAAGAAGAAGAAGAGAAGAAGAAGAAGAAAAGAATTGTGAAGAAGAAGAAGAAGAAGAAAGAAGAAGAAGAAGAAGAAGAAGAAGAAGAAGAAGAAGAAGATTCTGAAGAAGAAGAAGAAGAAGAATTTGTGAAGAAGAAGAATTGTGAAGAAGAAGAATTGTGAAGAAGAAGAAGAAGAATTGTGAAGAAGAAGAATTGTGAAGAAGAAGAAGAAGAAGAAGAAGAGAAGAAGAAGAAGAAGAAGAAGAAAGAAGAAGAAGAAGAAGAAGAAGAAGAAGAAGAAGAAGAAGAAGAAGAAGAACAACAACAACAACAACAACAACAACAACAAGAACAACAAGAACAACAAGAAGAATTGTAAAGAAGAAGAAGAAAAACAAGAAGTCGTGATGATCCTGGTGATGCTGAAGATGAAGATGATGATGACACGCCTTGCATTGAAATCTCACTGTCAATCAGCTCTGAGTGCATTGCAATATTCAAAATAAGACTTGGACAACATCACTTTATTTTCCCCCTGGAGTTAACTTCAGTCCCGACTCCACTGCCCTGAAAGTCCCCGGGGTGAGACGATGAACTGAGGACTCGTGTGCGGACACACGCAGAATAGTTACGCAAAGCTCCGTGTGTTGGTCAATTATGGGCGATAGAATGAATATGATCAGCATACCCAGCATGCTTCCTGCTACCTGGAGAGGGATGGGCTCCCCCAGGTTCACCTTGTCCACAACACACACACAAACACACAACACACACACACACACACACACACACACACACACACACACACACACACACAGCTGAAACAGTCACTGCACTGCACTGCACTGCAAGCCCCAGGGACATACATCTCCTGAGCTTTGCAATACCAGCTGTCCCCCTCTTCTCTTCCCTTCCCTTCCACCTTTTCTCTTTCTTTCTTTCTTTCTGTCTGTCTGTCTTTCTTTCTCATATCCCCGAATAATTATATTCGGTGACAAGGGAGACAACGGGGCTAGAAACAGCAAAGTATACACAAAATTGGGGGAGGGGGGGGGGGGGTAGAGTTACCAAATGTGGTATTTGTGTGCCTTTCCCAAATTTCAAATTCAGATTTTTTATTTGCTGGCATCCCTTTAGGGATATGAAGACTTTTACATCATATCGAGAAAGAAAATCATAACTGAACACCATGCATGCATATTTAAAAACAATACTATAGATTTTTTTTTAAGTATGTTTACATATTTCAAATTCTTTGAACAGGTTATTTCTGATAGTAGTAATCCTTGTAACAACATTGAGCAGAGTCTTCTTGTTTGTTGAAGAAAAAAGTTTTTCATGCTTTAAAATATTTGGATATTTAGGGTTGTTGTTTGTTTTTTACGCGTTTTGTTCAACATTGGACAAATAAAAAGGTCATGAAATATGTCATCAATATCAACACTATTGCATTTTGTACAGTATCTTTCATTTCTGTGAATTCGCTCAAAACAGAGATATTAACTGATAGGCGGATTGTTATTATGTGTGCAACACTGGACAAATCGAACACACACCTTTGACGGCAATAGGAACAAAACGGAGATATGCGTACATAGAGCACACACACACACACAATCGTCTAATATCACTAGAAGTGAACAGACGTAAAATTGAAGTCAACAACAACAACACACACACACACACACACACACACCACACACACACACCACATCCCCATCAAAACTGTCCTCCTCCTCCTCCTCCTCCTCCTCCCTCAAAATGTCCGGTGCGCCAAGCGACCCAAGCGCTGCCGGAAAGGGGATGCAATCAGGCGAAGACAGGGGAGACAACGGGGTCAGAACAGTGCCATAAAACCTTGCCATCTGCCAAATGGGCCATTGGCCGCTCTGCCCGGCCCTCGCGGCCATACCACGGCCACTGCCTCGGCCTCCCTCCCCCTCCCCCCCCCCCCCCCCCCCCCCCCCCCCCCCCCCCCTGAGGATGAAGGGCAGTGTTGTGTGTGTGTTGTGTTGTGTTGTGTTGTGTTGGTGTCGGTATCACCATCTGAATCTGACGTCAGTCTATCGTGGCCACTGTCCTGTCCTCTGCCGCTTGTGGCCAGTGTCTGGGTCTGAAAGAAAGGACATTGTGACGAGTTGGTGTGATGGTGTGTCCTCGTGTTTGACAATGACTCTGTATGAGTGTGTTTGAGAGAGGAGAGAGAGAGAAGAGAGAGAGAGAGAGAGAGAGAGAGAGAGAGAGAGAGAGAAAGAGAGAGAGAGTTTGTCAATAATGCATGCATTCAAAACTGACATCATGAAGAGTGATAATTATAACAGTGTTAGGAAATAAAACTGGAGAGGTTGGATACCGTTTCGATATGTGCAATTGACATTGTAACGTGTTTTGGGGGGTTTTTTCCAGTTCATTTATTCTAATGTTCATTTCTTCTTGCTCAGCTCAATGTTATTATGACTCATTCTAAAATCTTGTGTGACTTTTATTGCACAAAGATAGTTCTAGGGAGACTGTGACTGTCAGTGTGTCGGTGTCTGGAACTGATGATGTCAGGGAGTGAGCTGCTGCTCTGCTCTGAGTGACCTGCTGCTCTGCCCTTCCTCTCCACAGAAAGAGAGTGAGATGAGTGTTTGAGGTGTTGAGATGAATGTTTAAGGTGTTGAGATGAGTGTTTAAGGTGTTGAGATGAGTGTTTAAGGTATTGAGATGAGTGTTTAAGGTGTGACCAGAAATATCTGATGTTCCCCATGTCTTCCTTCACACGGGAGACCTTCGTTGATAGTCTATGCAAAGGACTTTGGGGGAAGAGAAGAGGAGGCAAGGCCAATGTTAACCTTGAGGAAAATTCCCTCAGACAGACTGTCAGCGGAGACTGGAACCCGTGCCCTCAGCTAGCTTGAGGAAGATGAGTGCGACAGTGTAACCACTGGGCGACAGTTGCCCCGCTTCCTGAGTAAGGCCACTGACACAGTTTGTTGGTGTGTTGGTTGGTTGGTTGGTTGGTTGGTTGGTTGGTTGGTTGGTTGGTTGGTTAGTTGGTTGGTTGGTTGGTTTGTTTGTTCGTGTGTTTGTTGGTTGGTTGGTTTGTTTGTTTGTTGGTGTGTTTGTTGTTTCTTCCTGTGTGGAGTTGGCAGAGTCCATGAATCCAGAACTTGACTAGTGTGGACAGTCAGTCAGTCAGTCTGTTGTTTGGTTTCAGCTGTGCAGTCGTCTAGCTGAGTGTCTGTCTTGTTGTCAGTGTCACTGGTCTTGTGATGGGGTAGTGGTGACCAGGACAGAGATCGTGTCTTGGGGTTAACAACGTCAGTCTTTGGGCACGGGATAGCCTGGTGGTTAGAGTGATGTATTCGTGATCTGCTGACCCCGGGTTCGAATCTCGTTCAAGAGGATTTTTCCTCTGGATTTAACATCAGTGCTGACTCCACTCTCCCCAAAAGTCCTTCCGATGAGACTACAAACCGAGGTCCCGTGTGCGAACGCACGCAGAACATTTTGCGCACACGTTAAAAGCCGTTCCGCTTGTCGGAAGAGTAGGTCATTGTGTGCCGGTGGGAACGGATGACAACATTTACAAAACTGCATACACACGGGGACTGGCTGTGAAAAGTACATGAGTGCTTATTCCGTTATCCTCGAAATAAAAGAATTTTTAAAAATTTAAATTAAATTAAATCTTCAGGCACTTGCTGAACACATCAATTGTCACGACACCTTGAAATAGCTGAATAAAGTCTGTAGTATCAAAAGATGTCAAACAAAAAATATATAGCAGAGAAGAAAAGAAACGACAAGAAAAGCAAACAACAACAACAAAAGAAAATTGCAATAAAGAACAATGACAAACCGGTGATTTTCCCAACGAAATATGAATTAGGAAGAATATCGAATTCTGTTTGTATCCCAACGCAACTCTTCGCTTTTAAATATTTATGTACTTCCTTGTTTATGTGTGTTCCTTTATTTATGTATCTATCTAACCGTTTTGTCTACCGATCTCTTTAAAACCATTCATCGTACATTTATTTGTTCATTGATTCATTTATCACTCACTTATTTTTTAAGTGTTTGTTTTTTTCCTGGCTTTTATCTTCATTTCTATCTCGATTAAAAAAAATAAATAGATTTTTTTTAATCGGAAAGAAGATTTTTTTTAAACTCTTCGCATCAGGATGCAACAGATGCTTGTGTGTTTGTTTGTTTCTCGTTTGTTTCTTTTTATTTATATTTGTTTGTTTCTTGTTTGCTTCTTTTTATTTATATTTGTTTGCTTGCTTCTTGCTTATTTCTGTTTGTTTATTTTTTTTACTTGCTTCTTGCTTATTTCTGTTTATTTATATTTGTTTGCTTGCATACTTCTTTTAATTTTTTGGGGGACTTGCTTCTTTCTTCTTTCTTTCTTTTTTCTTTCTTTGCTTATTTGTTTGTTTATTTGATATCTTCTTTACAGATATATATATATATATATACATCTTCTGTGCTTACCTTAGCCAGTTATCCCTCATTTCATTTTCATTTTCATTGTTATTCCCGTTTCGCGTGTGTGTCTCTGGCACCACCAGCACACTCAGCGCGGCAATGGACAGGGGAGACATGAGGCAGTGTATCAAACTTCCATTTTATGCAAATCCGCGGTTCACAACCTCCACGGCAGCGCCCTCTTGTGGACGCAGAGGAGCGCCCTCTGCCGGCAAAGAAGGGCAAGCAAGCGGCATAAATCAAGGTGGTGGGGGAAAGCCAGAAGCGCGCAGGTCTGGGTTGGAGGGTGGGGGGGTGAGGCCTAGATGGGGGTGGGGGCCTCTCTGTCTGCCTGAACTGTAGCTTCTGCCCTAGTTCTGGACATAGCCTAGCTGCCACCACTGTCCTGTTCTCTCTGTCTCTCTCTGTCTCTCTGTCTGTCTGTCTCTGTCTCTCTCTGTCTCTGTCTCTCTCTCTCTGAATGATTCGTTTACTTTACAAGATTCAGCGCTATATAAGTTTCATACATTATTATTATTATTATTATTATTAGAATTATTTTACATACAAACACACAATATGTGTGTATGTAAATAAATAATCATAAATAAATTGATATATATATTAATTTATCATTATTATATATAATATATAATGTGTGTGGGTGTTACCTACGTTACATTTCATTTTTAAATTGCCAGAGAAAACCTCGCACAGCAAAGCAAAAAACAGAACGAACACAACTCAACAACCGCCAATAATAAACATCATCAAAAAGAAGAGAAATACCCCAATACAACAACCACACACCACTTTCTTTTTCCTCCCGCCTTTCCCTCTCCTTTCCTTTCCCCGGGAACTAACCCTTAACCCCCTGACTAGGCTAATCCCACAGGGGGGAGGGTTTAGTGTAATCTGCACGACACGTCTACAGTGGCCCTGTCTGGACAGATCAATAGCAAAGCCATGATCAAAATCAGCCCTTCAAAAACCCAGCTCCCCGATCAGTCAGTCAGTCAATGATTCCTCCACACAGCAAGCAAGCAAGCAGGCTGACGCCCGGCCATAACTTGACAAATGGCCACAAGGAAGTGACGCCGCCGCCATAAAAAGGGACATCACTTCCACATTACGTTTTATGATCGGCCTTGAGATTGCCGCGCCGAGAGAGAGAGAGAGAGAGAGAGAGAGAGAGAGAGAGAGAGAGGAGAGAGAGAGAGAAGGAGAGAGAGAGAGAGAGAGGAGAGAGAGAGAGAGAGTGAGAGAGTGAGAGGAGAGAGGAGAGAGAGAGAGAGAGAGAGAGGAGAGAGAGAGAGGAGAGAGTTTTATTCAGAGAAGGTAATAGACTAACAATGCCAATCAGTGGAGGGAAGGAGTGTTTTTGTTTGGGTTTTTTTGTGGGGTGTTTTTGGTAAAGAGAGGGAAATGGAATACGTTTGATCTTTAGACATTTATTTACATCCAACCCTCCAGGGAAAAAATGGTAGCAGAGAAACGGAGTCAGACAGACAGACAGACAGACACAGAGATTTTTTTTTTTTTTATTTATTCTGTAATATCGAGGATAATGGAATAAGCACTCATGTGCTATTTTACATCCAGTCCCTGTGTGTATGCAGTTTTGTAAATTTTGTTATTCGTTCCCACCGGCACACAATGGCCTACTCTTCCGACAAGCGGAACGGCTTTTAACGTGTGAACAAAATATTCTGCGTGCGTTCGCACACGTGACCTCGGTTTATAGTCTCATCGGAAGGGCTTTTTGGGAGAATGGAGTCGACACTGATGTTTACTCCAGAGGAAAAATCCTCTTGGAGTGTGTGTGTGTGTGTGTGTGTGTGTGTGTGTGTGTGTGTTGTTTGTGTGTGAGTGTGTGTGTGGTGTGTGTGTGTGTGTGTGTGTGTGTGTGTGTGTGTGTTCATGGGGGAGGGTAGAAAGGATAAGAGAAAGAGAGACAGAGAAAGAGAGGTGAAGAATGGAAACGCACAAAGGAAGGGAATGCATTGTCTGGGACACACGGACTGTGACAGTGACTTGTTTATTCAGGCCTGGAGAACTGCACACTGAGAGAGAGAGACAATGACTATGACAATGACAATGACAATTTTTTTATTTCAAGGATAATGAATAAGCACCGGTATGCTTTTTACACCCAATCCCGCCCGTAGGGATTCGTCTTAATAATAAACCCAATACTCATACACTCACAAAGTATATAAAAAGTGAGGACCTTTTAAAACAAACCAAAGAAAAACAAAAACAAAAACCAACGAAAACCCTAAACAAGCAAACAAACAAAAACAAGCCAAATTATAATATAAAAATGAACATTTACACATTGTAAATAAGGTACACATAGTTTATTACAATCAACAATAAGAAATTGAAGATATTGAAGATATTGAGAGAAGAGAGAGAGAGAAGAGAGAGAGAGAGAGAGAGAGAGAGAGAGAGAGAGAGAGAGAGAGAGAGAGAGAAGAGAGAGAGAGAGAGAGGAGGCATGCATGCGTGTAATGCCCAACTGCAGGCAATGGTTTGGTAATTCGTGCATGCATCAAGTCCATTGAGAGTTGCGTGCTGCAACGCGTTAGTATTTCTGTGGTGTTGTGTGTGTGTGTGTGTGTGTGTGTTGTGTGTGTGTGTGTGTGTGTATGTGTGTGTGTGTGTGTGTGTGTGTGTCTGTGTGTGTGGTGTGTGTGTGTGTGTGTGTGTGAGTGTGTGTGTGTGTGTTGTGTTGTGTGTGTGGTTGTGGTGTGTGTGTGTGGTGTGTGTGTGTGTGGGGGGGGGTGTGTGTGAGTGTTGTGTGTGTGTGTGTGTGTGTGTGTGTGTGGTGGGGTGTGTGTGTGTGTGTGTGTGTGTGTGTGTGGGTGTGTGTGGTGTTGTGTGGTGTGTGTGTGTGTGTGTGTTGTTGTGTGTGGGTGGATGTGGTGTGTGTGTGTGTGCGGGCGCGCATTTGCTTGTGTGTGCGGCGCGCGCGTGTGTGTTGTGTGTGTGTGTGTGCAATGAGGATAAGAAGAATTCTATTTCTGATAATCAACAAAATAACACACACACACACACACACATGTCTCAACGATGTCTCATCTAACCCGTTATGCTGTCCACAACCAGTGTAATGTAAACACCAGCCTGTTAGAATGGTCACACAACCAGCCGCAGTGTTGCACAGTGAAGCAGAGACAGTGTGGCAGCGGACACCAACACGATGAGTGTGTGGGGCAGAGTGGTGAAAGCCTGCAGAGATCCACACTGCCTGCAAGAGACCTGAACCCCTCGTGTCTGCAGGGATGCGCATTGCGCTAACACGCAGCCCTGCATCAGACAAACATGCAGGAAGGAAAAAGATAGGTTAACATCAATGTTACCAACGATAACATCAACAATAATAGCAAGAGGAAGAAAATGATGATGGTTGTAGTAGTGGCTGAGTCCAGCTGTTTTCAAAACTGATCGACAGCAGACAGACAGCGACACACGACATGACAAGACAGACAGCACAGAACAGATGTCGTGTGACACTGCAGATCCACTGCTGCAAGAGAAGAACACTGTCTCAGAGGCATGGTCCAGAGCCCAGCACAGCAAACTGCGGAAGAAAGAGACATGAGCATTGACCACAAGAACATCACATAGACCATGACCACAAGGCATTGACATGACCACAGCATGCATGCACAAGCATGACCATGACCACAGCATGACAACTGACCAGACACAAGCATGACCATGACCACAACCCAAAGCTGACCATGACCACAAGCATGACCAGACCACAAGCATGACCATGACACAACATGACCACAAGCATGACCATGACCACAAGCATGACCATGACCACAAGCATGACCATGACCAACATGACCATGACCACAAGCATGACCATGACCACAAGCATGACCACAAGGATGACCATGACCACAAGCATGACCATGACCACAAGCATGACCATGACCACAAGCATGACCATGACCACAAGCATGACCATGACCACAAGCATGACCACAAGCATGACCACAAGCATGACCATGACCACAAGCATGACCACAAGCATGACCATGACCACAAGCATGACCATGACCACAAGCATGACCATGACCACAACCATGACCACAAGCATGACCATGACCACAAGCATGACCACAAGCATGACCATGACCACAAGCATGACCACAAGCATGACCATGACCACAAGCATGACCACAAGCATGACCATGACCACAAGCATGACCACAACCATGACCATGACCACAAGCATGACACCACAAGCATGACCATGACCACAAGCATGACCATGACCACAAGCATGACCACAAGCATGACCATGACCACAAGCATGACCACAAGCATGACCACAAGCATGACCACAAGCATGACCATGACCACAAACCATGACATGACCACAAGCATGACCACAAAGCATGACCATGACCACAAGGATGACCATGACCACAAGCATGACCACAAGCATGACCATGACCACAAGCATGACCACAAGCATGACCACAAGCATGACCATGACAAGCATGACCCATCCTCCACAGTCACCAGTGTCGTCCTGTCCACTTCCTCAAACTTCTTCGTCCTTCGCTCAGACAGCAAGTTTTCTTCTCTGTCAGAATTGTGTGACACTCCACCAGGAAATGAGTCGCTTTGCACCTCATCCACTTTTCTCCCAGGAGCCTTTTTAGGCAGGAGGGGGGTCAAGTTGCCGATATTGCGATTTTCATGGATCACAAAACTATAGTCATTCTTCTAGCTTGCACTGAAGCATCCAGGCATAATTTCCTTTCTTTTTGCTTTAAAAGCTAGTACAAAACACCCAAGCCTCGATTCTGGGACCCCCTATTATGATGCACAAACCTGTCCGTTTTTCATTGTGTCACTTTCTGCAGTCTACCATTTCAATTTGTAATAACTTTTTATACAACTGTCCCATTTTCAATCTGTTTTCTGTATTGAATGGCATTTTTATTGCAGATGAAAAACGTATTAACAACTGCAGGTTGACCCTGGTGCAATGTGACTCATTATGAGCGAAAATGCCTTGTGCTGCAGTTAAGCGCCTGTCAAGTCAGGCCCAGCACATCCGACTTCGGCGTAGGAGAGAATTGTTATCTTTTAAGTCTTTCTGGGGGGGGGGGGGGGGCAGGAGAATGGAGCAAGAAGGGGGTGAGAGGAAGAAAGGGAACAAGGCAGAAACAATGAGAGGGATAGAAAAGAGGAAATTCCTAGCACACAATTTCCGGAAGTTGGGAAATCATCGGCATGCATGATCCATGTAAGAGAGTAATTCCAAACCGTGACTGTCGATGGACTACTGGCTGTTCTGCAGAAGGCAGGGAGAATACTGCTGCTGACCCTCTGAGGGTCAGATAGCGGAATGCCAGTGTTCTGTGTTGGTCAAGTGCAGAGATGGGCAGAGGGGTGGGTAGGCGTTGCTGCTTCCGTTATGTACCAGTGATTGAACCAATACTTCTTCTGCTGCTGCTGCTGCTGCTGCTGCTCCTCCTCTTCTTCCTCCTTCTTCTTCTTCTTCTTCTTCTTCTTTCTTCTTCTTCTTCTTCTCTTCTTCTTCTTCTTCTTCTTCTTTCTTCTTCTTCTTCTTCTTCTTTATTCTATGTGTGTGTGTGTGTGTGCGATATTTATTTTTCCTCTATGTTCCACTGTGTTGTGTCTTTCTTTTTTCCTTCCTTTTTTCCTTTCAGTTTCTCCTTCTTTCGTTCTTCCCGCTGCTGCTCAGAATCATCTTGATATATAGCAGCTCTTTACAATTCTTCCTTCAGTCCATCTTTCCGAGTCGTCCTTACAATTCTTCCTTCAGTCCATCTTTCCGAGCCGTCTTTTCCTCACTTCTTCACTCCATCTCTCCGTGTCGTCTTTTCTCTCTCCTTCCTGCTTCGCTCTGCCGCACGCAGGCCACACACCACTGCCTCCCTCCCTCCCTCCCTCCCTTGATTTATCGTCTGCAGATCTGGATCAAATCAGTCCGTGTGTGTTGACCAGGGCAGCCCCCCCCCCCCCCCCCTTCCCTACCCTCTCTCTCCATCCCACTCTCCCTGCTGGTCACTAGTCTTCTCAGGGGAGTTGCACGTCCATATTTCACCCTCTGACCATCCCAGCAAAGCCCAGCAGCCTCTCTCCCTCTGACCCTCGCTCTTCTTGCTGTCCAGCAAACTAACTGTGACTGGCCGCTTCAACAACACGCTGCTCGTTTCCTCACATCATCGCCACAGTCCCACCACAAAGGGATTCAAACCTTCACTGTGGCCGGTGCAGAGACAGATCACTAGCCGCTGCACCCTGGTAGTTAGGAGTGCTGACCTGTTTGTTTGGAGATGGAGGCAGCGGCAGGGAGGTGGCGGCACTGGCAGCTAGGTCAGAAGAGGCAGGCGGCGTTTGATGTCCGCCCTTCCCTGACCACTGTCCAGCCTTGGAGGGTGACGAATCTTTTCAGCGTTTAAGCGTCTTAGGATGAAGGGTCAGGCTGTTTGTGTGTCCTGTCTGTCTGTCTGTCTGTCTGACTGTCTGTCTGGCTGACTGTGTTTCTGTGTTTCTGTACCTCCAGGGGCATCATCTACACCAGCACAGGATTTCTCCAGGGTGTGTTTATTTTTTCTGTTCTGTCGGGAGGCCTCTCCCATCCTGTGATCAGCTCAGCTCTCACCTCTCCTCTCCCCACCTCCCCCCACCTCCCCCCTCTGCTCTGCCAGGTTTCTGTGAAGCGTGGCCAGGCCTGGGGGCAGGACAGACTTTAATGGCGTGATGGAGGATGTGTGGGTGCCCAAGAAGCTTGTAAAGGGCCCAGATGCTGACGATGATTGAAGTTTTATGGGCCAGGTTTATTTCCCAGGATTAAGATTCAAAGGCGGCAGGGGTTAGCTCAGCAGTGTGAGGGGAAGGGGTGAAGAGGGGGGGGGGGTTGTGAAGATGTCGCGGACAGGGCAGCAGGGGCAGGGCGGAGGTTTGCTGGACAGATCGACAAATGGACACAGCCTCCGACTTTGTATCAGGATCTGCTAGCATTTTAAAGCAAGCCCCCCTCCTCCCCCTCTCCCTTCCCTTTTGTGTTTTTGTTTGGTCGTTGTTGTTGTTGTTGTCTGGTGTTGTTTAGTCGTCTGTGGACCTTTCTCTGGGTTGCCATTCTGCAGCACTGTCCTTTATCGTCTGCATGTGGGCATGGCCTGATCCTGTCTGTTGCTTTCTTCTAAAGGAGTTTATGAGAGTGAGAAACAGACAGACAGACAGATAGACAGACACAGAGAGAGAGAGAGAGAGAGAGAGAGAGAGAGAGAGAGAGAGAGAGAGAGAGAGAGAGAGAGAGAGAGAGAGAGAGAGAGAGAGAGAGAGAGAGATGAGGAGTAGAGGAGAGAGAGGACTTGGACTTTTCGGTTTGCTGGGTTGTTGTTGTTGTTGTTTTATCTACCGTAGATGAGAGCTGCACACACAACCTCCTTTTACCGTGTCATCAGAAAGACAAGCACCAAGCCCTTTTCTCTTGGTGTAGTAGGTAGGAGGGAGGGGGTGGGGAAATTTGGCTTGGACTGTAACTGGAACTGTTGACCTCCTGCCTCTAAGCGAAAGCGTCAGGCCACCATCCCTGTCACTCTGCTGTCAGAAACAGTCTGTCAGCACTTTCATGCTCAATCCAACTTGAAGCTATTTTCAGGGGGGGGGGGGGGGGGGGGGGGGAGTTGATGCATATTCATTTTCGAAAATGAAACTTTTTCAAGGAGATAATAGTGTCAGAAGAAGTGAATACTGCCACAGTACAGACAAGATAAACAGACTGCATGCTGAATGTTAAGAAATTAATATGCCATAGTACAGACAAGGTGAACAGAGCAGTGAAGACATGAATACTGCCACAGTACAGAGAACAGACTGCAAGCAGAGATGTAATTTGCCTTGTACAGCAGGTGACAGCAGAGACATGAATACTGCCACAGTACAGACAAGATCAACAGACTGCAAGCAAGCGCTGTCTTTTGTGTCCTTTTGTCACATGCATGTTTGTCACACGCGTCTGCAGTGACATCATTATAAACAGTGCATCTTATTACTCCTAAATTCAAAGCCCTATTCTTTGTTCTTTTAAAGCAGACGAACTTGATAGAAATTTGCAACAACGACCCGACTCTGCAGTAAAAAA
>CM054159.1:29029471-29049471 GCA_028751875.1 Rapana venosa
AGCCTAAGGGAGATTACTCGTCGTGAGCTTTCGGCAGTTACTGTTCGTGGATGAAGAAATTGGTTTATGGCCTGGGCTGCTCGCAAACATGGAAAGCAAAGGGAGAGACAAGGAGAGAGACACAGAGAGAGAGAGAGAGAGAGAGAGAGAGAGAGAGAGAGAGAGAGAGAGAGAGACAGACAGAGAGACAGAGAGAGAGGCAATCCGATCCGGCCCAGGCACAAGAGAACACTTGTGGACTCTTTCTTCTCTCTTGTGGACTCTTTCTTATCTCTTGTGGACTCTTTCTTCTCTCTCTTGTGGACTCTGTCTTCTCTCTTGTGGACTCTTTCTTCTCTCTCTTGTGGACTCTTCCTTCTCTCCTGTGGACTCTTTCTTCTCTCCTGTGGACTCTTTCTTCTCATCTCTTGTGGACTCTTCCTTCTCTCCTGTGGACTCTTTCTTCTCTCCTGTGGACTCTTTCTTCTCTCTTGTGGACTCTTTCTTCTCTCTTGTGGACTCTTCCTTCTCTCCTGTGGACCTTTCTTCTCTCTTGTGGACTCTTTCTTCTCTCTTGTGGACTCTTTCTTCTCTCTTGTGGACTCTTCTTCTCTCTTGTGGACTCTTTCTTCTCTCTTGTGGACTCTTTTTCTCTCTTGTGGACTCTTCCTTCTCTCTTGTGGACTCTTCCTTCTCTCCTGTGGACTCTTTCTTCTCTCTCCTGTGGACTCTTTTCTCTCTTGTGGACTCTTCCTTCTCTCTTGTGGACTCTTTCTTCTCTCTTGGACTCTTTCTTCTCTCTTGTGGACTCTTCCTTCTCTCTTGTGGACTCTTCCTTCTCTCTTGTGGACTCTTTCTTCTCTCTTTCTTCTCTCTGTGGACTCTTCCTTCTCTCCTGTGGACTCTTTCTTCTCTCTTGTGGACTCTTCTTCTCTCTTGTGGACTCTTTCTTCTCTCTCTTGTGGACTCTCTTGTGGACTCTTTCTTCTCTCTCTTGTGGACTCTGTCTTCTCTCTTGTGGACTCTCTTCTTCTCTCTCTTGTGGACTCTTTCTTCTCTCTCTTGTGGACTCTTCTTCTCTCTTGTGGACTCTTCTTCTCTCCTGTGGACTCTTTCTTCTCTCCTGTGGACTCTTGTGGACTCTTTCTTCTCTCCTGTGGACTCTTTCTTCTCTCTTGTGGACTCTTTCTTCTCTCTTGTGGACTCTTTCTTCTCTCTCTTGTGGACTCTGTCTTCTCTCTTGTGGACTCTTTCTTCTCTCTCTTGTGGACTCTTTCTTCTCTCTCTTGTGGACTCTTTCTTCTCTCTGTGGACTCTTCTTCTCTCTCTTGTGGACTCTTCCTTCTCTCTTGTGGACTCTTTCTTCTCTCTTGTGGACTCTTTCTTCTCTCTTGTGGACTCTTTCTTCTCTCTCTTGTGGACTCTATCCTTCTCTCTTGTGGACTCTTTCTTCTCTCTCTTGTGGACTCTTCCTTCTCTCTTGTGGACTCTTTCTTCTCTCTCTTGTGGACTCTTCCTCTCTCTTGTGGACTCTTTCTTCTCTCTTTCTTCTCTCTTGTGGACTCTTCCTTCTCTCTTGTGGACTCTTTCTTCTCTCTCTTGTGGACTCTTCCTTCTCTCTTGTGGACTCTTTCTTCTCTCTCTTGTGGACTCTTCCTTCTCTCCTGTGGACTCTTCCTTCTCTCTTGTGGACTCTTTCTTCTCTCTTGTGGACTCTTTCTTCTCTCTTGTGGACTCTTTCTTCTCTCTTGTGGACTCTTTCTTCTCTCTTGTGGACTCTTTCTTCTCTCTTGTGGACTCTTTCTTCTCCCTTGTGGACTCTTCCTTCTCTCTTGTGGACTCTTTCTTCTCTCTTGTGGACTCTTTCTTCTCTCTCTTGTGGACTCTTTCTTCTCTCTTGTGGACTCTTTCTTCTCTCTCTTGTGGACTCTTTCTTCTCTCTTGTGGACTCTTCTCTTCTCTCTTGTGGACTCTTTCTTCTCTCTCTTGTGGACTCTTTCTTCTCTCTTGTGGACTCTTTCTTCTCTCTCTCTCTCTCTCCTCTCTCTCTCTCTCTCTCTCTCTCTCTCTCTCTCTCTCTCTCTCTCTCTTGTGGACTCTTTCTTCTCTATTGTGGACTCTTTCTTCTCTCTCTCTTGTGGACTCTTTCTTCTCTCTTGTGGACTCTTTCTTCTCTCCTGTGGACTCTTTCTTCTCTCTCTCTTGTGGACTCTTTCTTCTCTCCTGTGGACTCTTTCTTCTCTCTTGTGGACTCTTTCTTCTCTCTTGTGGACTCTTCCTTCTCTCTTGTGGACTCTTTCTTCTCCCTTGTGGACTCTTTCTTCTCTCTCTCTTGTGGACTCTTTCTTCTCTCTCTTGTGGACTCTTTCTTCTCTCTCTTTGTGGACTCTTTCTTCTCTCCTGTGGACTCTTTCTTCTCTCTTGTGGACTCTTTCTTCTCTCTTGTGGACTCTTCCTTCTCTCTTGTGGACTCTTTCTTCTCCCTTGTGGACCTCTCCTTTCTCTCTTGTGGACTCTTTCTTCTCTCCTGTGGACTCTTTCTTCTCTCCTGTGGACTCTGTCTTCTCTCTTGTGGACTCTTTCTTCTCTCTTGTGGACTCTTCCTTCTCTCTTGTGGACTCTCTTGTGGACTCTTTCTTCTCTCTCTTGTGGACTCTTTCTTCTCTCTTGTGGACTCTTCCTTCTCTCTTGTGGACTCTCTTGTGGACTCTTTCTTCTCTCTCTTGTGGACTCTGTCTTCTCTCTTGTGGACTCTTTCTTCTCTCTTGTGGACTCTTTCTTCTCCCTTGTGGACTCTTTCTTCTCCCTTGTGGACTCTTTCTTCTCTACTGTGGACTCTTTCTTCTCTCTCGTGGACTCTTTATTCTCTCTGGTGGACTCTTGTGGACTCTTTCTTCTCTCTCTTGTGGACTCTTTCTTCTCTCTTGTGGACTCTCTTGTGGACTATTTCTTCTCTCTTGTGGACTCTCTTGTGGACTAGCAGGGGGAAAATGTCGTGTAGTCTGGAGAGGGGTGAACTTTCTGTCTGTCTGTCTGTCTGTCTGTCTGTTTGTCTGTCTGTCTGGCGTCATCAACATCAGCAGCACTTCTCTCTGCTGCCTGTCTGTTCAGATGCCAGAGCACAAGTCTCTGTCTTCCTTCCTTCCTTCCTTCACTCCGCCATCCCCTTCCCCATTTGCTGCCCCCCTCATCCCCCCTCACCCCTCACCCCCACCCCCCCCACCCCCCACCCCATCCCCCCCTGCTGCCACTTCTCTTCTAGGCATCATCGTGTCTTGTTCCTCATTTCATCCAGCTGCGCTCCTTCATTCACTTCACTTCTTCATGCTGTCCACATTCTCTTCTCTGCAGCTGCAAGTCTGTCCGTCTGTCTGTCCGTCTGTCTGTCCGTCTGTCTGTCTGTCTGTCTGTCTGTCTGTCCGTCTGTCTGTCTGTCTGTCTGTCCGTCTGTCCGTCCGTCTGTCTGTCCGTCTGTCCGTCCGTCTGTCTGTCCGTCTGTCTGTCCGTCTGTCTGTCTGTCTGTCTGTCCGTCCGTCTGTCTGTCTGTCTGTCTGTCCGTCTGTCTGTCTGTCTGTCTGTCTGTCCGTCTGTCTGTCTGTCTGTCTGTCCGTCTGTCTGTCTGTCTGTCTGTCTGTCTATCCCTGTCCATGTAGTTAACTTTGTCTCAATGGCATCCCCCTTCCATCATCTGCCCCTCCCAAGTGGTTGTCTTTTTTTTTTAGATCAACTCAGCTGCAGTATTTTGTCTGTGCCCAATATTGTTCAGTATTATCACAGTGCAACATGTTGTATTCTTTTCATTTCTTGGTAATAGTGAATCATTGTGCCCAATATTGTTCAGTATTATCACAGTGCAACATGTCGTATTCTTTTCATTTCTTGGTAATAGTGAATCATTGTGCCCAATATTGTTCAGTATTATCACAGTGCAACATGTCGTATTCTTTTCATTTCTTGGTAATAGTGAATCATTGTGCCCAATATTGTTCAGTATTATCACAGTGCAACATGTTGTATTCTTTTCATTTCTTGGTAATAGTGAATCATTGTGCCCAATATTGTTCAGTATTATCACAGTGCAGCATGTTGTATTCTTTTCATTTCTTGGTAATAGTGAATCATTGTGCCCAATATTGTTCAGTATTATCACAGTGCAACATGTCGTATTCTTTTCATTTCTTGGTAATAGTGAATCATTTGTGCCCAATATTGTTCAGTATTATCACAGTGCAACATGTTGTATTCTTTTCATTTCTTGGTAATAGTGAATCATTGTGCCCAATATTGTTCAGCATCTGCAGACTTCACCAAAGAGCACAATTCTGTCTTTTCTGTATGTCTCTCTCATAATATTCGGCAAGTTGCCTCCCTTTACAGCCCCCTGCCTCCTCCCCATCTCTCTCTTTATTCCAGAATTCATAGCAACACCAGCAGCATAGCAACCACCTTGTCTTTTCTTCTATTTTGCTTTTTTTCCCGATTCTTGTTGATTATTGTTTTTCCATTGCTTTATTCTTCCAGACGAAGTCCAGCTCCATGGCGTCTTTTCGTTTTATTTCACTCTCTAATTCAAATTCCATTGAACAACAGTTTGTTTTCCTATCATGGTTCAAGTGATTGAGCAGCAAACTGTGAGAGAGGGCGTGATCAATTTAATTTTAATCGCGCTACAAAATGTTTCCCACCCATTTCATTTACAAATTCCATCAGACTGCAAAATTGTACTTTCCATAGTTTTAGAGCAAACTTTAGCCAAATTGCCCTTCCCGTGCACATGTGTGTGTGTGTGTGTGTGTGTGTGTGTGTGTGTGTGTGTGTGTGGTGTGTGTGTGTCTGTGTCTGTGTCTGTGTCTGTGTCTGTGTCTGTGTGTTTGTGAGTGTGTATGTGTGTGTGGTGTGTGGTTGTCGTAGTTGTTGTTTTGTTGTTGTTCTTGTTGTTGTTGCTGCTGCTGCTGCTGCTGGTTCTGTTGCTGTTGCTGTTCTTCTTGTCCTTCGTCTTATTCTTGCTCTTATTCCTGTTCTTCGCTTTGTTGGGGTTTTTTCAAATTGCATCACGCTACAAACTGTCTTCTCTATAGCTTTTTTTTCATCATTTGGTCCAAAATTAGTCATATTGCCCTTCATGGGATGATTAAAGTGTTTTTGACTTGACTTGACTTGACTTGACTCTGTCTCTCTCTCTCCCTCTCTCCTTCTCCCTCCCTCTTCTCTCTCTTCTCTCTCTCTCCTCCCATCTCTCTCTCCTCTCTCTCTCCCTCTCTCTCTTCCTCTCTCCTCTCTCTCTCTCTCTCTCTCTCTCTCTCTCTCTCTCTTCCTCTCTCTCCCCCTCTCCTTCGGATGAGACTATAAACCGAGGCCCCGTGGGCGAACGCATGCAGAACATCTTGCGCACACGTTAAATCCTGTTCCGCTTTTCGAAAGAGTAGGCCATTGTGTGCCGGTGGAAACAGATGACAAAATTTACAAAACCGCATACACACGGGGACTGGATGTTTAAAAAACAAAGTACATGAGTGCTTATTCCATTATCCTCGATAAAAAATTTATTTTTAAAAATCTCTCTCTCTCCCTCCCTCTCTCTCTTTCTTTCTTCTCTCTCCCTCTCTCCTCTCTCTCCTCTCCCTCCCTCTCTCTCCCTCTCTCTCTCTCTCTCTCTCTCTCTCACTCCCTCTCTCCTCTCTCTCTCTCCCTCTCTCTCTCATACGTACTGTATACTGTGTTGTCCCATGTCTGTGTTGTTCTGCAGTCTCAGCACAACCATGCACCAGTGCCGTCTGCCCAGTGTTTAGCCCAGAGTCCATCAGTCACACCTCTCTGTCCGCTGTCCAGTCACACCTCTCTGTCTGTCCCTCCAGTCACACCTCTCTGTCTGTCTCTGTCCAGTCACACCTCTCTGTCTGTCTTCTGTCCAGTCACACCTCTCTGTCTGTCCCTCCATCCAGTCGCACCTCTCTGTCTGTCCATCCAGTCACACCTGTCTGTCTGTCCTCTGTCCAGTCACACCTCTCTGTCTGTCCCTCCAGTCACACCTCTCTGTCTGTCCTCTGTCCAGTCACACTCTCTCTGTCCTCTTCAGTCACACCTCTCTGTCTGTCCCTCCAGTCACACCTCTCTGTCTGTCCTCTGTCCAGTCACACCTCTCTGTCTGTCCTCTGTCCATCCAGTCACACCTCTCTGTCCTTCCAGTCACACCTCTCTGTCTGTCCTCTGCCCTCTAGTCACACCTCTCTTCTTTCCTGTTCTCCAGTCACCCTCTGTTGTCCATTCACACCTCTCTGTCTGTCCTCTCATTTACACCTCTCTGTCTGTCTCTGTCCATCCATCACACCTCTCTGTCTGTCCCGTCCGTCATCAACCTCTCTGTCTGTCCTCTGTCCTTCTTCTGTCCATCCATCACACCTCTCTGTCTGTCCTCTGTCCATCCAGTCACACCTCTCTGTTTTTTCTCTGTCTCTTCTCTGTCCATCCAGTCACACCTCTCTGTCTGTCCTCTGTCCATCCAGTCACACCTCTCTGTTTTTTCTCTGTCTGTTCTCTGTCCATTCCGTCACACCTCTCTGTCTGTCCTCTGTCCATGCAGTCACACCTCTCTGTTTTTCCTCTGTCTCCTTTCCATGCAGTCCCCCCTCTCCCCCCTCCCCCCACTATTCTACCTCGTTTCACTTATCCATCCCCCACTCATCTTGATTGTATTGTTCCGATGTTTTGCCATGGTGGATAGGTGATATGATTGGATGTGTGTGGTGAGATGGTGTTGATGTGGTGATGGTGATAGTGTGGGTGTGGTGGTGTGGTGGATGGTGGTGTGGTGGTGGTGGTGGTGTGGTGGTGGTGAGAGGTGAGGTGCGGTGATGTGACGTGTGATGATGGTGGTGTATGGTGTGGTGGTGGCGTGGTGATGGTGGTGATGGTGTTTTGTGGCGGTATGGGAGGTGAGATGATGAGAGAGGGAGAGAGAGGTGTGTGTGGTGATGTGTGTGTGTGTGTGTTTTGTGGGGTTTGGAGGGGTAGTGTGTGTGTTGTGTGTGTGGTTTGGCGCGCGCGCGGCGTGTGCGTGTGCGTGATGGTCTGCCCCACATGCGCGTACGCACGTTGGTCAGTGCTGTATCCTATGTATGCTCTCTCTCCCTGTCTCTTTCTCTTTCTTGCCCTCCTACCCCTTTTCTCTCTCTCCCCTTCTCTCCCTCTCTCTTCCTCTCCTCCTCTCTCTCTCCCTCCCTCTCTCTCTCCCTCTCTCTCCCTCCCTCCTCTCTCCTCTCTCTCTCCTCCTCTCTCCTCTCTCCCTCTCCTCTCTCTCTCTCTCTCCTCTCTCTCTCTCTCTCTCCCTCTCTCCCCCCCCTCCTCTCTCTCTCACTTTCCGGAAGGGTAGTGGGGGGGGGGGGGGGGGGAGGGAGATTTACAAGGTGTGGATAACTGAACACTGGCTTCCTTCCCTCCCCTTGCTTCACACCTCATCGATAAACCCACACCCGCCTCGTCACGCCTGGCTGATCCGCTGCCTCTGTCTGTCTGTCTGTCTGTTTGTCTGTTTGTCTGTCTGTCTGTTGTCTGTCTGTTGTCTGTCTGTTTGTCTGTCTGTCTGTCTGTTTGTCTGTTCTGTCTGTTTGTCTGTCTGTTGTCTGTCTGTCTGTTGTTGTCTTTTTCTTGTTTGTCTGTCTGTTTGTCTGTCTGTCTGTCTGTCTGTCTGTTTGTTTGTCTCTTTGTCTGTCTGTCTGTCTGTCCTTCTGTCAGCTGTTTGCCTGTATCACTGCCCCGCCATCTTGCCCTGATAGGGCACAGAGAGACAGACAGACAGAAACAGAGAGACAGAGACACAGACAGACAGACAGAGACAGAGACACAGAGACACAGACAGACAGACAGAGACAGAGACAGAGACACAGAGACACAGACAGACAGACAGAGACAGAGACACAGAGACACAGACAGACAGAAAGAGACAGAGACAGAGAGAGAAAGAGATACAGAGAACTCTAAACTCTGAACTGGTTTATTGGTACATCGGCCTTAGGCCACAATACACCAGGTAAGGGGGGCAGTGGTGTGAGTGTAATGAAAAATAGAAGCATAGAATAAACTTCACACACACTATAGCAATGAAAAATGAAAGCATGGGATAAATTTCACACATACTGTAACTATGACAAATGAAAGCATGGGATAAGTTTCACACATACTGTAGCAATGACCACCAAAATAAATATACAAAGAGACACAGAGAGACAGAGACAGAGAGAGGGAAAGAGAGAGAGCTGTGATCTCTGAACTCTGAACTCTGAAGTGGTTTGATTACTGGTACTTTGGCCTGAAGCCACAATGCACCAAATGGGGGAACAGGGTCAGTGATATAGGGACATGTTGAGAAATTCCAAAACTACAATAATCCAAACCCAGGACTACAACAACCAACTTAGAAACTTAGAAACATGGAAACCACAATGACTTGAAAGATCAAGACACATTGAGAAGAAACCAGCATCATGCAACATGGACACGTGATTTACCTGGCTGTGAGTAAATTCTGCACCAAATCCTGAATTGATGAAAGTTGTCATCTTGCTGCTTCACTGGCCTCTGAGCACTCCATGCTGTTGTCATCATCATCCTATCATCTTCCTTTTCTCCAAAATATTCTGAGTTGAAGTTACTTTCACACAAGGTCTGGCAGATGATAAACGAATGTCTTATAATTACAAATAAGCATCAAAATGTTAAACAACAGTAGTAACATAATATCAATGTTGCAATAGCTAGTAATGTACCCAAAGTTGTAGAGAAAAGTAATACTACAGGAATTTGTATACACTTCTAAAAGAAATATGAACAGAAACTGCAGACACTACCAGACTGTGCGTCCTTTCTACGCAAGATAATAATGTGCATGCTTTAACATCAGGCTCTAACATCAGATCCACAGTACAAACAGAAGTTTTACACAGAGAAAAGTCATACTAAAGAGCTTGCATACACTTCTCAAACAAAAAACCTCTAACTCGTTATAACAAACACAAATCAAATAACAAAACTACTGAAGCCCTGTGTGTGTGTGTTGTTATTGTTGTTGTTGACATCCTTTCCATCATCATCATCTTCTTCTTCTTCTTTTTCTTCTTCTTCTTCTTCTTCATCATCATGTCCAATTCTCAGATCATCAAAATATACTCTCTCTCACTCTCTCTCTCTCTCTCTCTCTCTCTCTCTCTCTCTCTCCTCTCTCTCTCTCTCACTCTCTCTCTCTCTCTCTCTCTTTCTCTCTTATTGAATTTTTCATTAATCTTTGACTGACTAATTCACGTTGGCTCTGTATTTGATTTATGGCTGGACAAAAACGAAACCAAACCAAACGCAGCCCATCAAAGCGCCTTAACAATGCGTGCTTCTTTCTCTCTCACTAAAAGATAACACTGATGATAAAGATGCAGGCTCGGTGTTGATATGGCGTGCATGGTTGGTTGGTTAGAAAGAACAGAAAAAAATAGTTCTTCTTCTGATATATCACACACACGCACGCGCACGCGCGCGCACACACACACACACACACACACACACATATACTCTCTGCTTCTTCCTCTCTTTTCTCCTTCTCCCTCTTCTTTCTTTCTTTCTTCTTCTTTTCTTGTTTTCTTTCTTTCTTCTCTTTCCTTTCTTTCTTTCTCTTTTCTTTCTCTTTTCTTTCTTTCTTTTCGTTCTTTCTTTCTTTTCTTCTTTCTTCTCTTTCTTCTTTCTTTTTTCTTTCTTTCTTTCTTTTTTCTTTCTTTCTTTCTTTCTTTCTTCTTCTTTCTTTCTCTTTTCGTTTTTCTTCTTACTTTCTTATTTTTATTTCCTTTCATTCTTTCTTTCTTTCTTTCTTTCTTTCTTTCTTTCTCTTTTTTCGTGTTGTTCTTCTTCTTTCTTATTTTTATTTCCCCTTTCATTCTTTCTTTCTTTTTTCTTGTCTTTCTTTCTTTCTCTTTTTCTCGTGTTTTCTTTCGTTTTTGCTAGATGTTGTTTTTTTGTTTGTCTTCCTCCTTCTGTCCTTCTGTTTCTTCTTCTCGAGTTGTTCTGATGTGCTGTCATGGTCTTCTTCTTCTGCTCTTCCTTTTCACACTGCCTTCTTCTTCTTCTCATTATCACATCTCTTCTTATGATCTTCATCATCAGCTTATCCTTCATCTTCTTCTCTTCTCTTCTTCATTTCATCTTCTTCTCTTCTCCTTCTTCTTCTTCTCTCTTCTTCTTCTTCTTCTTCTCCTTCTTCTTCTTCTTCCTTCTTCTTCTTCTCCTTCTCCTTCTTCCTCTTCTCTTCTCCTTCTCCTTTTCCCCTTTTTTCTTCTTCTCTCCCTTCTCCCTTCTTCTTCTCTTCTCTTTTCTTTCTTCTTCTTCTCCTTCTTCTTCTTCTTCTTCTTCTCCTTCTCCTTCTCTTCCCTTTCTTCTCTTCCTTCTCTTCTCCTTCTCCTTCTTCTTCTCCTGCTTCTTTTTCTCATTCGTCATTATCTCACCATTGCTTCTTTTTTCTTTTGCTTTTTTCTTCTTTGCATTCTTTGCTTTTTTTTTTTGTTCTTCTCCTTCTTCTTTATTTCACCATCGTCTTATTTTCCTCTTCTTTCCTTTTCACATTTTTGTGCTTGTTGTTTTTTGCGTTGTTTTTTTTTGTTTTTTTTTCTTTGTTTTGTTTTGTTTTTGATTGTGTGTGTTTTTTTATTTAATTGCCTATTTCTTCTTCCTTTCCTTTTCTTTTTCTTTTCGTGTTTTTTTTCCTCGATCGTTGTTTCATCTTTTATTTTAAGTTTTTTCTGTTTTCTTTTTTCTTTCCTCCGTTTCTCTTCTTTTTTTTTTCGTTTTCCCTCAACCCATTTCCTCATCCTCTAGTTTTCTCTCTGTTTCTTTCTGTCCTTCCTCTCCTTTCTTCTTTCCTTTTCGTTCCCTCAAACCCTTTCCTCATCTCTCTTTCTGTCTGTCTCTTCTCTCTATCTCTCCCTTTTCTCTATCTCTCCCTCTATCTCTATCTCTTCTCTCTCTCTCTCTTACTCTTTCTCTCTCGCTATCTCTCTCTCTCTCCCTTTCTCTTCTCTTTTCTTATATCTCTCCTCTCTCTCCTCTCCCCCTCTCCTCTCCTCCTCTCTCTCTCCTCTCTCTGTGCCCCACAGCGGCCATGTCATGTCATGTCATGTCGTGTCGTGTCGTGTCGTGGCTGAGGGCTGTTGAACAGTCAGGGAATGTTTTCACACTTGTCAGACATGTACACAAGTGAAAACATGGCCCTTCCTTTCCACAACATGCACGCCCTTCAAACAGGGAAGAAAGAGACTGCCAGAGAAACCTCTCCTGCCCCCCCCCCCCTACCCCCACGAGAGAGAGAGAGAGAGAGAGAGACAGAGAGACAGAGAGACTGAGAGACAGAGAAAGACAGCAGACAGACAAAGCCAGGCAGACAGAGACAGACAGACAGACAGAGACAGACAGACAGACTGAGAGACAGACAGAGAGAGACAGCAGACAGACAAGGCCAGGCAGACAGAGACAGACAGACAGAGACAGACAGACAGAGAGAGAGACTGGCAGACAGACAAAAGAGAGACAGACAGACAGACAGAGAGAGAGACTGTCAGACAGACACAGAGAGACAGACAGACAGACAGAGAGAGAGACTGGCAGACAGACACAGAGAGACAGACAGACAGACAGAGAGAGAGACTGGCAGACAGACAAGAGACAGAGAGACAGCAGACAGACAGAGACAGAGAGACAGACAGACAGAGACAGAGAGAGAGGAACGCGCAGACAGACGGACAGACAGACAGACAGACTTCAAACCAGGTGCATGGCGCCTTTGCCATGTCAGAAGTAAAGGGGGGACAGGGGCCTGCCGACTGCAGGACAGGGCAGAGGAAAGAAGCAGCAGCAGCAACAGCAGCAACAGCAGCAACAGCAGCAACAGCAGCAGCAGCAACATCAACAGCAGCAGCAGCAGCAGCAACAGCAGCAGCAACATCAGCAGTAGCTGCAACATCAACAGCAGCAGCAACATCAACAGCAGCAGCAGCAGCAACATCAACAGCAGCAGCAACATCAGCAGCAACAGCAGCAACATCAACAGCAACAGCAGCAACATCAACAGCAACAGCAGCAGCAACATCAACAGCAGCAGCAACATCAACAGCAACAACAGAGGCCCAGAGAAGAGAAGTTAAGAGAGAAGAGAAGAGAAGTGGTGTTCCGTGTAAAAGGCAGACCAGGTTGACACCTCCCTGTTAAGAGCCCGTAACTAGCTAGCCCCACCCCACCCCACCCCACCCCACCCCACCCCCTTCTACTCCACTCCACTCCCCCCCCCCCACTCCCCCACCTTGGCATGCAACCCATGTCCTACCTCTCTCTCTCTTCTCTCTCTCTCTCTCTCTCTCTCTCCTCACACACACACACACACACACACACACACACACACACACACACACACACACACACCTTTCCCTCCCATTCCTGTTCTTCCAGAAGACACACAGACTAGACACCCGCGCCCCCCCCCCCCCCCCCCCCACCTTCCTTCTCTTCCTTCTCCCCTATCCCTGCTTTCCATGCGCTCTTTCCTCCACCTCACTCTCCCCCCCCCCCACCCCCTTTTTATTCTTTTGCAAGAACATGCGATCGGTTACACCCCCACCCCCCTACCCCCCTCTGCCTGTTTAGTTTGGCTGTCTGATGTTGGGGGGGGGGGGGGGGGGGGGGGAGTGTTTGAACTAGCTCTCCACTGCTCTTGTTACCTTGATGTGAAGTCGCCATATTGGTAATCTGGTTTTGTTCAAAGAGGTTGAAGGGGAGGAGGGGGGTTGAAGGAATGGATATTGTACAGTGTTCTTTACTGCTCTTTTCTTCTTCTGTTCTCTTGTTTCTATCCATCTGTTTCCCTTTTTTTGGGGGGGGGGGGGGTGGGCGGGCTGACTTTGGGGTTTCTTTGTTGTTGTTGTTGATCTTGTTATTCTTCTTCTTCTTCTTGTCTTTTTTGTTGTTGCTGCTGTTGTGTTCTTATCTTGTTTGTTATCTCTTCTATGCTGTTGATGTGAGCAGAGATGCATGGTGTTGGAAGCCTCTCTCTCTGTCTCTTTCTCTGTCTCTGTCTCTTTCTCTGTCTCTCTCTCTCTCTCTCTCTCTCTCTCTCTCTCTCTCTCTCTCTCTCTCTCTCTCTCTCTCTCTCTCTCTGATAAAATGAAAATGTTGCTTAAGTGACCTGACCAACACTGCAGGTGTGTGTATCTCTCAGACCGGTTGACGCCGGGAGACATCATGACAGGGATTATGGGTGCAGCCCTAGCAATCACTAGTCTAGCAGGTGCACTACTACAGCTGCACCCTTACATCATCCTCATCATCACCATTGACCATCATGAATAACTGAAAACTGTCTCCGATTCGGTGGGCCCGGTTGCTCTGGTCTCATGGTGACCTCAGTTTCGGTTTCCCCATACACTTCTGTTGCCTGTGGTGAGTCTGTGTCAAAGCCTTTGGGGTTGGAGGTTCACAGGAGAAGGCCTTGAAGAGATGGTGGACACCATCCCAGGTGGACTCCTTCAGTCTGGCTCCGCAACTGAGCTATTATTGTCGTCAGTAGGGGGCCTAGTAGGTGGTGTCCTGCGTATGTTAGCTCAGAACAGGCGCCACTGAACACCACCAAAGTGACCCAGCAGCAGTGCAGGGTCCCTCTGGCTAGGGGCCCCACGGCAACCTGACATTGATAAGCTTCCTGTGGACTTCTGACCAGGAGGATGTGACATAACGAATCTGGGCACGGCTGGGGGGGGGGGGGGTCAGATGGAAATGGCGGCGTGGGAACAGCAGGTCAGGAATGAATGCAGAATACGAAATCTGTAATATCTCAAAAGGGCAAGAAATTCGTGTGGGTCACAAGCAAGCCTAGCTAAAAAAAACACCACAGAAGGTCACAGAAGGTCACAGAAGATAAGGCAGTGTGGTTTTTTTGTAGGGAGGAAAGGGGGCAGGGGGGTGCTTTTGCTTTGTCTTTTGTTTGTTTGTTTGTTGAGGGGGGGGGGAGGAGGGGGAGTGTTTTCCTCTCATTTTGTTTTTCATTGTGATCAATATTATCAACGTCATCATGATCTTTTACTTATTTTACTACAAGCCTTACAAAAATGTACTGTGATACTACAAGCCAAATAGAGTGTGATACTATTACTATAGTGTGACACTATTTATATAGTGTGATATTACAGTACTAATATAGTGTGATATTATTAATATAATGTGATACTGTGAATATAGTGTGATACTACTAATATAGTGTGATACTACTAATACAGTGTGATACTACTAATATAGTGTGATACTACAAATATAGTGAGATACTACTTAAACTACTACTATAGGGTGATACTACTGCTATAGTGTGATACTGCTACTATAGTGTGATACTGCTACTATAGTGTGATACTACTTATACTACTCCTATAGTGTGATACTACTACTATAGTGTGATACTACTACTACTACTACTACTACTATAGTGTGATACTACTACTATAGTGTGATACTACTACTATAGTGTGATATTACTACTATAGTGTGATACTAGTTATACTACTACTATACAGTGATACTACTACTATAGTGTGATACTACGTATACTACTACTATAGTGTGATGCTACCACTATAATGTGATAATACTTATACTACTACTATAGTGTGATACTACTTATACTACTACTATAGTGTGATACTACTTATACTACCACTATAGTGTGATACTACTTATACTACTACTATAGTGTGATACTACTTATACTACCACTATAGTGTGATACTACTTATACTACTACTATAGTGTGATACTACCCCTATAATGTGATACTACTTATACTACTACTATAGTGTGATACTATTTATACTACTACTATAGTGTGATACTACTTATACTACTAATATAGTGTGATACTACTTATACTACTAATATAGTGTGATACTACTACTATAGTGTGATACTACTTATACTACTACTATAGTGTGATACTACCACTATAGTGTGATACTACTTATACTACTACTATAGTGTGATACTACCTATACTATTACTATAGTGTGATACTACTTATACTACTACGATAGTGTGACACTACTTATACTACTACTATAGTGTGATACTACGTATACTACTACTATAGTGTGATGCTACCACTATAATGTGATACTACTTATACTACTACTATAGTGTGATACTACTTATACTACTACTATAGTGTGATACTACTTATACTAACACTATAGTGTGATACTACTTATACTACTACTATAGTGTGATACTACTTATACTACCACTATAGTGTGATACTACTTATACTACTACTATAGTGTGATACTACCCCTATAATGTGATACTACTTATACTACTACTATAGTGTGATACTACTTATACTACTACTATAGTGTGATACTACTTATACTACTACTATAGTGTGATACTACTTATACTACTAATATAGTGTAATACTACTACTATAGTGTGATACTACTTATACTACTACTATAGTGTGATACTACCACTATAGTGTGATACTACTTATAATACTACTATAGTGTGATACTACCTATACTACTACTATAGTGTGATACTACCTATACTTTTACTATAGTGTGATACTACTTATACTACTACTATAGTGTGACACTACTTATACTACTACTATAGTGTGATACTACGTATACTACTACTATAGTGTGATGCTACACTATAGTGTGATACTACTTATACTACTACTATAGTGTGATACTACTTATACTATTACTATAGTGTGATACTACTTATACTACCACTATAGTGTGATACTACTTATACTACTACTATAGTGTGATACTACTTATACTACTAATATAGTGTGATACTACCACTATAGTGTGATACTACCTATACTACTACTACAGTGTGACACACTTCGAACAAAGCCCCTCTCGACCATCGTGGTCGGCACAGCCTGAAAGAAACACGCCACGAAACCCATCCGTCATGCTGTGTGTGTGCGTGCGTGCGTGTGCTTGTGTGTGTGTGTGTGTGTGTGTTGTGTGTGTGTGTGTGTTGTGTGTGTGTGTGTGTGTGTGTGTGTGTGTGTGTGTGTGTGTGTGTGTGTGTGTGCGTGTGTGTGTGCGTGCGTGTGCGTGTGCTTTGTGTGTGTGTGTGTGTGCGTGCGTGCGTGTGTGCGCGCATGCGTGCGTGTACGTGTGTGCGTGCGTTGAGTGGTGCTGTGCTGTGTTGTGTTGGGGGGGGGCGGCTGTTGCAACAAGTGCTGTCGCCACCCTTGAGCCACCGGGGATTACCGCTGCCTCCCTGCTGGGACTAAGATGTAAATGAGCCTCATACGTCACTGACACGTCACGACGATTACGTCAGAGCGGATAAAGAGATGACGCCTGGGTGATGGGGCGAAGGTCCGGCCCTGCTGACATATGGGCTGACTGCCTCCGCCTCTGCCTTCTGCTGCCTGCCTGCCTGCCTGCCTGCCTGCCTGCCTGCCTGCCTGCCTGTCTGCCTGCCTGCCTGCCTGCCTGCCTGCCTGCCTGCCTGCCTGCCTGCCTGCCTGCCTGCCTGCCTGCCTGCATGCGTGCTAGGGGACACTCTCCTTCTCCAGTGTCTTGACTGGGACACTCTCCTTCTCCAGTGTGTTGACTGGGACACTCTTCTTCTCCAGTTTGTTGACTGGGACACTCTCCTTCTCCAGTGTGTTGACTGGGACACTCTCCTTCTCCAGTGTGTTGACTGGGACACTCTCCTTCTCCAGTGTGTTGACTGGGACACTCTCCTTCTCCAGTCTGTTCTGTCCCTGTATGACTGACTGGGACACTCTCCCCCTCAAAGTTCGGAGGATGGGGGCCTGCGTGGTTTACAAACGTATGGTATAATTGTAATGATGTGGACGGTGCAGCCCACTGCCCTCATGTGTCACGGCAGGGACATTGTTGGGGGGAGGGGGGAGGGGGGGTGCTGCTGGCTCCTTGAACAGCGGGCTGGGGTAGTGGAGTTGACAGACGGATAGGGGTCAGGGGACAGACAGACAGACAGAGACACAGAGAAAAGGAAAAGTTAACAGGTTGATTTTTTTAAGAAATACCTATGTCACCAAAAAATGACAAGGAAACAAGATGAATAAAGAAGCCAACGAAACAAATCTCAAAACAAAAAAGTGAGCAAAGTCAGCTTGTCAACAGCATCATCAACATCATCAACAGCATCAACATCACCAACACCATCAACAGAATCAACAACAGCATCATCAACAACAACATCAATACCATCTAGAGCATCAACAGCAGCATCAACAGCAGTATCGACAGCATCAACAGTAACAACAGCATCAACAAAAACAGCATCAATGCCATCAACAGCAACAACAGCATCAACAGTAACAACAGCATCAATACCATCTAGAGCATCAACAGCTGCATCAACAGCAGTATCAACAGTAACAACAGCATCAACAGTAACAACAGCATCAACAGTAACAGCAGCATCAACAGTAACAGCAGTATCAACAGTAACAGCAGCATCAACAGCACCAACAGCATCAACAGCAACAACAGCATCAACAGTAACAGCAGCATCAACAGTAACAACAGCATCAACAGTAACAGCAGTATCAACAGTAACAACAGCATCAACAGTAACAGCAGTATCAACAGTAACAGCAGCATCAACAGTAACAGCAGCATCAACAGTAACAACAGCATCAACAGTAACAGCAGCATCAACAGTAACAACAGCATCAACATCAACAACAGTAACAACAGCATCAACAGTAACAACAGCATCAACAGTAACAACAGCATCAACAGCATCAACAGTAACAGCAGCATCAATACCATCAACAGCATCAACAGTAACAACAGCATCAACATAACAGCATCACAGCAACAACAGCATCAACAGCAACAGCAGCATCAACAGTAACAACAGCATCAACAGCATCAACAGTAACAACAGCATCAACAGCAACAGCAGCATCAACAGTAACAACAGCATCAACAGTAACAACAGCATCAACAGTAACAGCAGCATCAACAGTAACAACAGCATCAACAGCAACAACAGCATCAACAGTAACAACAGCATCAACAGCTAATCAACAGCATCAACAGCAACAACAGCATCAACAGTAACAACAGCATCAACAGTAACAACAGCATCAACAGTAACAACAGCATCAACAGCAACAACAGCATCAACAGTAACAACAGCATCAACAGTAACAGCAGCATCAACAGTAACAGCAGCATCAACAGTAACAACAGCATCAACAGTAACAGCAGCATCAACAGTAACAACAGCATCAACAGTAACACAGCATCAACAGTAACAACAGCATCAACAGTAACAGCTCAACGCAACAACAGCAATCAACAGAACACAGCATCAACAGTAAACAGCAGCACATCAAACAAGTAACAACACATCAACAGTAACACAGCATCAAGCAACACCACAACAGAACAAGCATCAACAGCAACAACAGCATCAACAGTAACAACAGCATCAACAAACACAACAGATCAACTACAACAGCATCAACAGACAACAGCTCAACAGCAACAACAGCATCAACAGTAACAACCAGCATCAACAGCAACAACAGCATCAACAGAACAACAGCATCAACATAACAACAGCATCAACATAACAACGCATCACAGACACATCAACAGCAACAACAGCATCAACAGTAACAACAGCATCAACAGTAACAACAGCATCAACAGAACAAACAGCAACAACAGTAACAAACAGCATCAACAGTCAAACAACACATCAACAGAACAACAGCATCAACAGAACAACAGCATCAACAGCATACACAACACAGCATCAACAGTAACAACAGCACAACAGTAAAACAGACAACAGTACAACAGTACAACAGCATACAACAGCATCAACAGTACACAATCAACGTCAGCACAACAGTAACAACAGCATCAAGCAACACAGCATCAACAGTCAACAACAGCATCAACAGTAACAACAGCATCAACAGTAACAACAGCATCAACAGCAACAACAGCATCAACAGTAACAACAGCATCAACAGTAACAGCAGCATCAACAGTAACAACAGCATCAACAGTAACACAGCATCAACAGTAACAACAGCATCAACAGTAACAACAGCATCAACAGTAACAACAGTATCAACAGCAACAACAGCATCAACAGTAACAGCAGCATCAACAGTAACAACAGCATCAACAGTAACAACAGCATCAACAGTAACAACAGCATCAACAGTAACAACAGCATCAACAGTAACAACAGCATCAACAGTAACAACAGCATCAACAGTCAACAACAGCATCAACAGTAACAACAGCATCAACAGTAACAACAGCATCAACAGTAAACAGACAGACAACAATCAACAGAACACAGCATCAACAGTAACAACAGCATCAACAGCAACAACAGCATCAACAGTAACAACAGCATCAACAGTAACAACAGCATCAACAGTAACAACAGCATCAACAGCAACACACAAACAGCACTCAACAAGCAACAACAGCATCAACAGTCAACAAGACAAGCATCAACAGTAACAACAGCATCAACAGTAACAACAGCATCAACAGTAACAACAGCATCAACAGTAACAACAGCATCAACAGTAACAACAGCATCAACAGTAACAGACGCATCAACAGTAACAACAGCATCAACAGCAACAACAGTACAGCAACATCCACCAACAGTAACAACAGCATCAACAGCTAACAAGCAGCATCAACAGAACAGCATCAACGAAACAGCATCAACAGTAACACAGCACAACAGTATCAACAGTCAAACACAACAGCATCAACAGTAACAACAGCATCAACAGTAACAACAGCATCAACAGCAACAACAGCCATCAACAACGTCAACACAACAGCATCAACAGATAACCCAACAGTACACGCATCAACAGTAACACAGCCCAGTAACAACAGCATCAACAGCAACAACAGCATCAACAGTAACAACAGATAACAGAACCACACACAGTAAACAAT
>CM054159.1:29069471-29086971 GCA_028751875.1 Rapana venosa
GATATGCAGATGACACAGTCCTTATCGCCGACTCTGAAGAAAAACTGCAAAAGATTTTAACAACAGTAACAGACGAAAGCGAAAAGAAAGGATTACAGCTCAATGCAAAGAAGACAGAATGCATGGTGATCTCGAAAAAAGCTGTTATACCACAATGCAACATAGCCTGTAAAGGAGAGAGAATCAGACAAGTAAACACCTTTAAATACCTTGGTTGTACTATCACCCCGGACGGCAAGTGTGACACAGAAATCAAGAAGAGAATCGGTCAATCTAAGGCAACTTTTAACAACATGAAATGCATTTTTACCAACAGTAAGATAAGCCTCAAGACAAAGATCCATGTTTTGAGAGCCTACGTATGGTCCATTCTTCTGTACGGATGTGAGTGCTGGACCCTAGCCAAAGACACAGAACAGCGACTAGAAGCAGTGGAAATGTGGTTCATCCGGAGAATCATGAAAATCTCATGGACAAAAAGAAAAACTAATGCAGAAGTAATGGAAATGGCTGGGTACAAGAGATCCCTTCTCAACACCATCAGAGAAAGACAGCTCAAATTTTTCGGCCATATAATCAGGGCTGACGGACTAGAGAAACTGTTATGGAGTGGCAAAATCTGTGGAAACAAGAGCAGAGGAAGACAACGCACAAAATTCACAGACAGCTTAAACAAATTCGCAACGAATAAAGAGGGCACTAACAATGAGCTCATGAGAGGGACCAAGAACAGGGAAGAATGGAGAGCCATGATCGTTGATGTCTGCAGGACCAGACTGGACACTTGAAGAAGAAGAATGTCAGTGACTCCTAAATCACTCTTTTAAGTTTACAAGTCGTGTTCTGTACTTGTATTCATGAAATATCTTTTTAGATGTTTTTCATACTGATTTTTGCTTTTAATACATTTCAAATTTTGGGGGAGTTTATTCCATAGGTCACTGCCTGAATACAAGAGGCTCGATTTATATAGGTTATTTCTGGTTCTTGGAAATGTTAGCAAATAGTTGTGTTTATGTTGGTTAACTTTGAAAGCTTTGGTAATCTTCGGAGGTGCATTTTAATTAACAACTTTTTGCATAAACACAGCTTTATTGTATAAAAGTCGGTTTCGAAATGTCAGGACATTTATTTGCTTATAATCCTCAATTGTCATGGTGCTTGTTTTTAACAATACAAGTTTTACTGCTCTTTTATATAAACGATAAATTGAGTTTAAAGTTCTTTTCCACTGCAGGTATCCCAAATAGTTAAAGCATAGTCAATGATTGGTAGAATGTGACCGAAAAATTAATATTTTTCGAGAATGATTATTTAAAGTTTTTTATTTTGGGAAATAATTTTTTTTTAAAGTACCCTTGTGAGCTAGGCGTTTACTAGTGACATTATGTGACCAGTCCCAAGTAAAATTTTTTTGTCAATGGTAACACCTAATATTTTATGAGAGTGAACTTCTTCAAGTATTCCGTTATCCAATAACAGAGGTTGAAACCTATCGTTCATTTTTTGCCTTTTCTGTCTTGTTGATATATACATACACTGTTTGTTTTTTTGTGCATTTAAGGACATGTGGTTTAATTGAGTCCAAATAATCAATCTGTCAATACTGTATTGAAGTTTGCGAGTTAATCTGCTGGAGTCTGAATCACTACAAAAGAGAGTGGTATTGTCAGCAAACATTTCACAGTTACATTTAATAAAACAGGGTAAATCATTTAAAGTGTTGAGCCTTGTGACTGATTAAAAATGTTCATTGACATCTTGACCTGAAGGGCTTGAAAGTGTGGAGCCTTGTGATTGGGTAAAAATGTTCATGGACATTTTGACCTTAAGGGCTTGAAAGTGTGGAGCCTTGTGATTGGGTAAAAATGTTCATGGACATTTTGACCTTAAGGGCTTGAAAGTGTGGAGCATTGTGATTGGGTAAAAATGTTCATGGACATTTTGACCTTAAGGGCTTGAAAGTGTGGAGCCTTGTGATTGGGTAAAAATGTTCATGGACATCTTTCTCACTTTCCTCTTCCACCATGGCTGCTTTGTTCCCTCTGCCCTCACGGCATTACTCTTCATTCTCCGCCACCTCCCCCCTCCCCTTCTTTTCTTTTCTGTTTTTCTTTCTTTGTGTTTGAGCTCGATTGGTTTGCGTGGACAATTCTTGAAAGAAAAAGAAGAAGAAGAAGAAGAAGAAGAAGAAGAAGAAGAAGAAGAAGAAGAAGAAGAAGAAGAAGAAAAAACCCAACAACAAAAACCAACAAACAAAAACAACAACAAAACACAAGAAGAACAAGAAAACAAGAAACAAGAAACAAGAACAAGAAGAACAAGAACAAGAAGAACAAGAAGAACAAGAACAAGAGGAACAAGAACAAGAAGAAGCAGAATGGTCATAGCAATAACGATGATAATAATAATAATGATACGCACAAAAACCACTAGAAGATGAAGTTCATTTGGTTCAGACCTGCCCTGTCCCCTCTGGTCTCAGAGCAAAAATATTTCACCACAGCTCTACAGGCAGCCAGCCTCGCTCAATATGTGTGTTTATTAGTAAGTAAAGTAAGTAAAGGAGTCCCATAACCTATAAGGTCGTAGGGGAGTGAGGCGTCAGAGACCTCACTTCTCTAGGGCCAGCATATTGAGGGCGGCGCCCATCTCCTCTCCCTCGCTGCTTTACCTTCCCTGACCCTAAAGAGGGCAGGTACCCATTTACAGCTGGGTGAACTGGGGGAACTGTACTGAAGCCAAGGCGCGCAAACGGTCACCCATCCAACTGGTAACCACGCTCGACGCTGCTTAACTTGGCTGGGGGAAAGCGAGTGCTCCGACCACTGAGCTATCCCGTCCCCTTGTGTGTTTATTACGGCATCAAATAATGAACCACACTGTAGCTGTGTACTGTAGCTGTGTACTGTATGTAGCTGTGTACTGTATGTAGCTGTGTACTGTATGTAGCTGTGTACTGTATGTAGCTGTGTACTGTATGTAGCTGTGTACTGTATGTAGCTGTGTACTGTATGTAGCTGTGTACTGTATGTAGCTGTGTACTGTATGTAGCTGTGTACTGTATGTAGCTGTGTACTGTATGTAGCTGTGTACTGTATGTAGCTGTGTACTGTAGCTGTGTACTGTATGTAGCTGTGTACTGTATGTAGCTGTGTACTGTATGTGCTGTGTATGTATGTAGCTGTGTACTGTATGTAGCTGTGTACTGGGATGTACTGGTTTTACTGATGTTTCTGTGTACTGTATGTAGCTGTGTACTGTAGCTGTGTACTGATGTAGCTGTGTACTGTATGTAGTGTTTTACTGTATGTAGCTGTGTACTGTATGTAGCTTTTGTACTGTATGTAGCTGTGTACGTATGTAGCTGTGTACTGTATGTAGCTGTGTACTGTATGTACTGTGTACTGTATGTACTGTGTACTGTAAAGTAGCTGTGTACTGTAGCTGTTTTACTGTATTAGCTGTGTACGTATGTAGCTGTGTACTGTGGTAGCTGTGTGCTGTTTTGTAGCTGTGTACTGTATGTAGCTGTGTACTGTATGTAGCTGTGTACTGTATGTAGCTGTGTACTGTAGCTGTGTACTGTATGTAGCTGTGTACTGTATGTAGCTGTGTACTGTATGTAGCTGTGTACTGTATGTAGCTGTGTACTGTATGTAGCTGTGTACTGTAGCTGTGTACTGTATGTAGCTGTGTACTGTATGTAGCTGTGTACTGTATGTAGCTGTGTACTGTATGTAGCTGTGTACTGTATGTAGCTGTGTACTGTATGTAGCTGTGTACTGTAGCTGTGTACTGTATGTAGCTGTGTACTGTATGTAGCTGTGTACTGTATGTAGCTGTGTACTGTAGCTGTGTACTGTATGTAGCTGTGTACTGTATGTAGCTGTGTACTGTAGCTGTGTACTGTATGTAGCTGTGTACTGGTATGTACTGTGTACTGTTGTAGCTGTGTACTGTATGTAGCTGTGTACTTTGTACTGTGTTTCTGTATGTAGCTGTGTTATGTAGCTGTGTACTGTATGTAGCTGTGTACTGTATGTAGCTGTGTACTGTATGTAGCTGTGTACTGTATGTAGCTGTGTACTGTATGTAGCTGTGTACTGTATGTAGCTGTGTACTGTATGTAGCTGTGTACTGTATGTAGCTGTGTACTGTATGTAGCGTGTATGTATGTAGCTGTGTACTGTAGTAGCGTGTACTGTATGTAGTGTGTACTGTAGCTGTGTACTGTATGTAGCTGTGTACTGTATGTAGCTGTGTACTGTATGTAGCTGTGTACTGTATGTAGCTGTGTACTGTATGTAGCTGTGTACTGTATGTAGCTGTGTACTGTATGTAGCTGTGTACTGTAGCTGTGTACTGTAGCTGTGTACTGTAGCTGTGTACTGTATGTAGCTGTGTACTGTATGTAGCTGTGTACTGTATGTAGCTGTGTACTGTAGCTGTGTACTGTATGTAGCTGTGTACTGTATGTAGCTGTGTACTGTATGTAGCTGTGTACTGTATGTAGCTGTGTACTGTATGTAGCTGTGTACTGTATGTAGCTGTGTACTGTATGTAGCTGTGTACTGTAAGTAGCTGTGTTTCTGTATGTAGCTGTTTTACTGTATGTAGCCCGTGTACTGTATGTAGCTGTGTACTGTAGCTGGTACTGTAGCTGTGTACAGTATGTAGCTGTGGTACTGTAAGTAGCTGTGTACTGTATGTAGCTGTGTACTGTAGCTGTGTACTGTATGTAGCTGTGTACTGTATGTAGCTGTGTACTGTATGTAACTGTGTACTGTATGTAGCTGTGTACTGTATGTAGCTGTGTACTGTATGTAGCTGTGTACTGTATGTAGCTGTGTACTGTATGTAGCTGTGTACTGTATGTAGCTGTGTACTGTATGTAGCTGTGTACTGTAGCTGTGTACTGTATGTAGCTGTGTACTGTATGTAGCTGTGTACTGTATGTAGCTGTGTACTGTATGTAGCTGTGTACTGTATTAGCTGTGTACTGTATGTAGCTGTGTACTGTATGTAGCTGTGTACTGTATGTAGCTGTGTACTGTATGTAGCTGTGTACTGTATGTAGCTGTGTACTGTATGTAGCTGTGTACTGTATGTAGCTGTGTACTGTATGTAGCTGTGTACTGTATGTAGCTGTGTACTGTATGTAGCTGTGTACTGTATGTAGCTGTGTACTGTATGTAGCTGTGTACTGTATGTAGCTGTGTACTGTATGTAGCTGTGTACTGTATGTAGCTGTGTACTGTATGTAGCTGTGTACTGTATGTAGCTGTGTACTGTATGTAGCTGTGTACTGTATGTAGCTGTGTACTGTATGTAGCTGTGTACTGTAGCTGTGTACTGTAGCTGTGTACTGTATGTAGCTGTGTACTGTATGTAGCTGTGTACTGTATGTAGCTGTGTACTGTATGTAGCTGTGTACTGTATGTAGCTGTGTACTGTATGTAGCTGTGTACTGTATGTAGCTGTGTACTGTAGCTGTGTACTGTAGCTGTGTACTGTATGTAGCTGTGTACTGTATGTAGCTGTGTACTGTATGTAGCTGTGTACTGTATGTAGCTGTGTACTGTAGCTGTGTACTGTAAGCTGTGTACTGTATGTAGCTGTGTACTGTATGTAGCTGTGTACTGTATGTAGCTGTGTACTGTATGTAGCTGTGTACTGTAGCTGTGTACTGTAGCTGTGTACTGTATGTAGCTGTGTACTGTATGTAGCTGTGTACTGTATGTAGCTGTGTACTGTATGTAGCTGTGTACTGTATGTAGCTGTGTACTGTATGTAGCTGTGTACTGTATGTAGCTGTGTACTGTAGCCTTGTAAGTTAGGACGCCAAGCTTCATCCGTTGCCATCAACACTTTTTTTTGTTGGGTTTTTGTTTGGTTTGGTTTTGGGGTTGTTGTTGTTGTTGTTGTTTTTGGGGGTGTTTGTTGTTGTTTTGTTTTTGGTGTGTTTTTTGGGGGGTGGGGGGGGGGGGCAGCATGTTTTCATGCAGTTGGGACTTTTCGTGACTTTTACTTTGTTATGTTTGTACCGTATTATATATATATATATAATATATATATATATATATATTATATATATTTATATATATATATATATATATATATATTAAAATATATATAATATATATATACCGCTATCTCTCCTGTGTCAATCTGTCTCTCTCTCTCAACAAAAAAGAAAATACTTGTTTTAAACTGAAAACTATGGGACTTCAGACACTCAGACTCCAGCTTCTCCGTCTGACGCCGATCGTAGGATCTGCATACATTATTTTGTCAACTTTTCAACCTACAAAGTAAAAACTGAATTCATTATTTTTTTTGCCAGCTTTTCAAAAATGGAAGACTTTTTTTTTTAATTGAATGCATTATTTTACGTCAAGTTTTCAAAGTGGAAATTGAATATATCAACTTTGGTCAGGTTTTCAAACAAAGAACCAGGATGTCAGACTTGTGGCTCCATGCTGGTCGATCCAGTGTTTTACGTTGACAGTGAACTATCATGTTTATGCCTGTGTCAGTGCTATTCTTCTTCATCAGTGGTGGTGGAGACCTCTGCATGGAAAGGTCACAGGATTGGCTAGGTGAATGTGCTGCCTGCAGTTCTGGCTGGCTGGCTGGCTGACTATCAGTCTGTCTGTCTGTCTGTCTGTCTATCTGTCTGTCTGTCTATCTGTCTATCTGTCTATCTGTCTGTCTGTCTATCTGTCGTTGTCTGTCTGTCTATCTGTCTGTCTGTCTATCTGTCTGTATGTCTGTCTATCTGTCCATTTCCTGCTTGATCTGTTTTATATTCCAATACTAGTCTATGGCAAGGGGTAGCCCGTTATTATGTTGTGTTGTTGCGCGAAAGAACTACAGAATAATAACTAAAACTTAAAACTACAGATATAGAACTCAGAACTATGAACTACAGAACTATAGAATACTAACTTTAAAAATACCAGAAACTACAGAACTATTGAACTATATAATACAGAACTTTAGAACTACAGAACTAGGACAGGTGTACTATACTTGTTGTGTGTTGCTGTGCTGACAGAACTACATAACTACAGAACTATAGAACTACAGAACTATAGAACTACAGAACTATAGAACTACAGAACTATAGAACTACAGAACTATAGAACTACAGAACCACAGACAGAACTAGGACAGGTGTACTATACATGTTGTGTGTTGCTGTGCTGACAGAACTACAGAACTACAGACAGAACTAGAGAACTACAGAACTATAGAACTACAGAACTACAGAACTACAGAACTATAGAACTACAGAACTAGAGAACTACAGAACTACAGAACTACAGAACTACAGAACTATAGAACTACAGAACTATAGAACTACAGAACTAGAGAACTACAGAACTATAGAACTACAGAACTACAGAACTATAGAACTACAGAACTATAGACAGAACTATAGAACTTACAGAACTACAGAACTATAGAATTACAGAACTACAGAATATAGAACACGGGAACTAAGAACTATAGAACTACGAAGTGTAAACTACTATAATATTGCGTATGTTGCTGTATGCTGCTGTATGTTGCTGTGTGTTGTGTATTTTGGGCTGTATGTTGCTGTATGTGCTGTATGTGCTGTATGTTGGTATATTGCTGTGGTTTGTGCTTTTATGTTGCTGTGTGTTGGCTTTTATTTTGCGTTGTTGCTGTTGTTGTGTATGTTGCTGTGTGTTGTGTGTGTGCTGTATGTTGCTGTGTGTTGCTGTATGTTGCTGTATGTTGCTGTGTGTTGCTGTTTTGTTGCTTTTATGTTTGCTGTAGTTGCTGGTGTTGCTTGTTTTGCTGTGTGTTGCTGTATGTTGCGGTATGTTGCTGTGTGTTGGTTGTTGTTTTAGTTGCTGTTTTGTTGCTTTTTAATGTTGCTGTGTTTTTGCTGGGTGTTGTGTTATGTTGCTGTTATGTGCTGTGTGTTGCTGTGTTTTTGCTGTGTGTTGCTGTATGTTGCGGGTAGGGTTGCCTGTGTGTTGCGTGTTTTGTGTACGTTGCTGTATGTTGCTGTATGTTGCTGTATGTTGTGTTTTTGCTGTGTGTTGCTTGTGTTGCTGTGCTGCAGAACTACGAAGGTTTTACTATACTACTTAATGTTGCTGTCGTTGCTGTATGTTCTGTACGTTGCTGTGTTTGTTGCTTGCTGCAGAACTACAGAAGGTGTACTTACTACTATACTGTTGCTGTTACGTGCTTTGTTGCTGTACTTTGGGTTTTTATGTTGCTGTATGTTGCTGTTGTGTTGTGTGTGTGGGCTGTATGTTGCTGTTTGTTACTGTACGTTGTTTGGTGTGTTGCTGTGTGTTGCTGTGTGTTGCTGTATGTTGCTGTATGTTACTGTATGTTACGGGTACGTTGCTGTTGTGTTGCTGTGTGTTGCTGTGTGTTGCTGTATGTTGCTGTTGTTGCTGTATGTTGCTGTTGTTGCTGTATGTTACTGTTGTTTACTGTACGTTGCTGTGTGTTGTGTGTGTTGTTGTGTGTTGCTGTATGTTGCTGTGTGTTGCTGTTGTGTTGCTTGTATGTTGCTGTATGTTATTTGTAGTTGCTGTGTGTTGCTGTATTTTTGCTGTGTGTTGCTGTATGTTGCTGTTGTTGCTGTGGGTGTGTACGTTGCTTATGTTGCTGTATTGTTGCTGTGTGTTTGCTTTTGTGTTGGGCTGTTTTGCGTTGTTGCTGTATGTTGCTGTGTGTTGCTGTGTGTTGCTGTATGTTGCTGGTATGTTGCTGTAGTTGGGGTATGTTGCTATGGGGTTGCTGTATGTTTGCTGTATGTTACTTTTACGTTGCTGTGTGTTGCTGTTGTGTTTGCTGTGTGTTATGTACGTTGCTTGTGTTTGCTGTGCTGCAGAACCGGCGCATGAAGTGGAAGAAGGAGAACAACCTGCAGAAGCTGACGGGACCGGACAAGTCGGTCAAGGAGGAGCCCTCCTCCCCCAAACCCGTGCAGCAGAGCTCCAACGGCTAAAAGACACCCCCACCCCCACCCCCACCCCTAACCCCAGCCTCTCCACCTGTTCCATGCTTTCCCGCCTCTCCCTCTCTACCTCCCTCTTCCCCGGAGTGCAGAGGTGGTCAGGGTAGACGTCGTCCTTGCTGTCTTGGTCCCCCCCCCCCCCCTGCTCCAGTCTCCAGCCTCCCCCAGCGTGCTCCAGAGCTCTAGAACCGGGATAGACACTTTGATTTCTTTCTTCGTTTCTTCTTTGTCTTCTCCTCTTCCTCCTCCTCCTCCTCCTTCTTCTTCTCCTCTTCTTCTTCTTCTCTCTTCTTCTTCTTCTTCTTCTTCTTTCTCTCCTTCTTCTCTTCTTCTTCTTCTCCTCTCCTCCTTCTCCTTCTTCTTTTCTCCTTCTTCTTCTCCTCCTCCTTCTTCTCCTTCTTCTCTCTCTCCTTCTCCTTTTTTTATTCTTCTTCTCTTTGTCCTTCTCCTTCTTCTTCTTCTTCTTCTCCTTCTTCTTCTCCTCCTCCTCCTCCTCCTCCCAACCTTGGCCAACCAGCTGGCTGATGCAGTGCTGAAGACAGACAGTTGTCCCCCTTGTCTAACTGAAAGAGGACTCCAGTCCTCACAGCCTGTTCTAGAGCCCCTGCAGAGGTCACAGTAAGAGAGGCAGCAGGAGTCAGGGTGGCCATGGCTGCAGAACGACAGCAGGCAGCTGCCTGAAGACCACGGCCACACGGCCAGCCAGCCAGGCCTCTGAGTGAGAGATGAGGTGAAGAGAGGCCAGAGGAGCTGGGATGCAGCATTTCTCCTTTGGGGGAAGGTAGGGAAGACACTGGGTTTGGGAGGAGTGGTGGACTGACTCATCCACACTACCACAGGAAGGTGCTCCCTTCAAACCTGGGTCTCAAGTCTGATCAGACCGTGCGTTGTCAGTCTTTGGGGCGACATGAAGGAAGGAGGGAGGGAGGAGGGAGGGAGGAGGCCAGATGGTGTGTTGTCAGGTCTTGAAACAAGATCTGGTTTTCAATCTTTGGATGAGATGACAAACCCAACTTCTGTGTGCTACATGCATTTAGTGGACATGTTAAAGAACCCAGGGGCAACAGAGAGTTGTCCTTGAGAGAAACGCTGCAGAAGAAAGTGTACACTTTGATTATCCCTTCCTTTCCTTCCTCCTTCTCTCGGGCAGAGGTGGTCCTGTATCAATCTGGGGAGAACTCGCTCTGTGTGTGTGTGTGTGTGTGTGTGTGTGTGTGTGTGTGTGGTGTGTGTGTGTGTGTGTGTGTGTGTGTGTGTGTGTGTGTGTGTGTGTGTGTGTGTGTGTGTGTGTGTGTGTGTGTGTGTGTGTGTGTGTGTGTGGTTGTGTGTGTGTGTGTGTGTGTGTGTGTGTGTGTGTGTGTGTGTGTGTGTGTGTGTGTGTGTGTGTGTGTGTGTGTGTGTGTGTGTGTGTGTGTGTTGTGTGTGTGTGTGGTGGGTGTGTGTGTGTGTGTGTGTGTGTGTGTGTGTGTGTGTCGCCCTTCTGGTGTTGGTGCTGAGGACCCGCCTTCCCTGACAGTCTGCCCACACCCACACTTCCTTCCCCACAGCCGGGCAGGTTCTCTGTGCTCCACCTCAGTGGTCAGAGCACTCGCTTTCCCCCAGCCAGGTTAAGCAGCACCGAGCGTGGTTACCACTTGGATGGGTGACCGTTTGCGCGCCTTGGTTTCAGTATAGTCCCCCCAGTTCACCCAGCTGTCAAAGGGTACCTGCCCTCTTTAGGGTCAGGGAAGGTAAAGCAGCGAGGGAAGGAGATGGGCGCCGCCCTCAATATGCTGGCCCCTGGAGAAGTTGAGGTCTCTGATGCCTCGCTCCCCTACGACCACATAGGTTATGGGACACCTTTACCTTTTACTCCACCTCAGCATCAGTCCAGCCTTTATTCAAAACACTGGCATCTTCGCACAAATACTCATTACCCTCCCATCCTCCTCATCATCCTCCTCTCTTCACTTCACCCCCTAACCTTTCCTGCCACCACCTCCCTCCCCCTCTTCCCCCCCCCCACAAGGAGCTCTTCCATGCTGGAGGCAGACCTGGTGCCCGAACTCCAACCCCACAACACTGACCGGGGCTGGACATCAGGTGATGGCGGCAGCAGGGGCTGGACATGCTGGACAGTGTCCTGTGATGCGGGGACGATGACCCCTCACCTCTGGCTGACCGATGCCTCAAGGTGGGGTCTACTGGAACCTGGCTGAAAACTCCCCACGTTTACACTGGCCACAACAGAATGGCCGGTGGAGGGTTTTTTTAAATGACAACACCCAACTATTTGCATTGTCCATAATATGGATATCAGTTTTGTTTTCAATGAAACAACACCCTCACCTAACTTCTCGATGTGTCAGTGGATTTTGTTTCTTTGATTTAAAAAAAAACACCACACACAAAAACACCAACAACAACAAACTCTTCAGATGGTATGGAATGTAACCAGTGGATTTTTTTTTTTGTTTGTTTTGTTTTTTTATAATAAAAAAAATACAACAAACTCTTCCGATGGTCTGGAATGTGACCAGTGGATTTTTGTTTTTGTTTGTTTTGTTTTTTTATAATAAAAAAAATACAACAAACTCTTCCGATGGTCTGGAATGTGACCAGTGGATTCTTGTTTTCAAAAGGACAACACTCAGCTCTGCGGAGTGCTCAGATGTAGCCATTGGAGGTGACTTCCTTTTTCTTTCCTTTTTGTTTTGGCCTGGCAAAGACGATTGCTGCTGGTGTGAATTCTTCTTCTTCTTCTTCTGCGGACGTGGTGTCGTTTTTCTTTGTTGTTTTTCATGGCGAGTGTTCACAGTGTGTGCGACGTGCTGTGACAGACAGTGCAGACGATTCCTGAGCAGACAATTCTCTGGGAGAAGCGTTTTACAGAAACCATGACAACAACAACAACAACAACTACAACTACAACAAACCCACTTGCTCTGTTGTGTTGAAGTGAATGGTGTATGTGTGTGTGTGGCTTTTGATGACAAACATCCCCAAGATTATCTCAACTGATGTCTGTCACTGTTTTGAGGGGAGATGGGGAGTTGGGGGGGGGGGGGGGGCGAAACTGTTTTGACTCTAATTCTGGATACAAGAGGCTGACTGTGTGTGTTATTAAAGATGCACTTTCTCTTTTTTATTCATAGACCACGGGGGGGGGGGGAAGGGGTGGAGTTTATACTGAAAAGATGAATTTTTAATATGGTTTATTGTTGATGATTTTACTCGTACCCTATTCTGCTCAGATACCCGCCCCCCCCCCCCCCTCCCCATATTCCTCCTAAAATCGTCTGCTCCTCGTTTGATATTTATAACTGATATCTAATAATTAATTGTATTTCTTATTTCAGTTTTGTGTTTCGTTTTTTTTGGGGTGTTTTGGGGTGGGGTTTTTGGGGGTTTTTTTTTTGGGGGGGTGTTTTGTTTTGTTTGGGGATTTTTGTCGTTGATGTTTTGTAATGATGATGTTTTTGTTTTGTTTCTTCTTTTTCTTTTTATCGTTTTGATGCGTTGTAAATGATTATATTACTTGTTCAGGGTTTTTTTCTTTTGGACATTTTGTTATGTTTATGTAACGTTTTTTAATTTTTTTCTAGAGGATTGAAATCTCTATTATTTGTTTCTGGTGGTTTGTTTTTTACTCTTCCCTCTTGATAAACTGACGGCCATAAAAAATTCCCTGCCTCCCCCCACTTCCATCTGTTTCACAGAATGTTTTGTTTTGGTTTTGTTTTTATAATAATTGTACAAAGTGAAACTCATGAAATACTGTTGTGTTGATTTTGTGCTCGTCACTGGCTGTCTGGTGTCAGACTTCTTTTCTTTTTGTTCCTCTGTTCCCACCAAGTGTGATTTTGTTCTTTTCTTTTTCTTTTAGGGGGGGGGGGTGTCTTTTTTTCCTTTGTTTTCGTTTCTCTCTCCATAGAAGATTGTATATGGCAGACTGTCCACACAAGAACTGCAGGGAAAAGCAGCGGCTGATGTTGACAGCACTAACAACATCAACAACAACAGCAACAACAACAAACACTATTGAACACATTAATTATCCTTCCTTCCTTCTGTTAGCGGTGGACACTGAAGTCAGGCTTCTTTCGGCTACACTCCGCAAATAGCAAATCGCGCTTTTCCTTCTGTTTTTCCATGTGACTCTTATATTCATACCACACGTACTAAGGCATCCACAGAAACAAAAACCTTTTTTTTTTTTGGTGAAAGACCAGTCTCTGACTCAAAACTCATGTGATTTTTAAAAAAAATTGGTAGGTTTGACATTTTTTAATTTTTCAGCAAACACTGTACCCCCTCAGTTCTATGTCGTCTGCTGGCTTCCTTACCGCAATATGCATGCGCGGAGTCAACGTTGTAGGAACGAAAACAATCCTCATTTGATGATTATTTCAACTTTCTCGTGACTACCTGGTATTGCTTTATGTCCTCAATCCCATAAACAAGTGCACAGTGCATTTCTTCATACTTTAAAAAATCCGGGAAAATAGAAGATACTACATGACCCCCAAATTAATGCCGATGTGTAGCCTTCAGTACCAGCCTCCCTGCAGGCCTCCTTCCCTCTTTCCTTCCTTCCTTCCTTCCTTCCTTCCTTCCTTCCTTCCTTTCTTCCTTCCTTCCTTCCTTCCTTTCTTCCTTCCTTCCTTCCTCACCTACCTGTGCTAGTAGCGCGGAAATACTTTATCTTTTTTTTTCTTTGAATTTTTCTGAGCTTTGCAGAAAGATTTCTTTTTCTTTTTAATTTTTCTGAGCTTTCCAGAAAGTTGTTTTTTTTCTTTTTAATTTTTCTGAGCTTAGCGAAATATTTGTTGTTGTTGTTTTTATTTTAATTTTTCTTAGTTTGCAAAAGATTTTTTCTTTTTAATTTTTCTGAGCTTTGCGAAAATTTGTTGTTGTTTTTTATCTTTTTAATTTTTCTTAGTTTTGCAGAAAGATTTTTTTCTTTTTAATTTTTTTTTAGCTTTGCGGAAAGATTTGTTGTTTTTTTATCTTTTTAATTTTTCTTAGTTTTGCAGAAAGATTTTTTTCTTTTTAATTTTTCTTAGCTTTGCGGAAAGATTTGTTGTTTTTTTATCTTTTTAATTTTTTCTTAGTTTGCAGAAAGATTTTTTTCTTTTTAATTTTTCTGAGCTTTGCGGAAAGATGTTTTTTTTTATCTTTTTATTTTCTTATTTTGCAGAAAGATTTTTTTCTTTTAATTTTTTTTAGCTTTTGCGAAAGATTTGTTTTTTTTTATCTTTTTAATTTTTTTTTCTTAGCTTTGCAGAAAGATTTTTTTCTTTTTAATTTTTCTGAGCTTTGCAGAAAGATTTTTTTCTTTTTATTTTTTCTGAGCTTTGCAGAAAGAATTTTTTTTTTCGTTTTAATTTTTCTGAGCTTTGAAGAAAGAATTTTTTTTTTCGTTTAGTTTTTCTGACCGTACTCTCGCGCGTGAGCGTGTATATGTGTGTGTGTGTGTATGTGTGTGTGTGCATTTGGTGTGTTTCGTGGCTTGTGTGCGTTGTGCGTGGTGGTGCGTGCGTGCGTCTGTGTGGTGTGGTGTGTGTGTGTGTGTGTGTGTATGTGTGTGTGATGTGTGTGTGTGTGGTGTGTGTGGTGTGTGTGGTGTGTGTGTGTGTGGTGTGTGTGTGTGTGTGTGTGTGTGTGGTGTGTGTGTGTGTGTGTGTGTGTGTGTGTGTGTGTGTGTGTGTGTGTGTGTGTTGGAGGAAGAGTTACAAGTTGCGCTATTATGGAAAGCTGTGACAGTCCTAGAGATGCTGTACATATTACCTCAATATTATTATCATTATTATTATTATTATCATTACTCCATGTAATTCCAATGGCTCTGCAGTGTACAATAATTATTGTCTGGCTGTTTGAATGGTTTGTTGGTTGTTTTGTCTTTTTTCAAAGACGACCATTGAGCTCGTTTCATTTTTATCCTTTCATTTTTATCCTTTCATTTTTATCCTTCATTTTTATCCTTTCATTTCTATCCTTTCATTTTTATCCTTTCATGTTGATGTGGTCTATTTTGGATAAACAAACTCCTTGGGCGCGCTCCAAAGCAAAGAAATTCATGGACAGACATGTGCACGCTTATACCTGCACCACCCCTACACACACACACCCTCTCTCTCTCTCTCGCTCTCCTCTCTCTCTCTCTCTCCGTGCGCGCGCGCACGTGCGCGCGCGCGCGTGTGTGTGTGTGTGTAAAAAAAATTCTAAAAACATTCCGTTATTACTATTATTTTTATTATTATTATTGCCAGCTTGTTTTAGAAGTAGTAGTAGTAGGAGGAGGAGGAGGATCACCATTTACATTTATAATGTATCAGTATTATGAGCATCTTCATTATCATTGTTGTTTTCATTTCTACCACCACCACCATTATTATTATTATTATTATTATTATTACCTTTTTTTTTTAAATGTCATCTGAGCGCTTTGATTTGTTGCTTTACAAGATTCAGCGCTATTTAAATTCCATACATTATTATTATTATATTATTATTATTACTGTTATCATCATCATCATCATCAACATTATTATTATATTATCATTATTGTTGTAATCATTATTATTATCATAATCATCATTATCACCACTAATATGATTATTATTATTATTGTTATTATTATTCAAATTTTAAAAAATTATCAGTTATTGTTGTTCTTGTTTAATTGTTGTTAGTAGGCTGGTGGAACTCATACATATCAAATTTAAAAGGACCTGTTCCCATTTCCAAATATTCAGAGATGAAAGCATGTCTTTTTTTTTAAAAGGTAGAGAAAAACCAAAAAAAGAAAAAAGAAAGAAAGAAAAAGCCCCCATCCCCCCTCAACACACACACACACACATACACAATATAGATAGATAGATATATATATATATATAGAGAGAGAGAGATAGATATATATAGATATATATAGATATATATATAGATATAGATATATAGATATATATATCTTTCTATTTATTTAAAGAAATTATGAAGAAGAAAATTACAATAAAAAGAAGCAAGTTATTGGTCACAACACACAATAAGGAAAAACAACAAAACACATTTTCGTCATCGAAAACAAGACTTGATGGCAAACGGTTTTTGTATTTTTTGCCGTACACTGTTTTGTAATTCTTGTTTTGTTTTAGCTTTAGTTGGGTTTTGTTGTTGTTGTTGTTGTTGTTGTTTGGGATTTTTTGTTTCTTTTTGTTTTTCTGGTTTCGATTTTTGTTGTTGTTTATTCTTTTCTTCTTTGTTTTTAAGGGTGGTGGAGGCGGGGATTTGCTGGAGTTGTGTTGCTTGTTGGGTTTTTCTTTGTTTCGGGGTTTTGTTGTTTGAAGAGCTGGGTTCTATCTTTGTCTTTGTTGTTGTTGTCGTTGTTGTTGGGTTTCGCGGCGTTGATTAATCGGTCGGTAGGTCGGTCTTTGGGTAGATTTGTTGTTAATGAATTTCATTTGTTTCCGCTCTTGTTGTGGATCTGTGACCTCTGTCGCTGATGAAGAAGTGGATCTGGAGACCGAGGTAGCCGTGAAAGGAAAGTGTTTCTTTGGGTCTTCAACCTGAGACAACAACGCTGCTAGTGTCTTCATCAACCGCCTCTTTTCTTTCACCTGTTTCCAATATTTTCTTTTCTTCGTTTGTGTGTGTGTTTATTTTGTTGTCATTCGTTTGTTCATCCATTCATTCATTTACCTGTTCACTTGGTTTCAATAAGGTTTATTCATTAATAAGCATGAAACAAGCACACCATAATGAACATAATCACAAGCAAGTAGCTTATGTTGTGCTCAAGTGCAGCATCAACACTCACATGGCGACTGATGACCCTTGCACTGACCAAAAGAGGTCTCGAGGAAATGATCTGTTCGTTTGGGTGTCTGCTCTTTCTTCTTTCCTTCCTCCTTTTTTACCCTTCCTTCCTTCCTTCCTTCCTTCCTATCATTCTCTTTATTCAGCAGATCAGCTGGGGGGGGGGGGGGGGGGGGGGGGGGGGAGGAGGGGGGGGGAGGGGGTTTTTTTTAGCCTTCATCCTATCGATCAACTGAAAAGTGATTCTAATGGCTAAATTGATTAAATCTGCAAACACAAATTAAGCGATTCCCTAAACAAACATGTAAGACGCATAGAAAGTCTAAACGTGTTGTAATACAGACAATTACAGTAATAATATATAAACAACAACAACAATAAATAATAATAATTAATAATAATAATAATAATATAATTAATAATAAATAATAATAATATTATAATAATAATTAATAATAATAATAATTAATAATAATAATAATAATGATGAATGATGATGATGAGATATGATGATGATGATGATGATGATGATGATGTGAGAGATGAATAATAATAATAATAATAATAATTAATAATAATAATAATAATAATAATGACGATAATAAAATAGCGAGTGAAGAAGCAAGACGTACTGAGAAACCTACCCCAGAATAGTTGAAAATGTAAGTTTACAATATACGTTAAAAC
>CM054159.1:29091971-29094471 GCA_028751875.1 Rapana venosa
ATCGTCGTCATCGTTGTTATTATCATTATAATTTTTGTTGTTATCATAAATCAGCATTATTATTGTTATTATTATTATTATCATTTCCGCCATCATTATAACTATCATTCTTATTCACAATGATAATAGCTGTTATGTGTTGTAGGTCAGTATTATTATTTTCTTTTTACTATTATTATTATTTTCCACTAATCATCATTATAAATGTTAGTTGTTGTTGTTGTGTGGGGATAGTGGATGTATACTACATACAGTCTAGTATATGTGATTATAATTATTAGAACAGAACTCTTGCAAAAACCACGTGATACAAAGTTGTTGTCCGAATCTCTCTCTCTCTATCATCTCTCTCTCATCAGGACAATCTAGCTTCTCTCTCTCATCTCAAATGTCTCTCTCTCCTTAGTCCTCTTCTCACACCTCCCCCAGAAGACACACACACACACAAACAATTCACACATTCTACATTTACACAACTTTGCTTGCGCGCGTCCGATCATTGTTGTGTAATCAAGTGATGGCACAAGCTGCATAAACGTGGTTGGATGCATGTCGATTTGATGGAGAGTCGCTGGACTGTGCTATACTCACGCAAAGTTCCAGCCGAGACAGTTGTCGTCATGAGCAGCCAGGCAGACAGTTGTCTGTCATGAGCTGCAAGGCAAGTGCTCTGGACAGATGAAGGACTTCTGCCTGTTTCTTGGCTTATTTTAATTGACTGATTTTTTTGGTTGACTCTCTGTCTCTTCCCCTTGTCTATCTGTCTCTCTATTCTCTCTCTCTCTCTCTGTCTTTTTCTGTCTGTCTCTCTCTGATAAATTATTGTTGTCACAGAAATACAGCTGAATATGGTTTCTGTTATTGAACAAAATGCGGGTTTTGTGCGTTGGTGAAGAAAGAACGAGAAGTGTCATCATTAGCTGTTATTTTGTTAATTGGTCATTGTCAATTTTCTCTCCATCCCCCCCCCCCCCCCCCCCTCCCCTTTTCAATAAAATCGTGACGGATATCTTGAGAATGTGAAATTTCTCTCTCTCTCTCTCTCTCTCTCTCTCTCTCTCTCTCTCTCTCTCTTCTCTCTTCCCTCCCCCCTCACTCTCTCTCTCCCTCTCCATTCATTCTTGGAAACATTTTGTTCTGTATGAGTCGGTATTCCTGCATAATAATGATTCAGCGATGTCACTACAGGTATGTGTGTTTACTTGTTTGCTTGCTTGCGGTGTGTTTTTGTGTGTGATGTGGTGAGAGAGAGGGGGGGGGGTGCTTTCACGACTGCCCGACACACTTCTGAAGAAATGTGGTGATCGGTGTCAGAGCGTAACGCGCCTGCAGAAAGCGAAAAGCATCATCATTGTCATCATTATCATCATCATCATCATCATCATCAACAGCAACAATAGCAACATCTCTGCTCCCTAAAATGTGATCCTATCATCTTCCTAACGCATCCAACAACAACTGATAGCAACAAACAAACAATTATCTATTCACTGCAACTGATAACCATCACCGCCGTCATCGCCAATCTCATCGGTGATCTAGCGCTTAATTAACCCCCCTGCCCAGAAACTGAATACTCGAGAACTCGATCCCCGTTTGACACCAAACTTTCCTCCATCCTCTTCACTTTCAGTAGTGGTCTGAGTGCTAGTCTTTCAGGTGAGACGATAAACTAAGGTCCCGTGTGCAATACATGGTCAGTGCATGTAAAAGAACCCACAGCAGCTGGAACGTTGACCCTGGCAAAATTGGTTTAGAAAAAGTCACTGTCACGGGAATACAAATACATTTGCATACAGGACGATACAAAAAAATGGATGGCGCTGCTCTTGTGGCGATGCACTCTCTCCGGGAAAAGCAGCCCAACATTAATGTAATGCAGAGGTTTGCCATGACTGAAAGTGATGCACAATTCAAGATCATTTACTTCCATCAGCTGCACAATAAAAATAACAATTAAAACAACAAACCTCCACACCCAATCCAATCCAGCCATATTTATTCCTTATTGTAGCCCCGCTGACAATAGGGCACACACATCACTACAAAGACAGCAGTAACAACAACAACAACAACAACAACAACCATCACAACGGCAACTGCCCACCAGCAACTACCCTAACTGGTGTCACCACCACCATCATCATCACCATCATCACCTACATCGTCTTTCATCATCATCATCTTTTCACGCCTTTTTCATCCCTTTTTTCTTTCATCTTGTCCCCCTCTCTCTCTTCTCTCTCTTTCTTCTCTCTCTCTCTCTCATCTCTCTCTTTTCTCTCTCTTCTCTCTCTCTCTATCTCTCTCTCTTTTCTCTCTCTCTCTCTCTCTCCTCTCTCTCTCTCTCTCCCCTCTCTCTCTCTCTCTCCTCTTGAAGAGAGGTATTCAAAAAAGGCATATAGAATGTTATTAGCAATGCATGAGAAAGGCCATGTGACATGGCTAACCCACTTAAAGAATATTCTTTATGATAATGGCTTTGAACAAGTCTGGCTCT
>CM054159.1:29099471-29112618 GCA_028751875.1 Rapana venosa
GCCGACATCACACATCCTTGTCTACTCCAGTCTTGACTTCGAAGACAGTGTTGCTATGGCCCACAGAGCACCCTGAATTTTGTCGTAGAAGCTTTTGATAAGGTGGCCCAGTTTCGATGGGATGCCATAGTTGTCGAAGGATACTCAAGGGCTGTCTCTGTGTTGCTGTCGAATGCCTTTTCGAAGTCCACAAATTCACTACAGTTGTCTTTGCACTCTGTGCACTGTTCGATGATGTTTTCTGAGCGTGAATATCTGGTCTATACATCCTCGTTGCTTCCCTGAACCCTGCTTGTCCTTCCTCAGTGCATCGTCCCACAAGCGTCTTGATATTCTTCTGATGATGACCTTGGCCAGTATCTTGCTCGGCACAGACAAAAGATTGATTCCCCTCCAGTTGTTGCAGTCGTTCAGGGTTCCTTTCTTGGGGATTTTGACTATCACTCCCTTGGTCCAATCGTCAGGTACTTTCTCGTTCTTTCATGCAGCTGTGAACAGTGGTTGCAGTATGTCAGCTGCTAGTTCAGAATCTACCTTGAACAGTTCGGCCCCCAAGGTTGTCCTGCCTGGTGATTTGGGCCGTTCTTAGGGTCTTGATGGCAGCCACTATTCTTCCTTTGTTGGGGGGTTGACGTAAATGTCCAAGTCTTTTGTAGCTTCTGGATGTCGGCTGTCTCGTCGGGTGGTGGTGGGTTGAAAAATTTTCCTGGAAGTGTTCAGCCCAATCTTTCTTCTTGCTCTTTCTCTGTTGTCAACAGTTTCCCTTTCCGGTCCCTGTTTTGGTCCACCACGCTCCTCTTAAATTTGTTGATATTTCTTGGTGATTTTGGGTAGACTCTCCCTTGGCCTTCTTGGGCCGCCGCCTCTTCTGCCTCAGCTGCCAGTGGTCCATTTATTTATTTATTATACCACTTTAAGTCACGAGATTTCTCTGCGTGAAATTCGGCTGCTCTCCCCGGGGAGAGCACGTCGCCACAAAAAGCAGCGCCCCCATTTTTTTTTTTTTTTTTGGGCTGCAACTGTATTTCTTTCCCCATCAGATGGCTTTTTTTCTAAAATTTTGCCAGGGAAAAACTCTCTTGTTGCCGTGGGTTCTTTTTCGTGCGCTGCATAATTTTCTGTAACACACGGGACCTCGGTTTATCGTCTCATCCGAAAGACTAGCGCCCAGACCACCACTCATGGTCTAATGGATGGGGGAAAAGTTTCGGGCCCAGACGGGATACGAACCCGGACTTTTCGCTTTCTAGACAGGCGCGTTACCTCTAGACCACCGATCCACTTTGTGCACTGGCTTCTCTCTTGTCACGGTGTGCGAGTCTCTTCACTTTCCTGTGTGCCTCTCTGTACAACTCTTCCTGCCTCTCTCGTAGCCGTGGAGACTTTACTTGCAGAAGTCTCTTCTTGATCTCTCTCCTTTCTTTGATGACATCGAGGGTCTCTTGTTGAATCCAGTCATTGTTGGTCTTCTTCTTTTGATGACCGAGGTTCTCCTTGCTGCTCTCAGTGTACAGTTTACAGATCTGCTTCCATGTCGCATCTAAGTCATGCTGTTTTTGTCATGTTCTGCAGGATGTGGAATCGTTCCTCAGATTGTTGATGAATGCAGACTTCACGTTGGTGTCTCTCTCAGTCGCTGGTATCAAATCGCGCTTGAGTGGTTTGGGCTTGTGTTCTTCTTCTGTTTCATCTGAATGTGTGCGGTCACAAAGGGGATGATCACTCCGACATCCGCACTTCGCTTGGTTCTCACATCCCGAAGAGATCTTCTCCACTTACCATTGTCATCAGATGGTCAATCTGGTTCATATCTCTCCATTCGGCGACGCCCAAGTCAGCTTGTGGATGTCCCGGTGCGTGAAGAGGGTCCCTCCTATCACTAAGTTGTTCATGGCGCAGAACTCCACAAGTCTCTCCCCGTTGTCATTTCTGTTCCCCACCCCGTGCTTTCCCATGACTCTCTCATAGTCGGTGAGGTAGGCAGATAAAAAGACAGAGACATACAGGGGGAGAGGAGAGGGGAGAGAGAGAAGAGGGGGAGATAGAGAGAGAGAGAGAAGAGAAGAGAGAGAGGGGAGAGAGAGAGAGAGAGAGAGAGACATAGATAAAAGATGCGAATGCGAATGGTTTATTCAAAAGGCCTTGGCCACATTTGAAGGGGAAAAACACAAAGCACAACACTATCATACAATAAAATTCACATAAACAATCAATTCACAAAACATTAGCAAAACACGATAATTTTTCAAGAATTAATAAGGGTTTCCCCCCAGTTTTAAATGCTTTTTTATAGAAAAAAGAGCTAACTGTTTTGTAGTAAACTTCATTTCCAGTCGTAATGAGCATGATTAACCCATGGGGACATGGTTGACGTAAGAACTTTCGGGGTAAAAAACTGCTCACTAATTCGGTAAGTTGTGAACAAGTGAATAGAAAATGTATTTCGTCTTCAATAGAACTATCACAAAGAGGACAAATCATAGCTCTCCCGTTTTACATGTCTATAATAGAAATGATGCGTGTTCAATTATGAGATACCAAATCTAAATTTGGTTAATATTCTTTTCAAATGCCTATCCATTTTCATTGTTAAATATAAAGGGATACAATGTGATGGATTGATCAGACTATACATTTCGTATCTTGCCACTGACATTCAATTAGTCTTTCACGAAAAAGTCGTAAGAACAAAGAGTGATTTTCAACGCCCTGATTGAGCCACACATATCCAAAACCGTTCTCGTATAACTTTCTTGAGGTGGTGGTGAGGCTTACACATGGGGACACTCACAGGTACATTGATACCTCTCTCCCTCTCCTGGGAAGGTCTGAGACAGAAGCCATCAACCACCCAGCAGGTGGCTCCTGTAACTGTGTGGGGGGTGGTGAACTAGACATAGAGACAGAGAAACAGAGAGAGACAGAGAGAGACATAAAGAGAGAGAGAGACAGACAGACAGACAGAGAAACAGAGAGAGTGAGTGTGTGTGTGTGTGAGTGTAAGTGGGTGTGTGTGTGTGTGTGTGTGTGTGTGTGTGTGTGTGTGTGTGTGTGTGTGTGTGTGTGTGTGTGTGTGTGTGTTTTGTGTGGGGGTGTGTGTGTGTGTGTTTTGTGGGTGTGTGTGTGTGTGCGCCAACATTCATGCATACGTGTATAAACAAACATACCAGCATGTGTTGCAATGGTAACATCAATGTATTTCTACATAAAATTATGCACTCGTGAAAGCAGGCACAGGTTTGTATGTATGTATGTATGTATGTATGTATGTATGTATGTATGTATGTATGTATGTATGTATGTACCCAACTTCATTGTAATAATGAAGACAGTAACATGTATACGAATGATGTCGTCCCTATTGTACAACCCATCAGGACATAGATAGATTAGATAGATAGATAGATAGATAGATAGATAGATAGATAGATAGATAGATAGATAGATAGATAGATAGATAGATAGATAGAAAGATAGATAGATAGATAGATAGATAGATAGATAGATAGATAGATAGATAGATAGATAGATAGATAGATAGATAGATAGATAGATAGATAGATAGATAGATAGATAGATAGATAGATAGATAGATAGATAGATAGATAGATAGATCGATATTGCCAAAGGTGTTGTTTGGTGTTGTCTGGTTATCTTTCATTTGTTCTTGATCTTGGTTGTTTTATTTTTCTCTTACCCTTTGCTTTTATTTGTTTTGAATAGTGCAAAATTATTCTTAAATATTTAATGCCAGGTACAACTCAAAGTTTCAATACGGTCGAAATTTTCGGGTCTAGAATATGGACATGAATTAAAACGATCATCAGTTTCCAATGAAGCTTTTTTGTTACATGTGGAGTACGTACAACCCAAATGACCTGTTTATGGCAAACACCCGGATGAAGCCTCGGCACTACTGCCAGAGCCGAGACCGAGATGGATGGAGGAGGCGTACCACGCATCGTCTTTCGTGTCTCCTCTCCCCCACCGACCGCCAAAGTCACGGGCTCGTGATGATGATTAGATGATAAGGGAACTTGGTCGATTTCCAATTATTTGAATTCCTTATATGTAAATGTTATAAGTCTGGCGGAGACACTATGTATGAACGACCACAGGTTACCAAAAGAAAGCTAATAAACTATATATAAACTTGATGCAAGGTCAAACCAACTTGGGAAACAAAGGTAACGTAACTTTTAATAATTTATTTTTCGTGACGACGGCCAGTTTAATCACATTGCCTGTGTGTCACACAGCTTTTGGTAACAAACCAACAGCTGAAAGATTGCAATGGCAAGATTGGAGGATTCGCATGTCCAAAAAGTGATAGATTTTCTCAATGTCGTTAACCTTCTCAAGTAAAATCATCTGATTAACCATAATCTATGTTAAATATGACCCTTTGTTAGAAAGCATTTACTAAGTTTTTATATACGGGTATCTGATATTGCTGTGCACATTCACAGATTTAAATCTCTTTCTTTATCAGACACATGATGAAGTGCCATTATGTATCGATTTAGCGAACAACGAAGTTCACTTGTATTATTTTGCCCATTATATATGATCTGGAGAAGAAATACATCCTTTGAAATAATATAGAAGGACCTGTTTATCATTACTAGTTTGCTATTGAACATGATCATATCATACTGTTTACGCATAATCTTTCCTATTTTCTGTATAAATCTTCAAATGATGAAAGTTTGTTTAATTGGTAAAGCAAACAGCTGAACCCACATTTGTAGATATAATCATGTTGTTGTAGGTGTGTGATTGTGTGGTATAATGAATTATATTTTGTACTTGATGATCTAATCACCATCCTCTCCAATGGGGCTAGGGCCTTATGGAATAAATTCCTTCTGTCATCCTCTATCACGTCTCTTCTTCTCTCTTCTCCTTCTTTTCTACTTCTTCTTCTTTCTCTTCTTCTTCTTCATCTCTCTTCTCTTCTTCTCTACTCTTCTATTCTTAATACCGTGGGAAAATTCAATTGTGTAGAAACGAACTCCTGCCGTCCTTTGTGTGTGTGTGTGTGTGTGTGTGTGTTGGTTTGTGTGTGTGTTTGTGTGTTGGTTAGTGAGTGTGTGTGGGTTTGGGTTGTGGTGTGTGTGTGTGTGTGTGTGTGTGTGCGTGTAAGTTGTGTGTGTGTGTGTTGTGTAAGGGGTTGCTAAGTGTGTTGTGGGAAGTGGTGCGGGTGTGTAAGTGTGTGTGTGCGTGCAGTCCCAGTGCGTGCGCGTGCGGCGTCGTCGTGTTTTGGTGTGTGTGTGTGTGTGTTGTGTTGTAAGTGTGTGTGTGTTTGTTTGTGTGGTAAGGGTGTGTAAGTGTGATGTGAAGTGTTGTGTTGTATTGTTAAGTTGTGTGTGCTGACGTGCTGCTGCGTGCGTGCGTGCGTGCGGCGTAGCGGCTCGTCGTGCGTGCGTGTTGTGTGTGTGTGTGTTGTTGTGTGTGTAGTGTGTGTGTGTGTGTGTGTGTGGTGTGTGTGTGAGTGTGGGTGTGGGTTGTGTGCATTGAAGTGAACGAACTATTAACGCCATCTCCACTGTCAATGAAAACAGCTGCCAAAAGGACTGCCTACCTCTTGCCTGTGCCTGATATACTGCAAACACCTTGTGTTGTGTGTGTGTGTGTGTGTGAGTGCGTTCGTGCGTGCGTGCGTGCGTGCGTGCGTCTGCGGTGCGTGTGCCGCGCGCGCCGCGTGTGTGTGGTGTGTGTGTGTGTGTGGTGTGTGGTGTGTGTGTGTGTGTGTGGTGTGTGTGTGTGTGTGTTGGTGTTGTGTGTTGTGTGTGTGTGTGGTGTGTGATTGTGAGTGTGTGTATTGTGTGTTTCCTTGTCTGTTCCCAACGCAGCCTGAACAGTTTTGGTGGTAGGTTTTATTTTTATAAAAATATTGGTGCATGAGTAATGGTTGTTTCTCCTAACAGATGTCTTTCTACAGTCTTTCTCTCACTGTTTTCCTCTGGTGTCTGGTTCCTTGTTCAGTCCATTTTCTTTCGTTGTTTTTTGCTTTGCTTTTTTCTCTGTCATAATGTCACTGCTCCCTCTCGCCCTCCTGTCTCTGTCTCGTCTTGTATTTCGCTATTAAATTGTGCCTTTCTCCGTCCCTGCTTTTCTGGCTCTCTTCTCTACTCATTGTCGTCCACAATACAATTACTTCATTATTTGAAGAAATAACAACCTCACTCTCTCTCTCTCTCTCTCTCTCTACTCCTCTCTCTCTCAATTCTCTCTCCTCTCTTCTCTCTCTTCTCTTCTCTTCCTTCTCTTTTCCTTTTCTCATATCCCTCTTTCTCTTCCTTCTCCTCCTCTTTTTTTCCTTTTCTGCAGCTTTTCTCCCTATCTCCCCATCCCTCACAGCCTCCTCCTGCAGTTATTTCTTCTGTCTTAATGCCGTGGGCATCTATTCCATTGTGGACAATAGAACTCCTGGCATCATTGTGTGTGCGTGTGCGTGTGTGTGTGCGTGTGTGTGTGTGGTGTGGTGATGAGTGTTGTGTGGTGTGTGTGTGTGTGAGTAGTGTAGACTGTTTGTGTGTGTGTGTGTGTGTGTGTGTGTGTGTTGTGTGTGTCGTGATTGTGTTGCTGCTGTCGTGAATCGAACATTATCGCCATCTCCACTGTCAATGGAAAACAGTCGCCCAAGAGACCCGTCTCTTGCCTTGACTATCATATTACTGCACCACCCAGTCAGCGACTGTACCCCGTTCCATCGTTGTTTTATTAAGGGCCCTGTCTTTGGTTTGATGTTTTCTGTGCGTTAACGCATACAACCATAGGTCCCCTATTACATTATTTACTATTATGGATACGTACGAAGTGGCGATGGTGGAAGGGAAGAGAGACAGAAGGATGGAATCTTCAAGACAGGCAAAATCAGAGAAAGTAAGCAGAGAGAGAAGAAGAGAGAGAGAGAGAGTAGAGAGGAGAGAGATGAGAGGGGAGAGAGAGAGGGACGGAGAGGAGAGAGAGGGAGATGCAGACAAAGAAAGACAGATCATTAACCATTACACCCAGCGGTGCGGGCAGCAACAAAGCGCTTCCACTTCCTGCCTATTTCTGGCCAAAACCTAGTCTACACTGGATCCCCAAAGTGCAGCATGCCTTCATCTCACTTTCCTACAGTTCTTCTCCACGTTGCTTTTGGTCTTCCTTCCTTTCTCTTCTTCTGGGTCCAGTGCAAATGCTGTTCTGTGATTGGACTGTGGGGTCCTCTTCGAGGATGTGCCCAATTCACTTCCACCGTGCATCTGTGATGAAAGTTCTGATGTCTTCTTGTCTCCCTCTCGTCTTCAGGTCTCTTCTCAACTGAGATCCTTCTCTCGCCAAAAGATTCAGAGAATTCTTCGGAGCATAAGGTGTGAAAGGATCGAATTGTAAGTCTATGCTCACTCCTCTCGTATCATCCTCCTCACTCTACCGTACAGAGCGTAGACACAACACAGCTTCTGTATAAGCTTCAGCTCGGCCTTAACGTGCTGTACCTGTACGAGATCTCCAGATATTGTTCATCCTCCCTAAACACACCCTGGGCCTTGCCTCCATCTGTTTTGGGTGTCTTCCTTTGGCGCTCTCTCTGGTTTAATGCTGCTTGCCAAGTATGGAACGGTGTCCTGTCTGGCGCAGGTCATTCCATTCCCTTTCACGGCAGCGAGGGCTGGTGTCTTCACATCTTGCGAGCGACATTGTCTCTGTTTTTCCTGTGCTAATACAAGCCTCCCCAATTGCTGTCCTACATGTTTGGAGTCTGCTTTTCTTCCTGCATATATGTCTTATTTCGTACGTGTGTGGGACAGCACCGCCAGGTCCATTTCACGGCAAAGTCCAAGGCGTCGTCCTAGTGGGCGAGCATCCAGGTCTGCCACACGAATCCGCCCTCTTGGCGGTGTGTGTCTCTGTCGTCTCCTCATCACGCACTCAATGGCCAAGATAGAAGAGAACTGCCGACATTTCCACAACATCCGACTCATCTTACCTCCAGTCTTGACACATCGCGGGAACAAGACAGTGTTACGCATATGCTGGCCCAGCGCAGAATGCCACAGAGCATCGAGTTGTCTAAGAACTTTTTGTTGCGACACAGTAGCGCGCGAGGATTCATACAATTGCGCGCTCGCGATAAGGGATTACCAAACAAAATGAGTGCTTTCTATCGTGTATGCTATTCGAATGCCGAGTTTTGACAACACTCCACACAAATTCACATACAGTTGTCCTTTGCCACGACAGGTGCACTGTTCGATGATGTAGTTTCTGAGCTGTAGTCTATAGTCGTCTCATTCATCATACACACTGTTTGCTCCTCCTGACCCTGCTTTTCCTTCCTCAAGTGCATCGGCCACAGCGTCTGATATCTTCTGTGATGACCTTCAGCGCAGTCCAGTATCTTCTCTCGGCACAGAGACAAATGATTGATTCCCCTAGCAGTTGTTGCATCGTTTCAGGGTTCCTTTCTTGGGATTTTGACTATCACTGAAGCACTCCCTTGTCCAATCGTCAGTACTTTCTCGTTCTTATCAGCAGCCGTAGACCAGTGCGACGTGCAGTCATGGCGGCTGCTGAGTTCAGAATCTACCTTGGAACAGTTCGCGGCCACCCCACAGTTCTCCACAGCCGGTGATCTTGCCGTTCTTGAGGGGTCTTGATGGCAGCCCACTATGCCTCTCCCTCACTTGTTTTGGGGGGTGTACGTCAACTGTCCAAGCTTTTTGTAGCTCTGGATGACGCCGCGCTCATGTGGTCGGTCGAGAACTTGCTGGCAGTGCGTATCAGACCCGCCCACTCTTCAACCTTGAACTCATTCCTCGTTCTTCACTCTAGTGGCGTAGTTCGGCAGGACTTTCCCTATACTCTGGTGTCCCTGAACGCTTCGATTTTCACACTCTATGTGGCGCTGCGTTCCTCTTAGTACATATTAATGATTCAGCTGCTCTACCTTACCTTCCGTGATCTGATTGTAGTCTTCTTCTTCTGTTGTGTGAGCTATGCTCTTCTCTCTTTTTGCCCCGCTCCTCTTCTGCCTCACTGCCAGCTGAGCATCCTCTATGATAGTACTATTTTATTTTTCACATACCACTATACCACGAGAATTGTCTCCATGGCCCGAAAGTCGGTCTGCACACAGCCAGGGGCAGTGAGAGCAATCTTGAGAGTGCTGTTTTGTTGGATTTTGTTATTCCGGGGTGTTCAGCACGGCCGAATCGCCACAAGAAGCAGGCGCCACCACTATAGTCACTTACTCTTTTACGATTTTCCTTTCTTGGAGTTCTGACAACTAGTATTTCTCTCCCGATCAGAGCGGGACGAGTACTTATGTTCTCTAAGAATCATAGTGCAGGGCACAAACTGCGAGCTCTGTTGCCGGTAGTGGTTCACACTGTTCGAGGTATGCGACGTGACAGTACATTTCTGGAGCGAACACGACAGGACCAGTTCGTTATCGAGTCACATCATCCGAAAGACGTGGAGCGACAGCAGAGACCACCACTCATGGTCTATTGGATGGGGAAAATTTTTCGTCGGGCCCAGACGGGAGACGAACCCGACTTTTTCGCTTTCTAGACAGCACGTTACCACGTCTAGAACACCTTCCACTTAGGGTGCACTGCACTCTCATTCACATGTCCACACAGAGTAGAGTCACTAGGCTCGTTACAGGCATGATATCCTGATGTATCCTCTCTGTACTAACTCGTCACGCCGTCTCTCGTACCGGGGAACACATTAGAACGATGCAGAATCCTCATCTTGTGACTCGAATAGAGAAGAGTGTACCGTCCTTTCTTTGAACAACGACTGCAGATGTCCCGCGTCGGGAGTGATTCCAGATCATTGTTGTCACTGCTTCTTCTGTTACGTCTGACCCGACGGATCCACTCCATGCGCATAGCTCTGTGGAGTGACAAAGCGTTCATATAGACAGATCTGCTCTAGTCCATATCGCACATCTAGAGAGAGCAGAGGGCAGTTTAGAGAGAGATCTGAGATACGATTACTCACAATAAGAGATGAATATGATCGTTCCTGCACACAATTGTATGCGATGGTACTACACACTTCACGTTCTGTGTCTTCTCATGAGTTGGAAAATAGTGACGGTACTAAGTAGAAGTCGCGTAGGAGAGTAAGAAAGCGAGAATTACCAAGCTCGATCTGATGGTTGTCTTACCATCGGAATATGTATTTTCATTCTCTATTTCCATATCACGCGACAATTGTGAGAATCGTAGGCCCGTCACCAAAGCTGAGATCCGCCACTACAAATATGTAACCCGACTTCCGCACGTTCCAGTGGTTTCGTCCTATCAAGTAGCAAGGGGTAGAGAGGTATATAGAATAGATTTGACAGACTACAAAACCGCCATAAACTAGTCACGAGCGTCCCCAGACATAACTCGCAATAATGAATACATCAAATTGAGATCATGTAGATTCGAGGCTGTCATAGTATCTCGAATATCTATATCTTGTTCCCATAATCGGCAGAACGTGCACCAGAATCTTCAGGATAGATGCGACCGGTGGCGATCGACTAGAGATGCCCTATCCTACTCTTAACAGAATGGTGTATATGGTTTCATAGGGAAGAAAGATAGGTAGGGATGAGGCACAGAGAACACGTCAGCAAGAAAGTCATCGCCCACTTAACTTTTCTGCGTTCCTCAGGCACTACGCAGTGCTTCCAATGACTCTCTCAAGAGTCGTCTAGTTACAAGACAGATAAAGACAGAGACGATTAAGCAGAGAGAAGAGCAGACTGCAGACAGAAGAGATGAACTAGCAGAGGAGAAGAGGCATGAGAGCGGAGGGAGATAGAGTGCAAAATGAGAGTAGACGATCACAAGTAGATTGCAATCGAATAAGAGACATAGAACTAGCGCAGATTGCGAATGGCGGGAATGTTTTTGTGTTATACTTTCAATAAACAGCCTTAAGGCACACATTTGAAGTCGACAAAAAACCACAAACACAGCACCAACGCATCATACAAAAGTACATCTTTTCCAAAGATAAAACCAAAATGCACACGCTTGAACACACACAACATAAGCAAGAACAGCATATATTTATCTTCCGAAGGACATGAATTATTAGAGGGAGTGGGAGTGACAGCACCTCAGCGGGAAAGAGCGCAATCCCAGAAATGCTTCTATATATGAAACAAGACTAAACAGTTTGTAGTAACCATTCATTCAGTCCAGTCATGAGGACAGAATTAACCACATGTGAGAGCATGTGTTACGGAGAAGAGAACTTTCGTTGGTGATAAAACTGCTACATGCCATTAATTGATCGTATTTGTGAACAAGTGAATAGAAAAGATTTTTGTCTTCAAAAGAATATCCAAAAAGGACAAAAACATAGCTCTCCCCCGTTTACTGTCTAAATGAAATGATGCGTGTTCAATTAAGAGATACAATTTTAAATTTTGGTTAATATTTTTTTCAAATGCCATCCATTTTATTGTTTTAAAAATAAAGGATAAATTTTAGGGGACCAAACATTTGTTTTCTTGCCACGACACAAAGTTTTCCCCAAAAAGGGAAAAAAAACCAAAAGTGAATTTTTTAACCCCTGAAAGAGCCAAACATATCAAAAAACTTCTCGAATAAACTTTCTTGAGGGGTGGTGAGTTACACATGGGGACACTCACGGCATTGAAAAACCCCTCTCCCCTCCCGGGAAGGGCTAGAAAAAGGGGAAACCATCAACCACCCCCGCATGGGTCCTGAACTTTGGGGGGGGGGTTTAACTAGAAAGAGGGACAAGGGGAAACAAGAAACAAAAAAGAAGAATAAAGAGGAGAGAGACCAGACAACAGAAAAAACAGAGGATGAGTTTTGTTTTTGTGGGGGTGTAAGTGTGGGTGTGGTGTGTGTGTTGTTGTGTGGTGGGGTTTGGTGTGTTTGGTGTGTGTGGGTGTGGGTTGGTGGTTGGTGTGTGTGTGTTGTGTGTGCCCAAAAATTCATGCATATGTTTAAAAAAAATCCAGCATGTTTGCAATGGTAACATCAATTATTTCTACAAAATTATCATCTGAAAGCAGGGCCCGGGGTTTTTAGTATGTTTATTTTGTATGTTTTGTATTTTATGTATGTATTTTAGTATGGAGTACCCAACTTCATTTTAATAAAGAAGACAGTAAAATTTTTTACAATGATTCCCTCCTATTTTACAACCCCCAAGGGCATAGATAGATTTGATGAAAAAATAGATAGATAATAGGGTAGATAGATAGAAGAATAGATAAAGATAGATAGAAGATAAAGAAGATAGATAGATAGTAATAATAGATAGATAGATAGATAGAAGATAGATAGATAGTTTTGTAGATAGATAGATAGATATAAGGTGATTAGTAGATAGAAATAATAGATAGAAAGATGATTTAAAAATATCAAGCCAAAGGTGTTGTTTGGTGTTGTTGGTTATCTTTTATTTGTCTTGATCTTGGTTGTTTTATTTTCTTTACCCTTTGTTTTTATTTTTTTCTCTTTACAGGCAGAGAACCCCCCTTGTACGGTAACCTGTAACCCAGTACCCCTGCCCATGGGGATAAACCCCCCAACCAAAAAATCCGCCTGGGGAGGGATGGGGTCCGCCGGTTTTTGTTTGCCCAAGATACCCAATGACAAAAAAACACCAGAAATTTCCATACCGGGTCGGCCGTTCGCCGGGTTACCAAAGACCGCGCCTTTTTTGTTGCTCATCAGGACAGATTCAAAAATCCAGAGTAAAAGCAGCAAAATTCGGCCAAAAAAAAACACCAACATTGGACTAATTAACCCCCCCCTCACAAAGTGGAAAAAACTGACCAGAGGTAGAATCCCGGGGGACAATCCTTCTCCCGCGAATTTAGGGGAAAACATTTGGGGGAAAAAAGACCCCGAAACCCCCAAAATTTTCACAGGGGGGGAAAAATAAAATGAACACCGTGGGGGTTTTCGCACAAAAACCCTAACCCCATGGGTTAAAACCCGGGGCCCCCCCAGACTTTAAAATCGCTGAGAGCCCCCCTTTTTCATAACAAGAAGGTGCCCCCCAAATTCCTGCCGAGAACCGTAGAAAAAAATTTTTACCCCAAAATATTTGAATCAAAAAAGAAAGCACCCGTTGTGCCGGGGTGGAAGAAGGGGGAAAGGGG
>CM054159.1:29113118-29135618 GCA_028751875.1 Rapana venosa
AGAGAAAGGAGAGAAGGGGAAAAAGGGGAGAAAAAGAGAAAAGAAGAGGAAGAAAAAAGGGGGAGAAAAGGAAGAAGAGGAAAGGAAAGAAGGAGAAGAGAAAGGAAAGAAAGAGGGAGAAAGAGAGGAGAGAAAAGAAGAAAGGGGAAAGGGAGAAAAGAGAAGAGAAAGAAGAGAAAAAAGGGGAAAAGGAACAAAAAAAGAGAAGAGAAGAGAAGAAGAGGAGAAAGAGAAGAGAAAGAAAGAGAAAAAAAAGGGAAAAGGAGAGAAAGGAAAAGGGGAAAAGGAAAAAAGGAAAGAGGAGAAAGAGGAGAGAAGAGAAGAGGAGAAAAAAAAGAAAAGAAAAAAGAGGAAGAAAGAGAAAAAGAAGAGGAGGGAAGAAGAAGAGAAAGAAAGGAAGAAAAAGAAGGAGAAGAGAAAAAAAAGGAAAAGGAAGAAAGAGAAAGAGGAGAGAAAAAGAGAAAGGGGAGGGAAGGGAAAAAAGAAAGAAAAAGGGGAGAGAAAGGGAAAGAAAAAAAAGAGAAGAGAGGGAAAGGAGAAAAAAAGAGGAAGAAAAAAAGAAAGAAAAAAGAAAGAGAAAGGGAAGGGGAAAAAGGGAAAAGAGGAAGAGAAAAGAAGAAAAGGAAAGGAAGAAAGAAAAGGAAAGAAGAGAGAGAAGAAAGAGAGAAAGGAGAGAAGAGAAGAGGAAAAAAGGGAGACCATAAATAGGACCGATTGACATGGTGTTGTAGACCGAATCTTGTTTTGAAATAAGGGCTGTTGACCCCCAAATGGCCGAAGGGTGTTGAAGGCGTGAGGGGGTTTTTATTCGGCCTTGATGTTTTCATCTTTTCCCCCCCTTTTTACTGACGACATTGCCCATAAATAAACTTGGTGATTTCTTTGTTTTTTTTTTGCTGCAGTCGCAGGGGTCATGGTTTTGTTTTCACCCTCAGTCTCCGTTTTCCCCCGTTTTTATTTTGGAAGGCCCATCTTTTCGCTTTGTCGAAACACGACAAAGTTTCTTGGGCGTCTTGTTGCCGGGGAGAAAAGGGCTGATGTCGTCTGCGAATCAGGTCTTCCAGCTGTTTCATGAGGGTCCAGTGCTTCCCCTGCCTGTGGCTTGCCGCTTTTCCCATAACCCCCAACATAAGATGGTTGCGACAAAGACGCCCGACAAACACCCGGTCATACGGAAAAGGGGTTCTGTCATTTTCCCTTCAGGGTTTTGACTTACAGGGGGCACTTCATATAGCGCGGGATGAGGGGATGAATTTTGGGGGAAAACCATAGTGATGTCATTTCCAAATGACATTCTGCTACGCTGTCAAATCCCTTCGGGAATCGAAAAGACAGACTGAAAAAGGGGGGTCGCCATCCAGGACTCCCAAATGATGTGCCATTGTGGGTTTTGATCTTGCATGTTTGCTTCCAAAACCCTGCCTTTTTTCACCCCGAAGTGTCTTTCCATCTTTTTCATCGTCTACAGTTTTCTTGTCAGCATTTTCCCGGGGGATGGACATACATTCCTCTCCAGTTGTTTTGCAGGGGACGGGCCCCCTTTTTTTGGGCAGTTTTACGAGTGGCCTTTCCCCAGTCTTTGGTCACTCTCTTGCTCCCAATCTTGTATAATGGAAAAACATCTCATGGAATTTGGTGTCATGCTTCGGGTGGCGGGGTCTCGCTTTGCCTGTTTTGAGTACTTGGGCTTTGGGATCTCTTCTTGGTAGGGGGGCCGGTGTTATGCCAAGGTTTCAGTAGGTGGGGAGTCGGGCGGCATGGGTGTGCGATCTGTTAGCTTTTCTTTAATGCCTCCCCATCTTCTCCTGTCCTCCCACCTGAAAGGGTATTCCCATCTTACTTTACGGGGCAGTAGGTTTTTGTTTTTTCCTAAGAGTTCTCGGATCTCGTACCCCTTTCATATTTTTTTGGGCCCTCTGCGTCTTGTTCCCCTGATCAGTTCCTCAAAATTTTTCTTTTCTTGTCTCTTCTTGCTTTTCTCTTACCCCCGGTTTTTGCCCGAACAGCTTGCAGTTTCTGTTTTTTCTTGATCTTGTTTCGTTGATCTGACTTTCAGCTTTTTTCTGGGTAGTGCCCATGTTTCTGTTGTCAGCCACTGTTTGTATTTTCTTGTTTTTTTTCCCCAGTATGTTTGGCATTTGTTTTCCCAGGCCCCGCAACCTGCCTTTTGCTCTTCGGTTTTTGGCAGCTGGCAAAGCACACGAAGTTTTTCCCTCATTCGAGCCTAAATTCTCTATTTTTTTTTTTCCCTTCAACTTTGCAATTGAACTTGTTGGGTCCTGCCCGGTCGATGTGGGTTTGACTTGTCTTGAGGATGGGAACAACAAGATGATGGGCTATCTGCATCTCTCCCCGCTTTCCCGACATCAGCGGCCCTTCTCCCCTTTCGCCCCATGGGGATTGGCAATCTGGTTTTCTGTCTTGCCCTGGGGGAAGTCCCTGTGTCTTTTAAACTTTTTGGGGGGAAAATGGGCCTTAATGACCAGGGCTTAAAAATGCAAAATTCTGTTAAAAATTCTCCATTTCATTTTTTTCTCCAGGCCATATCTCCCAGATCGTTCTTGTTTGTGTTGTCGTCCCCCCTTTTGGGGTTCATGTCCCCCATTAGTATTTTAGGCCCTCTTTGGGCTTTGTCCAGAGGTCTGGCTTGTTTGGGAATTTTCTTTTTTTTCAAACCCGCTGTTTTGTTGGAGCGTACACTAAGGATGGTAACTTTCTGCCTTTTGAGTTGAAACGTGCTTGGGATCCCTGGTGGCACTGGTCCCAGGGAAACAGTGCTTGCGTTTTCTTCGGGTTTTCATCACAGCGCTACTCCAGTGTGGGGGCTGGCCTTCTTTCCCGTCCCAAATAACTGAAGTGTCTCCACCGCAAGTTTTTTCTGCCCGGGTTTCCCTTCCTCTGGTCTGCACAGGGCCCAAGGTCTTTAGGTTTACCTTTATTTCTCTATACCTTGCTGTTTTTCCAGTTTTTGTACAGGTTCTGATGTTCCAGGCCCTTCCGGTTGTTGCTTGGGTTTTTAAAAGGTTGTGGCGCACTGGCCCCCGAAGGCTTTTTACCCTCATTGTCTAGGCTCACCCAAAAGGGCCCTTCCCCCCCCAGTCGCTCGTAAGAGGGAAGTTGCAGTTTCCGTAAAAAGAGTTTTTAATGAATGGTCGTTAGCCCAAACTCCCCCCAACCGGAGGGCCAGGGGCATCGTTTATCTGGCTCCTCCCCCCCCCAAACCCTTTTTTTCATGGGTTTAACCGCCCGAGGCCGAAGCCCCCCCCCCCACATGCTCTGGGGGTCATTTAAGCATGCAACCCTCCCCCCGACAAGGTGAACACCTCGGCAGGGTTGACTTTTCTTGGGTTATTTTTTTCATTTACATGGGTTTTGTGGTTTTTACCTAACATGGGGTTTCATGGGTTTTTCATTTACATGGGTTATTGGGTTTTTTCAATACAAGGTTTTTCATGGGTTTACATTTAATGGGTAAAGTGGGTTTTTTTTTTTACATGGGTAATGTGTTTTTCATTTTAATGGTTATTTGTTTTACATTTTCTGGGTTACATGGTTTTACAATTAAAGGTTACATGGGTTTTACATTTAATGGGGTTTTGGGTTTTTTCATTTTCAGGGTTATATATTTTTTTATTTTCATGGGTTTATAGTTTTTTCATTTACATGGGGTTTTATTTTTAAATTTACATGGTTACATGGATTTACTTTATATGGGTTTCTGATTTTACATTTACTTGGGGTTTCATGGGTTTTGCATTTACATGGGGTTTTAAATTTTTACATTTTTCATGGGGGATTTGGGGGGTTTCATTTACTGGGGGCTATGGGTTTTCATTTTCGGGTTTTCATGGATTTTCATTACAGGGTTCATGGTTTACATTTACATGGGTTATATGGGTTAATATACATGGTTTTTAAAGGTTTATTTTGCATGGGTTATATGGTTTTTACATTTCGGGGTTACATGGTTTTACATTTTAAGGGGGTTCATGGGTTTTTCTTTTTAAAGGGGTTTTATTTTGGGTTTTTCTATACATGGGTTATATGGTTTTTAATTTTTCTGGGTTTTTGTGGGTTTAATTTTACATGGGGTTTTATGGGTTTTATTCATGGGGGATTGGTTTTTTAAAATTTATATGGGGTTTCAGGATTTACATTTTAAAGGTTCATGGTTTTGCTTTTCAGGGTTACATGGGTTTTTCATTTTTCGGTTATATGTTTTACATTTACATGGGGTTATATGGTTTTTCATTTAAAGGGTTACATGGATTTTTCTTTACTTTTGGTTTTTCATTTACATGGGGTTTTATGGTTTTACATTTACATGGGTTATAGGTTTTTTCATTTCATGGGGTTTTAAAGGTTTACATTTACATGGGGTTTAGGGTTTTACATTTACATGGGGGCATATGGGTTTACATTTACAGGGTACATGGGTTTTTTCTTTTTCATGGTACAATTGGTTTTTCATTTACATGGTTTTATGGATTTTTTAATTTTCATGGGGTTTTAGGGTTTTACATTTTCATGGGTAATATGGGTTTTATTTTACATGGGGTTATGGGGTTTACATTACAGGGTTTCTGGGTTTTTATTTACAGGGTTACATGGGTTTTATATTTACATGGGTTATATGGTTTTAAATTTTCAGGGGGTTTTAAAGGGTTTTTGGGATTTTCGGGTTTACATGGATTTTTTCATTTACAGGGGGTTTCATGGTTTTTTCATTTACATGGGTTAATGGGTTTTGGCATTTACAGGGTTTACATGGATTTTACATTTACTGGGGTTTTGTGGGTTTTTTACTTTTTACAGGGGTTTATATGGATTTTTATATTTACAGGGGTTTGTGGGTTTTAAAATTTACAGGGGTTATAGGGGGTTTTTTATTTTAAAGGGGGAAATAGGGTTTTTAACATTTACGGGGTTAAAAAGGATTTTACTTTTTACAGGGACAGGGTTTTCATTTACTGGTTATATGGGTTTTAATAAAAAAGGGGTTTTATATGGGTTTAAATTTTTCAGGGGTTAATTTTGGGTTTTAGATTCCAGGGGTTTAAAATTTTTTTTTAAATTTTAACATGGGTTTATTTTTTTAAAATTTTTAAAAGGGGGTTTTAGGGGTTTTACATTCACAAATCGGTTTTCGGGCACTTTTTTTTAAATTACCCTTTATTAAATTTCTTCTGGCAAAAAATCCTATTAATTCCCCTTTGGGGCCCCGTTTTTCAGACAAAAAAGAAAGAAAGGGGGGAAAGAAAAGAAAAAAAGGGAAAGGGAAAGGGAAAGGAGAAAAGGGAAAGGGAAAGGGGAAAGAAAAAGGGAAAGGGAAAGGGGAAAAGGAGAAGGAAAGGGGAAGGGAAAAAACAAAAAAGTATTTCACTCAACCAATCAAAAAAACGAAGGAAAAGTCTTTGGGCTTGTTTTTGGTTTTTTTGGGTTTTTAAAAATTATTATTATTATTTTTTATTTTTTTTTAAATCATTTTGAAAAGAGAATGACGTTACCTTTTAAGTGAAATTTTGCCATTATTGTAAGAGACAGTTTTTAAACCCTCAAAACGGCACCTTTTGGGGTCCCGGGTGACTTTCAAAAACGCCGTGAAAAGCGTTGAACCTTCCCGAAATCACTGAGATTTGATCTCCCCCTTATGGATGGGCAAAGAACACAAAAGCGAAAAGCAGAACATTTCTAAACAAAGTAAAAAGACATTTAAGTATGAGGAAATGTTGTCCACTTGTTTGCAACAGTGATTTTTTTGGGTTTGAGAAAGGGGACGAGGGAAAAATTTTGACATAAAGCTGAAACAGTAATTGGGCAGTATGGAAGTCAATTTAGTTTCGAGTCTTGAGTTTTGAAATCATTGGGGAGGGGTCATTTAGTACGAAATCATTGAATAAAAGTCAAATTTGGGTTTTGATCCTTTAGGTTTTGGGTTCATTGAAATATGGGGGCATTGGGGTTTTGACATTGGGTATGAGTCAAAGGGTATGAGTCAAGGGGGATGATCATTGAGGGAAAGAGTCATTGAGGGATATTTATTTTGGGGGTTTAGTTTGGGTTTTTGAGTCATTGGGGATGAGTCTTGAGGGAAGATCATTGGGTATGAGTCATTTTTATACGATTAATTTAATTTCGATCTGAGTACGAGTCATTGGGTATGAGTCATTTTTGGGATGAGTCATTAGTATGGTCAAAGGGGATGGGCCAATTTTGGGAGATTTATTGGGGATGAGTCATTGAAAAATAAGTCCTTTTGGGGATGAGTTTATTTGGGAAAAGAGTCATTTGGGGAGTTTATTGGTAGGGTCATTGAGTTTGAATTTATTGGGTAGAGTCATTGGGGGAAAGATCATTGGGGTATGAGTATTGAGTAAGGTTCTTGGGGTTTTGAGCATTGAGTACGAGTCATTGGGGATTAAATCAAATTTGGGGGTGAGTCATTGGGAAAGAGTAATTGATATGAGTCATTGGGGGATGAGTCCTTGGGGATGATAAATTTATTTTGAGCCATTTGGTATGTTTATTGAGTTTGAGCCCTTTAGTATGAGTCATTGAGTCTATGATGATGGGGTCGGGGGCCCCCCAAAAACCCGGGGGTTGAAAAAAGTCGTAGAGGGTGGCTCCCCCCTCCTCTTGCTGCGGAGAACCAGCCTTTTTCCCGGGGGGATCACTGAGACGCGGGGACTCTTTAAAAATGTAGCCTGGACCCTCTGAGAAAAGAAGTCATGGACGTCACGGGGCGATGTTTATCAAATGAACACTCTGCAAACCCAAAATTTGGGAAGATAGATAAGGGGAAAACAAAATTTGTGTCCCCTCTGTCGTCTGTCTGTTTTTTTTCTGGCTGTTGTTGCTTCTGGCTTCTGTCTATCATCTACTATCAAAACTCTCTATCCTTTTATTCCTCCCCTACTATCTATCTATCTATCTATCTCCTATCTCCTTTCTCCCTATCCCATCTTCTTCTATTCTCTCTATCCCCTCTACTCTCCCACTCTCTATCATCTATTTTCTTATCATTATCTATCTTCTATCTATCTACTATCTATCTATCTATCTATTCTTAACTATCTTTCCCATTTATCCCAAATTTTACTATTTCTCCTATCCCCTCTCTATCTTCTCTCTATCTCTCCCATCCCTTTTTTATCTATCCAAACTATCTATTTATCTTTTCAAACCATCTATTATCTATCTATCTATCTATTTTCTATCCTATCTATCTACTATCGGGCTATCTATTATCTATCATCTCTCTCTATCTCTCTTTATCTCTCTCTCTAAACTATCCTTTTATCTATCTAATTTTCTATCTATCTATCTATCTATTATCATCTATTATCTACTGGGGTTTTGTGGGTCTGGGGTGGGCTATCTATTTTATCTATCAAACTGTCTTGGTTTGCCCGGGCTTTCTATCATCTTAAACCTAACTAAACTATCTATCTATCTATCTATCTATCAACTATCTATTATTTTTTCTATCTATCTATCTATTATTTGTCCTGTCTGTTCTGTCTATCTATCTATCTATCCCATCTATCGCCTGTTTTGTTGCTTCTATTACCTATCTAACTATCTATCAAACTTTCTATTTTATCTATCTTCTATCTATCCACTATCTATTATCTATCTATTTTCTATCTAACTTCTAAACTAACAAACTATTTTATCTATCTATTTTCTATCTGTCTAAACTGCCGGTTGGGCTGTCTGTCTATCTATTTTTCTAAATTTTTCCTGTCCCGTCTGTTTTGTCTATCTATCTATTTATTTTATTTTATCTGCCTGTCTGTCTGTCTGTCATCTATTATCTACTATCTATCTCTGATGTCTGTCTGTCTATCTATCTATCTATCTAAAATTTTCTATCTATCTATCTAAATTTTCTATCTATCTATCTATCTATCATCTATTTTATCTGCCTTCTGTCCCGTCTATCTATCTATCCCATCTATCTTTCTGATTCTGTCTTCTGTCTATCCCATCTATCTATCAACTATCTATCTTTCTATCTATTATCTATCTTCATATATTATTTTTGATTTCTGTTTTGTCAATTTTATCTATCTATCTTTCTAATCTATCTGCCTGTCTGTCCATCTAAACTATCTAAACCCGTCTGTCTTTTGTCTGCTTTTATCTACTTCTGTCTGTCTGTCTACTATCTATCTATCTGTCCCGTCTATCTGTGGTTTCTATCTATCTACATCTATCTATCTATCTATCTACATCATCTACTATCTTCTATCATCTAAATTTTCTATCTATTTTTTTGGGTGTATGTGTGTTTTTTGGTGGTGTAAGTGTGTCCCATGTGTGTCATTGGGGTTTTATGTGTGTCTAAGTGTGCTATGGGTGTGTATGTGTTGTCCACTTTTTAATGTCACGGGAAAAAAGACAAACCAAAGGGCAGCTGAGCGGGGGTCTGTGTGTGTAGGGGGTAGGGTTCGGTAGGGGGGGGGGTAGGGGGATTTGGGGAGGTAGGGAGGGTAAAATTTTGGGGGAGGGGGGGTGGGTAGGTGGGTAGGTAGGTGGGCAGGGAAAATGGTAGGTAGGGAGGGAGGTAAGGGGGGTAGGGACGGGGAAGTAAAGAGGGGGGTTTTGGTAGGGAGGTAAATGGTGGGTGGGGGGTAGGTAGTAGGGGGGGAGGGGGGTAGGTAGGGAGGGGGTGGGTAGGTAAAGTAGGTTGGGGGGGTTTGGGGGGGTTAAATAGTTTGGGGAGGGGGTGGGGGAGGGAGGGGAGGGGAAAGGTTTGTAGGTGGGTGGGGAGGGAGGGAGGTAAAGGGAGGTTTGGTGGGTGGGGAGGGAGGGGGGGTTTGGGGGGGGTTTTGGGAGGTAGGTAGGTAGGTGGGGGGGTTGGGGGGTAAAGGGAGTAGGGGGGTGGGGGGGTTAGGGAGGTAGGTAGGTAGGAGGGGGGGTGGGTTGGGGGTAAATTTTGGTTGGTAGGTGGGTGGGGAGGTAGGTAGGGGGGTTAGGGAGGTTAGGTAGGGGTTGGGAGGTAGGGTTATTTGGTAGGTGGTGTTGGTAGGTGGGTAGTGTTAAGTGGGTGGGAAGGGAGTGGTTGGAGGAGTAGGTGGTGAAAGTAGGTAGGTGGGTAGGGGTTGTGGGTGGGAAGGATTTTGGTGGGGGTGGTAGGTGGTAGGTGGGGAAGGGAGGTAGGTGGTGGAGGGGGTGTGGGGGTGGGAGGGTGTGGTGGGGGGTTGGAGGTAGGGGGGGGTGGGTAGGGGGGGGGGGGGGTGGGGTGGGAGGTAGGGGGGAGGTGGGGTGGTGGGATGGGTGATGGGGGGGGGGTTGGGTGGGTGGTGGGGGGGGTGGGTGGGTGGGGGGGGGTGGGAGTTGGTGGGGGTGGTGTGGGTTAGGGAGTGGGGTGTAGGTGGGAGTTTGAGTGGGTTGAAAGGTGGGGTGGGGAGGTAGGTGGGGTTGGGTAGGAGGGGTTTTTAAGGTGGGGGGTGGGAGGTAGGTGGGGGGTTAGGGGTAGGTAGGTGGGGGGTTAGGGATAGTAGGGGTGGGGTAGGTAGGGTAGGTAGGTGTGGGGGTTAGCGGGTAGGTAGGTGGGGGTTGGGAGGTGGTGGTGGGTGGGAGTAGGTGGGGGTAGGTGTAGTGGGGGTAGGGGTGGTGGGTGGTGGGAGGTAGGTGGGGAGGGGGGTGGTGGGGGGTAGGAGGTAGGGGGTGGTAGGGGGTGGGGTGTGGGAGGAGTGGGGGTAGGGAGTGGGGGTGGGTAGGAGGTGGGGGGGGGAGTGTAGGGGTTAGGGGTAGTGGGTTAGAGAGGTAGGGGTGGGGGTGGTGGGGGGAGGTCGAGGGGGGGGAGGGGTGGTAGGTGGGTAGGGGTGGGGGGGTGGTGGGGGGGGGGGGGGTGGTGGGGGGTGGGGAGGTGGGGGGGGGTGGTGGGGGGGGGTGGTGGGGGTGGTGGGGGTAGGTGGTGGGGGGGGGGTGTGGGGGGTTGGTGGTTGGTAGGAGGGGTGTTTGTGGGAGTGGTGTGGTGGGGGTGGTGGTGGGTGGGGGGTGGGTTTTGGGGTGGGGGGGGGAGGGCTGTGATGTGAGGGGGGGTCGGGGGGTGGGTGGGTGTGGGCGGCTGGGGGATGGGGGGTGCGGGTGAGGCTGAGGGGGCGGGGGGTGGGGTGTGGGGGTGAGGGGTCGAGGGCTGGTGGAGGTTGCGGGGTTTGGTGGGTGGGGCGGGAGTGTTGGGAGGGTGTGGTGGGGGTTAGGGTGGGGTGGGAGGGGGGGGAGTGGGTGGAGGGTTGGGGTGATGGGGCGGCGCTGGGTGGTTATGGGATTTGTGGTGGTGTGGCGTGGGCTAGGCGAGGGAGGGGGGGGGTGGTGGCGGGGGGGGGGTGTGGTGGGTGGTTGGTGTGGGGTCGTGATGGGAGGGGGGGTGGGTTTGTGGCGCTTGGGTTAGGGAGTTGGTTCTGTTTTGGGCGGTTTTTTTTGGCATGTTTTTGTTTTTTTTGCAGGTTTGTTTTGATCTTTTTAGTATTAGGGTAAGTGTATATGAGGGTATCATTTCTTTTTTTTTTTTTTTTAGTTTTATTTTTTTTGTTTGTTTCGTTTATTATTTTTTTTTTATATTTATTATTTGGTTATTTTTATTTATTTTTTTTTAGGTATGGTTTTTTAGTATTTTAGGTTTAGTTTGGTAGGGATTTTAGGGGTTTTTATGTTAGATTTTTTTTTTAGTTAGGGGTTTTTTATAGGTGTTGATTTGTTTTTTTAGGGGTAGATAGTTTTAATTTGTTAGGTGTAGGGAGAGTAGTGTGGGTGGGTGGGTAGGGAGGTAGTAGGTGGGGGGGGGGGTGTTAGGGAGGTAGATGGTAGGTTGTTAGGTAGGTAGTTTGGTTGTTAGGTAGGTAGTTAGGTAAGGTGGGTAGGTTTGGTGGGTTGGTGGGTAGGTAAGTAGGTATGTGGGTTGGTAGGGAGGTTGGTGGTTGAAGGAAAATGTAGGTTGGTGGGTAGTTGGATGTAGGTGTGAGGGTGGGTAGGGAGAGTTAGGTGGGTGGGTAGGGGAGTTGGTTGGTGGGTAGGGGAGGTTGGTTGGTGGGTGGGAGGTTGGTTGGTGGGTAGGGAGGTTGGTTGGTGGGTAGGGAGGTTGGTTGGTGGGTGTGGAGGGATGTAGGTTGGGCGGTTAGGGAGGTAGGTAGGTGGGAGGGTAGGGATGTCAGGTTGGGGGTTAGGAGGTAGGTAGGTGGGGGGTTAGGGGGTAGGTGGGTGGGGAAAGGAGGTAGTGCGGTAGGCTAGGGGGAGATTGTTGGGTGGTAAGGGAGGTAGGTGGGTGGGATGGGAGGTAGTTGGGGGGTATGGAGGTAGGTGGGTGGGGGGTTAGGGAGTAGGTGGGGGTTAGGGACGGTAGGTGGGTGGGGGGTATGGAGTTAGGTGGGTGGGGGGTTTAGGGAGGTAGGTGGGTGGGTAGGGAAGGTAGGTGGGTGTGTATGTAGTTGGTGGGGGGTATATGGATGGTATGTGTGGTGGGGTTTAGGGAGGTACGGTGGGGGTTAGGGAGGTAGGTGGGGTGGGTAGGGAGGTAGGTGTTGGGTGGGTAGGGAGGTAGGTGGGTGGTTAGGGGGTAGGTGGGTGGGTGGGTGGGTAGGGGAGGTAGGTAGGTGAGTGGGTCGGGATGTAGGGTGGGTGGGTAGGAGGGTAGGTGGGTGGGTAGGGAGGTTATGGTGGTGTTTGGTGGACGTAGATGGGTGGGTTAGGGAGGTAGGGGGGTGGGACGGTGAGGTGGTGGGTGGGATTGGAGGTAGATGGGTGGGTAGGGAGGTAGGTAGGTTGGTGGGTGGGTAGGGAGGTAGCGTGGGTGGGTAAGGGAGGTAGAGGGTGGGTAGGGAGGTAGGTAGGTGGGTTGGGTAGGGAGGTAGGTGGGTGGTAGGAGGTATGGTGGGGTTGGTTAGGGGGTAGGTTGGGGGTTAGGGAGGTAGGTGGGTGTGGTAGGGAGAGTAGGTAGGTGGGTGGGTTGGGAGGTTTGCGTGGGTGCGTATGGGAGGTAGGTGGGGGGTTAGGGAGGTAGGTAGGTGGGTGTGGGTGGGAGGTAGGTGGGTGGGTAGGGAGTAGTTGGGGGGTAAGCGGTAGGTGGGTGGGGTTAGGGAGGTAGGTGGGTGGGTAGGGAGGTAGGTAGGTGTGTGGGTAGGGAGGTAGGTGCGGTGGATAGGAGGTAGGGTGGGGGGTTAAGGCGGTAGGTGGGGTGGGTGTGGAGGTTAGCGTGGGTGGGGTAGGCAGGTAGGTGGGGGGTTAGGGAGGTAGGTGGGGGGTTGGGAGGTAGGTGGGTGGTTAGGGCGTAGGTGGGGGGTTAGGGCGGTAGTGTGGGGGGTAGGGAGGTAGGTGGGAGGCGGTGGGTAGGGATGGTAGGTGGGGGGTAGGAGGTAGGTGGGTGGGTAGGGAGGTAGGTGGAGGGTAGGGATGGTAGGTGGGTGGGTAGGGCCAGGTAGTAGGTGGGTGGGTAGGAGGTAGGTGGGTGGGTAGGGAGGTAGGTGGTGGAACGAAGGGGGTAGGTGGGGGGGTTAGGGGAGGTTGGTGCGGGGATAGGGAGGTAGGTGGGTGGGTAGGGAGGTATGTGGGTGGGGACGGGAGGTAGTGGGTGGGTAGGGAGGTTACGGTGGGACTGGAAGGGAGGTAGGTGGGTAGGGAGGTAGGTGGGTGGGTAGGGGAGGTAGGTAGGTGGGGTAGGGAGGTAGGGGTGGGTGGGAAGGGAGGTCGGTGGTGGGTAGGAGGTAGGTGTGGTGGGAAGGAGTTAGGTGGGGTAGTCGGTAGGGAGGTAGGTAAGGTGGGTAGGGAGGTAGGAAGGTGGGTAGGAGGTAGGTGGGTGGGTAGGGAGGTAGGTGGGTGGAAGGGAGGTAGGTGGGGGGGTACGGTAGGTAGGTGGGGGAAGGGAGGTAGGTGGGGGGTAGGGAGGTAGGTGGGGGTAGGGAGGTAGGTGGGGGTTTAGGGAGGAACTCACGGGCACACAGAGGTTGTGAACACGGGAGTAGAGGAAAGAGTAGGGGCAGGTGCAGTAGTGGTCAGTGCACTGAGAGTTAGTCCCCCTGCAGTCCTCATGGATGGAGCAATACTTCCTTAGCCAGTCTGCAACACACAGACATACCACAGACATACCTCAGACATACCACAGACATACCACAGACATAGCTCAGACATACCTCAGACATACCACAGACATACCACAGACATACCTCAGACATACCTCAGAAATAACACGACTTACCTACGAGACATACCACAGACATACAGTCACACAGACACACCAAGACATACAGGACATTACCACAGACATACCACAGGGACATTCCTCAGACATACACAGGACCATACCACAGACATACCCTCAGACATTACCACAGGACATACCTCAGACATACAGTCACACAGACACACACAGAATACTGACATACCACAGACTTACAGTCACACGACATACAGTCCACAGACATACCAACAGACATACCTCAGGACATTCCTCAGACATACACAGACATACCACAGACATTACTGTCACACAGACACACCACCAGACTACAGACAGTGTACACAGGGCAATACAGTCACACAGACATACAGTCACACAGACATACAGGGTTGAAAAAACCCGGGGAAATAGAAAATTTTGGGGATTAAAAAGAAAAAAAATTTAAAATTTAGTAAAGAAAAAAGAAAAAAGGGTAAAAAAAAGAAAGATTGAAAAAAAAAGAAAAAAGGGGAATAAAAAGCCCCCCAAAATCGGAATAAAAAACCCCCGGGGGGAATTTGGTGGGGAAAAAAAAAAGGGGTTTGGGTTTTAAGACTTCCCCCCAAAAAGTTAAAAAAAAAGAAAAAATTTGAAACAACCCCGGTTCGAAACCGTAAAGCTCCCCCCGGGGAAAAAAACGGATTTAAAAAAAGCCAAAGAAAAAAGAAAGAAAAAATTCAAAAAAACCCAAAACCCATAAACAAAAAAACCAACAAAAAAAAAAACCTAAAGCCAACGAAAAAGCCCCCCACCCCCAACAAACTCCCACAGAAAAACCACAGCAAAAACAAAAAACCCCCAAAAACCACACAACAAAAAAAAAAAACATCCAGACCAAGACAAAAAAACCCAAAACAGACACACAGACACACCACAGTCAAACAGAATACCACAGACACCAGAAACCCCCAGACACACAGACATAACAGAAACACAGACAACCACAGACACACAGACATACCACAGAACACCACAGACTTTACCACAGACATCCACGACATACCACAGACAAAAACAAAGACCACCACAGAACACACAGACAAAAACACACAGACACCACGGGACAAAACCACAGACCACAGACATACCACAGACACACAGACATACACAGACATACCACAAACAACATACCACAGAAAACAACATAGAATACCACAGACACACAGACAACAGACACACAGACACACCACAAAAAACAGACATACCACAGAACCCAACATACCCACAGACACACAGACAACCACAGACACAGACATACCACAGCACCGCATACCACAGAACACAGACATACCTCAGACACACAGACATACCACAGACAACAAGACAACACACCCCACAGACAACCACAGACACACAGACATACCACAGACCACAGAATACCACAGACAACAGAACCCAGACACACAGACAACCCACAGAAACACAAACAAAAACCACAGAACACAAAACATACCACGGGACACCACAGACATACCACGACACACGAACACACCACAGACATACCACGAACAAGACACACCACAGAACACAGACATACCACAGACACACAGACACAACACAACACACAGACAACCACAGACACACAGACATACCAAGACACACCAACAACCACAAGATCCCACAGACATAAAAAGACACAGACATACCCAGACATACCACAGACAACAGACACCAAAGACACACCAGACATACCACGACACACGACACAACACAAGACAAACACAGAACACACGGGACATACCACAAACCACAGACATACCACAGACACAAGCAGCCACACCACACAAAACCAAAACCACAGACACACAGATCAACCACAGACACACAGACATACCACAGACACAAACAACACACAGAAACACCACAACACACAGACAACAAAACACAGACATACCACAGACACACACCACGGGCACACAGACAACCCCCAGACACACGAAATACCACAGAACCCCAGACATACCACAGACATCCCAAACTGACCAACCAGAAACCCACAGACACACAGACACAAGCATACACAGACACACAGACAACACACGACACACAGACATCCCAGGACACACAGACAATACCACAGACAAACAGAAAACCACACACCACATACCACAGACAACCACAGACACACAGACATACCACAGACACACTCATAAACGACACCACAGACATACCCAAGCATCCCACAGACACAAGAATACCACAGCCCACACAGACACACAAAACAAACCACAAGGACACACAGACACCACCCCCAGACCACACAGACAAACCACAGACAACCCCACAGCCCCAAAAACCACAGAACCATACCACAGACACACAGACATACCCCCAGACACACGGGACATTACCCACAACACACAGACATACCACAGACACACAGACATACCACAGACACCAAGACATTACACACACACAGACATCCACAGACACACAGAATACCAAAAAAGACTTTACAACAGCCCACACAGACAACCACAGACACCGACATACCACAGACATACCACAGACACACAGAATACCACAGGCACACAGAATCCACAACACACAGACACACAGACACACAGACTTTACCACAGACAAACAGACATACACAGAATACCACACCACAGACAACACACCTCAGCCCATACCACGGGAAAACACAGACATCCCAAAACAGACATACACAGACCACAGACATACCACAGACACACACAGACACACAGACATACCACAGACAACCACAGCATACCAAGACATACCAAAGGACACACAGAAAACACAAAACACAGACACAGTCTCACGAATACCACAGAAAACCACAGACATACCCACAGACACCACAGCACTACCACAGACAACCACAGACATACCACAGACAACAGACATACCACAGACACACAGACATTCCACAGGACACACAGACATACCACAGACATACCACAGACATACCAAGGACACACAGACATCACGGGACATACCACAGACACACAGACATACCACAGGACACACAGCATCCCAAAGCCACAACATACCAAACAGACACACAGACATACCACAGACAAAACAGACATACCACAGACACACAGACATCCCAAACAGACACACAGACTTTCCAACCACCACAGACATACCCCCAGACAACAAGACATACCACAGACACACAGACATCCACAAACATACCACAGGACAACACAGACATACCACACATCCCACAGACATACCACAGCCCATACCACAGACATACCACAGACACACAGGACATACCAAAAGACACACAGACTACCACAGAATACCACAGACACACAACATACCACAACATAACAAAAAGACATACCCAAAAGACATCCACAGACATACAAGACATAACACGACACACAATACCACAGACACACAGAAACACAGAAAAATACCACAGACATACACAGCAAAAACAGACCAAAATACCACAGACACCACAGACATACCAAGACCCCACAGACATACCACAGACAACACAGACACACAACTTACCACAGACAACAGCATACCACAGACATACCACGCACACAAGACACACGGGAATAACCACAGACACACAAATACCATAGACACACAGACATAACAGAACACAGACAAACACAGACATACCAGACACAAGACATACCACAGACACACAGACATACCACAGACACACAGACACACCACAGACACACAGACAACCACAACCACCGACACAACCAGCCCAACAGCATACCACAGATATACAGACACACAGAATACCATAGACACACAGACATACCAAGACACACGGGACATACCACAGACTTTCCCAGACATACCACAGACACACCACAGACACACAGACATCCACAGATACATCAACACGACCACAAACAGAACATACCACAGACACACAGACATACCACAAGTCTTAATAATATCAAAATCGATAACCTGAGTAGTTTTTCTCGTTTCAACAATAACAGCAGCAACAACAAAAACATTGCATCATTGTACTGCACCCCCCCTCTCCCACACACACACACTTGTCTGTCCGGTTCAGCGGGTATGGAATGAAGTGTCAAGCAAAGCCCTGACGGTTTCCTGAAGCATGTCAACGATTCTGGATCTGTGCCCCTAGGCTTTGAATGGTCAGGCCTCGTTGGGGGCAGCTTAGGTGAAGAAAGGAAGACTTTCCTCTGAAGAAATCCGCATGAAGTGTCCGTGATTCTGGAAACGAGTTTCTGTCTGACTGTCCTCTGGGGTTTGTGAAGCGGCACACTTTCACGTCTGGACTATTGCAATTCTCTTTTTTCTGGTCTGCCAGCATCATCTATCCACTCCCTTCAACGCATACAAAACTCCGCAGCTCGACTAGTTCTCAGAAAGAAAAAATCTGAGCACATTACCCCTCTCTTGCCATCTCTCCACTGGCTGCCTATACCACAGAGAGTAAATTATAATATCAGTACCCTCTGTTACAAATGTCTCCACAAAACTACACCCTCCTACCTCTGTGAATGTCTTAACCTGTACACTCCTTCACGTTCCCTCCGCTCTGCTGCAGATACCTTGTGCCTACGAATACCTAGATTCAACCAATCCACCGTTGGCCGCCGCACTTTCTCTATTTCGGGTCCATCGACCTGGAATGAGCTCCCTCTCTCTCTTCGCCAGAAACCTAGTTATGACACTTTTAAATCCAGCCTCAAGACATATTTATTTCAAACCTAAGATTTACCCCCTCCTGCTTCATATCAGAACTATCCCACCTTCACTAACCCATGTCCAATCACCCTGCTAAAGTATACGACCTGTGTGAGTGTGTGTGTGTGCTTTTGAAAAACATTTGATTATTGAAGTTTAATTTCATAGATTTTGTCTGTAGCGCACCATGTTGGTAATATCTGTTTGTTTAAACTATTGATTATTTATCATTGATTGCATGACTGTGTAAGATTAGGTTGAATGCATGCGCTTTGATTTGTCTTTGCAAGATATAGAGCTATTTAAGTTCCATTTATTATTATTATTATTATGCGAACGCATGCAGAACATCTTGCGCACACGTTAAATCCTGTTCCGCTTTTCGAAAGAGTAGGCCATTGTGTGCCGGTGGGAACAGATGACAAAATTTACAAAACCGCATACACACGGGGACTAGATGTAAAAAAGCACATGAGTGCTTATTCCATTATCCTCGATGTAAAAAAAAAAGTAATCTGAGCGCTTTTATTTGTTGCTTTACAAGATTCAGCGCTATATAAATTCCATACATCATCATCATCATCATCATCATCATCATCATCATCATCATCATCATCATCATCATCATTATTATTATTATTATTATTATTATTATTATTATTATTATTATTATTATTATTATTATTATTATTATTATTATTATTACCATTGCAGACCTAGCTTCTTGTCCTCGGTCTTCATCAACTAACTGATGTTGTATACTGCCACCCTTCTCCTTTTCATCATTATCTCTGTAGTACGTTCGTTGTTCATATTTGAAATTCGTATTTCACACTGTTCGAACGTGTGTTTACATTTGTTTGTCTGGTCAAAACCTGTGAAGAAATGGTTGATGCTCTTTGTTTTCAGGATTAAAGTGGCGGGCAGGCACACTGACCCCCAACATGAAGTGAGCAGGAGACAGAGAGAGAGAGATTAGCCACAGTTACTTTGTCAAGAGCAAATGCCCTCCCTTATTCTGATCTTCCAGCCTTCGATAGCTGTCCTCTTATGATCAATGCACTTGGACAAAGTGAGTGAAACCACACTAACACACACACAAGAGTCAAGATTTAATTCCTTTCACCCCTTTTGGGGTATGGAGGATTACAAACAATTTGAACAGGAAAATAAACCTAACAGCAATACACCCCAAAATGATATGAATACTAAAAGTAACTGAAAAGCAAGAGTTAATCGCTTAATGATAAGCAAACAGTATTAATGACTCAATAATATTTTTTTAGTATACACATTTCTTTTAAAGACATAATCTACACTTGTGAAAGACAATTGAAATTTCAAGAAATACCTGCAAATCTTATGAATTTTGAGAGCGACAGGATAACTTTTCCAGATTTACATTTCATTAGCCTACAAAAATTATACTGGGATTGGGTTGAAGAAAATGTCGAGGATTAAAATCTTGTCATAAATGTTTGAAGTGGGGACATTCCATAATAAAATGAAATTCATCCCATAAAACAGACATATTGCATTTTGAACATTTTCTTTCTTCCCTTGGTATATTATGGAAGCGTCCAACCTCAATAGGAAGCTTGTGACAACTACAACGAAACTTCATTAGAGCGTAAACATATACATCTGGTAGACAAGTTATATATTTTTCCACGCCAAAATAAATCTTATAGTTTTTATAATGAACGCATCTACTATTACTCCACAGCTCAGTTCTCCATTCATTAACACAATTTTCTATTAAGAAGGCTTTGATATGTGAACTTGTAGAATGAATACTTGAACACAGTCAAATCCGCTTTGTACTAACATATTTTTATAAATCTAATTTAGCCATGATGATTGAATCAAAGATTTGTCATGTAAATCTTTCATCATGTGATAAACATTTGAGGATAGCTTTTCAGACTGGATGTCAAGCAGCTGCATCCAGAAACAAACCATTCGAGCAGAGACCAAAATAGACAAAGGACATCTGAATATCCCCACACACACACACACACACACACACACACACACACACACACACACACACACACACACACACACACACACACACCACACACACACACACACAACACACACACACACACACACACACACACACACACACACACACACACACACACACACACACACACCACACATAGTCCCCACCACCACCGCTCTGTTTGCACACAAAGTAAAAAGTATGTTCTTTCGAGCCAGAAGGCCCATAGAGCCGGAGCTTATCCCGGTTTCTGTAGCGTTAAGCGAACTGATGGTTTTTCACCACCCCTGTGACAGGACGCTAGTCTGTCGCCAGATACTTCCCCAGCAGAGCTGGTACCCACTTGTACACCTGGGTGGAGTGAGGAAAATAGGAGTAAAGTGTCTTTCCCAAGGAGACAACACCGAGCCGAGCGGGGATCGAACCCGCGACCTCTGGATCACGAGTTGACCGCCTAAACCACTCGACCACGGTGTTTGCACACAACTGACGCCTTTTTCCAGGAAGAGAGCTACAGCTGGCAGCCCTCTTCTTCAACTCCTCCGCTTTTCTGCAGCGTTAGTGAAGCAGCTGTAGCCAAAGTCGCATCAGCCCACACCATGCTTGTTGTTCACAATGAAACCAGCTAATGGCGGTATGTTGAGAGAGAGAGAGAGAGAGAGAGAGAGAGAGAGAGAGAGAGAGAGACAGAGACAGAGAGAGACAGAGACAGAGAGAGAGAGACAGAGAGAGAGAGAGAGAGAGAGAGAGAGAGAGAGATCGACGTGACTTTGGTTTCAACAGGACAGATGCCGGAAGGGGAAGGAACTCAGTGGTGTGGGGGGCAGAGCAGTCAGTGATGGCTGATCCATGTGAGCAGGGATTGGGAGAGTTGTGGTTCTGTACAGCTCTCTGTCTGAAACCCGCTGTCTCTGGCTCAGAGAGCGGTTATTACTGTGCCATCATGTGCGGCAGCTACTTAGTACTGGATGTCTAGAAATCCCTGTCTGAATCAGGGAGTAGTTATCATTGATGTTGTTATTGATGCCAGTATTTGCGCAGCTATGCATGGCTGACTGTCTGAAAACCCCTGTTTCTGGCACAGAGAGTAGTCATTTAAATTTTATTTTTCAATCTGTGGCACAGAGAGTAGTCATTTTTTATATTTCAATATGTGCCACAGAGAGTAGTCATTTTTTATATTTCAATATGTGGCAGACGGCATTTAGATAGGCGCTTCAAAAAAGAAAACTGACGAATAACATCAGCACTGACATCAGCACTGACATCAGCACTGACATCAGCACTGACATCAACACTGACATCAACACTGACATCAGCACTGACATCAGCACTGACATCAACACTGACATCAGCACTGACATCAGCACTGACATCAGCACTGACATCAACACTGACATCAACACTGACATCAGCACTGATATCAACACTGACATCAGCACTGACAGCACTGACAATGGCCAGAAACTGGACACAGTGCAGAGCTTCAACCACCTGGGAGAAGTGGTAAGAGAGCCAGGTCCACCGCCTGACCTTCTCTCCAGGCTTAGCTGGTGACCTCCTGCCTACACAGCCAGGTGTCGGTGACGTCAGCATCTGCCCTACAGGTGAGCGATGTCTTGCACAGGGTGCTCCATCACGACTACCGCCGCTCAACATAATATCTGGAGGTACCAGGGCCAGCAGTGCAGGGTCTCCTTTGGACGGGGCCCTCTGCAGGCCAAACAAGGACGGATCGGTTTTGTGGACGAAGGAGTGTGGAGGTGGTCGTCGGGGGGAGGGGAGGAAGGGATGTGAGGGAGGCGTTGTTCAGTAGTGTTCTCCAGGCCGGTCTGTCTGTCTGTCTGTCTGTCTGTCTGTCTGTCTGTCTGTCTGTCTGCCTTCAGTCTTCTGCAGCAACAGCACTACAGCCATGTCCAGGCCGTGTGGTCCTGTCTGTGACGTTAGTTCTGCATCATCAACAGCAACAACACTACAGCCATGTCCAGGCCGTGTGGTCCTGTCTGTGACGTTTAGTTCTGCATCATCAACAGCAACAGCACTACAGCCATGTCCAGAGCCGTGTGGTCCTGTCTGTGACGTTAGTTCTGCATCATCAACAGCAACAACACTACAGCCATGTCCAGGCCGTGTGGTCCTGTCTGTGACGTTAGTTCTGCATCATCAACAGCAACAGCACTACAGCCATGTCCAGGCCGTGTGGTCCTGTCTGTGACGTTAGTTCTGCATCATCAACAGCAACAGCACTACAGCCATGTCCAGGCCGTGTGGTCCTGTCTGTGACGTTAGTTCTGCATCATCAACAGCATACAGCACTACAGCCATGTCCAGGCCGTGTGGTCCTGTCTGTGACGTTAGTTCTGCATCATCAACAGCAACAGCACTACAGCCATGTCCAGGCCGTGTGGTCCTGTCTGTGACGTTAGTTCTGCTCATCAACAGCAACAGCACTACAGCCATGTCCAGGCCGTGTGGTCCTGTCTGTGACGTTAGTTCTCGCATCATCAACAGCAACAACACTACAGCCATGTCCAGGCCGTGTGGTCCTGTCTGTGACGTTAGTTCTGCAATCATCAACAGCAACAGCACTACAGCCATGTCC
>CM054159.1:29138118-29153118 GCA_028751875.1 Rapana venosa
GAGAGAGAGAGAGAGAGAGAGAGAGAGAGAAGAGAGACAGAGAGACAGAGAGCAGAAGACAGAGAGAGAGACAGGAGAGAGAGAGACAGCGACAGACAGAGAGAGAGCGAGAGCGAGCGAAGAGAGAGAGAGAGAGAGAGAGAGAGAGAGACAGAGAGACAGAGAGACAGAAACAGAGAGCGAGACAGAGAACTCGAACTCGAAAGATTTATTCACAAAAAGGCCATTGGCCCATACATGAAGGGGGGTTGCCGAGCTGCTTAGTATTTTAGTGAGAACAATAAGGAAGCACACTCACTCTCACTCAGTCCCATGTCCCAAAGGACGTAGGGGGGACATGAGAGAAGACGCAACAGATCTTTTTCCATGCTTCACGATCCTGTGTGGCTAGTAGAAGGTGTTGCAGGGGTTGGGGGGTCCAGTCTTTGGTGTTGTCAACCCATGATTTCTTTTGGCGGCCTCTTCTTCTCTTGCCTTCAACCGTTCCCTGCAAGATGGTTTTTGCTAAGGTGTTGTGTCTTGGGGTGTGACCAAACCACATCAGTTTTCTCCTTTTTATGGTGGAGAGCAGAGGTTCTTGGGGGCCCACACGCTTTTTGATTTCTTCTTTCACATAGTTGTTGGTCTTGTGTTCTTTGTATGATATTTTGAGGAGTCTTCTGTGCCACTTGTTCTCGAATGCTTGGATTCTCCTCTCTAGCTCTGCTGACAGGGTCCATGATTCACAGCCATATAGGAGTATAGATATCACGAGGGAATTGTAGAGGAATTTGGTGCAGAAGCACAAAACACAAAAAAGTTATTGTATAACCACAACCACCACAAAAAAAATCAGTTAAAAAAAAAAGACTTACGAAACCAAAATATCTCTTATTCTAAAGGCTTTACACAAATATTATAATAATAATAATAATAATAATAATAATAATAATAATAATAATAATGTATGGAATTTATATAGCGCTGAATCTTGTAAAGCAACAAATCAAAGCGCTCAGATGAATTACATTTTTTTTTATGCGTGTGTATGCGGTTTTGTAAATTTTCTCATCTGTTCCCACCGGCACACAATGGCCTACTCTTTCGAACAGCGGAACAGGATTTAACGTGTTCGCAAGATGTTCTGCATGCGTTCGCACACGGGGCCTCGGTTTATAGTCTCATCCGAAGGCTGCGCACAATTTCAGGGTGACTAGATGCCACGAGTAGACAGAATCTAAATAAATTAGGCTGTCTACTATACTTTACCAGAAAGTAATTCTGTCTTACATCTTCTAATGCTGGACAGCACAGCACAAAATGCACTTCATCTTCCACTGTTTGCTTACATAATGGGCATAGCAACCTGAGGTCATCATAATCATGTTCTATATATCTAAATTTATTAACATTTATGTCTGATACACCAAGTCTAAACTTAGACATAATTCTTTTCAAATGTATGTCCATATCAAGCTTTAGATAAGGTTTGACATCGTGTGAGCCTAAAAACTGTCAGTACATTTGAAATCTTTCACATTTTTGTATATGACCACTCCATTGCTGCCAACGGCAGTCAATCAATCTTTGCCTGAAGACGTTGATAAACTCTCTACAATTTCCGACACCTTGATTGAGCCAAACAAACCCAAAGCCAAGTTCACATAAACAGGTACGTATTTGTGAAGCCCAGGTGCTTTTCCCCTTGACATCTAGATCATAAAGCATCTTGTAAGACTTAAAAGGTAACCTGCACTCATCCATATGCAGAATTTTAATCCAATATCTAATGCATCTTACAGCAGCATTAACAGAGAGAGGATATCTATTGGTTTCACTATAAACAAGATCATTAGGTGTACGTCTATCTAAGCCTAAAAGCTGCTTTAAAGCAAAGAGGTGTACTGATTCACAATGTGTTGCAGCTGCATCCAGTCCCCAAATTTCCGCGCCATATAACACAGTGGGTTGTATTTGTCCACCAAATATCTGAATGAACAAGTCAAAAACATTATTATTCAATAATCGTAATTTTTTCAAAACAACTAACAAGTTTCTTTTACCTCGACTTGCCAGATTTTTACATGCAGTTGTGAAACTAAGCTTTGTGAAAAACAGATTCCTAAATATTTATATACATTAATCACAGACATGACTTTTCCATTGTACAGCCATTTTTCGTGAGCAGCTAAATAACCACCTTTTCTGAATGCAACAATATTACTCTTATTTAGATTAACCTTAAGATCAAGTGTTGTTGCAGCACTACTTAAGCTATTCAGCTGCTGTTGTAAGCCTACAACAGTTTCAGATAGCAGGATGACATCATCAGCAAGCAGAAGAATAAAGAATTCTCTGAAATCTTGGGGGCAAAGTGGCACTATGTTTATCCTTATTAATGGCTTCTATGGCTAACTCATTAATGAAAACAGAAAACAAAAGAGGGCTACATACATCACCCTGTTTGACCCCCGTGGTGCTGTATATTATGTCCGGCAGCTTAGATCTACATCTATTCTGCTTTTGACATTCTGATACATGGCTCTCAAACAACGTAATAATTTACCATTCACACCATTTTTCAGGAGAATAGGTCATAACAAGTTTCTGTTAACAGAATCAAATGCCTTTTCAAAGTCAATAAATGCTACATAGAGCTTACGGTTAAGAGCAAACTGTTTCTGGATAAAATAATGCAAGTAGAGTAAAAATATGATCTATAGTGGAATACCCTCTCTTAAAACCAGCTTGGTGTTCACCTGTAATGTTGTTTTTCTTAACCCATTCCTGTAACCTACTATTAATGATGGTACTGTACAGCTTACTACTTATATCACTAAAAGAGATTCCCTGTAATTACTAGGGTTGTCAACATCGCCTTTATTGTGTAATGTTAGAATGATAGATTCAGTCCAGTTACCTGGAAAAAGACCATTATCCAAAACTTTGTTGAATAATTTTAGCAGAAAAAGTACATTTTCACCTCCATTTTTTAGCAATTCTCCAATGATTTGATCAGGACCAGCTGCTTTATCATGTTTAAGTTTTGTAAGTGCCAATAATATTTCATCTTTAGATATGGGACGATCAAAATCTTCCTCATTTTCTTCATAGTCACCATCAGAGTTCATGGAGTTGTCTACTGAGTAGAGAGACAGAGAGAGACAGAGAGAGACAGGAGAGAGAGACATAGAGAGACAGAGACAGAGAGAGACATAGAGAGACAGAGAGGGACAGAGAAAGACACAGAGAGAGACAGAGAGAGAGACAGAGAGAGAGTCATAATGCCAGGGTAAACAAAAGCAAACAACTCCGAACACTTTTGGTGATTTCTGACAGAAATGGATCAAGGGCAATTAAAAAAAAAAAATTAACGTTATTGCTGGGTGCTGCGTGTGTGTGTGTGTGTGTGTGTGTGTGTGTGGAGGGGGGGGGGGGTGACCCCTGTGACCGTGTGCTGCTCTGCTCTGTGAGCGCCATGTTCACAGCTGACTGCAGCTGACACTTTTCATCGGCACACGCTCCAGGCCAAGGAATCCAGTTCCACTTTTAGTGACCCCAAGGGACGTCACTGCGTTCACCCTTCAGTGACCCCAAGGGACGTCACTGCGTGCTAGGACTAATCCATAACGCTACACACCGGTATTAAAAAATCACTCTTTTCCTTCTGTTTTTCTATGTAGCTTTTATATTCATACCGCACGTACTAAGGCATCCACAGAAATAAAAACCACTTTTTGTGAAAGACTAGCCTTTGACTCAAAACTCATGTGATTTTGAACAAATTTGGTAGGTTTGAAATTTTTTAATTTTTCAGCAAACACTGTACCCCCTCAGTCCTTTGTCGTCTGCTAGCTTCCTTACCGCAATATGCATGCGCGGGGTCAACGCTGTAGGAATACAGGCAAACCTCATTTGATGGTTATTTCCAACTTTTTCGTGACTACCTGGTATTGCTCTATGTCCTCAATCCAAAAAACAAGTGCACAGTGCATCATTTCATGCTTTAAAAAATCTGTGAAAATCACCAACAGTTTTTTCCATTCGCACTCTATACAAGATACTACTTGACCCCCAAATTAATACCGGTGTGTAGCCTAATTACACACCCTGCCATACAGTTTAAAACACGAAATCCTGTTCCATTTTTTATGGGGGGGCCAAAAATGGGGGCTATTTTTTCTTCTTCTGTGGCTGTTTATTGGCAATATCCTCTAGGAATGTTTTAGGGTTTGTTCCCAGGTTTTCTGTGGCTCGAATGGTGTGTCGCTTTGTGTTGTTGGGTGGTGATGTTTGTCATCACTTCGCTTTTACATCACAGACTTCTTCCTTGGGCAGTGGGCAACTTCAGAATGCTGCGTGCTGATCCCTGCGTCCTTATGCTGTTTCTCTATCTATCTATCTATCTGTCCCGTAGTCTGACGACCGTGGGGGCACCCTCAAAGACTCAACAACCAGTTCCCTCCATTCCTCTCTCTGTTCTGCCTTTCTCAGGGTTTTGTTGAGTTCTAGGCCTGTCCATTCGCTGATGTTATCCTCCCAGCTCTTCCTTGGTCTGCCTCTTCTTCTTCCTCTTATGCTGTTTACTGCCATGAAAAAAGTCCAAACCACTCATTTTTTTTCTTTTTTTTTAATGCCGTTTATTACCCAGAACACAACTGAAAAGTACCTTTGGTTCTTTTTCTTTGTTCTTTTATTCTTTCTTTTTAAAACTGTCTTTTCTAGCAGGGTCATTTGCAGGCCGACCACGAGGACCCTCTGTTATTTCTGCCTGCACTTTGTGATGGCGGCTGCTCCACACGTCCATCTTCATAACCGCCACCTCCACCCTCTACCCAATCAAAAAGTGGAAGTAAAAAAGCACATACGTGCTTATTCCATTCTCCTCGATATAAAAGAATAAAAAACAAACAAAACACATACATACAAAAAGCAAAAAAAAAACCCCCAACAACAACCCTTCCCCAACACCCCAAACCACCCACCACCACACCACCACCCACCACCACCACCACCACCACCACCACCACCACCACCACCACCACCACCAGAAACCAAAGCAGGTCGTTTTCTCGATTCCTGTGTGTCTCTTTGGCAGCTTTCTTCAGCTCACTTCCAGCTCCATGTCATTCCTCTGTACCTGGAGTCTGCTGCTTTATATTGTTGTTGTTGTTGTTTTTTGTTTTGAAAGTGAAGCAAGAAAAGAAAAAAGAAAATGAAACCACCACAGCCATCAGAACACAATAAACAGAATCAGCCCCTAAAACAAACAAACAAACAAACAAACAAACAAACAAGTAAAACCCCCAACAACAAAAAAGAGCAGCCCTCACACACACACACGCACAAACACAAAAACACAAACACAAACACACACACACACACAACACACACACACACACACACACACACACACACACACACACACACACACACACACACACACACACACACACACACACACACACACACACACACACACACACACACAAGCAAACAAATCAGGATCACATTTTGTTTAGCGAAGAGTTCAGGTCCCTTATAAACATTTGTTGTTGTTGCCGTAACATCGTGAGAGTGATGCTGCTTCCTCTTTCTTGTAAACATTATTTAACTACAGCCGCCAACAACAGCCACCAACCAACCAACTAGCAACCAGCCATCCAATCAACAACATGCCACAACAATACTAGAACAACCAGCCAGCCAAACCAACAACCAGCCAGCACCAACCAATCAACCAGCCAGCACCAACCAACAGCCAGCCAGCCAGCAGCCAACCAACCACAGCAGCCAACCAACCAACAGCAGCCAACCAACCAGCAGCCAACACCCAGCAGCCAGCAGCCAACCAACCAGCCAAGCCAGCCCAGCCAACCAACAACTACACCAGCAGCGATGATGTAAACAGCAAAGTGTTCAGGGACTACCGTCTCCCACCTGACATCTCTCTGACGTAGTACAGCCTGGCACCAGGCATGACGTCGAAAGAGAAGTATGACGTCACTGTAGACGTGTAGCCTCTGCACGCGGCCGCTGAGTGGGGCGAGAGAGAGAGGAGGGTGAAGGCCACGCAGGGAGGGAGGTGAAGCACTTGGCTGCACAGCCTGTGAAGCACTTGACTGCACAGGCCAGCGTGGTGAAGCACTTGGCTGCACAGGCCAGCGTGGTGAAGCAGTTGACTGCACAGGCCAGCAGCGTGCACGCGGCGAGCACGTGCTGAAAGGCCAGGTGCTGGGTGAAGACCTTGAAGACCTTGCCTCCCAGCCTCCCGTCCTGCGGGGCGTGGCGCCCTTCTTCTCTCACGCCCCGCTGTGACACAGTGAACCAGCACACTGCCCACCACCACCACCACCACCAGCACTCCGCTCCACTGCATCCATCTTTGGGTCCGCGAGGAAGGGTTGGAAAAAAACAAAACCCAAGTAATGTGTTTCTGGTGCAAGGTGACAGTTTTGATTTCTGCGCCGTGTAGAAGTGTTGCTGAAGTAAGAGTTGTACTTCTGCGCTAGTGAAGTCACACCTTTCCCCCCACTGTTCTCCTGCTTGTCAAGGAAGAGTTCCAGTCTGATTGGGTAGGGCCTGAGCACGTGCTGACAGGTGTAACACCCAACACGTCTTGTTCGTCTTCTGCTTCACTGTCTTCTTGCCATGTCTGCAGCAGCGAGGAGAAGCGGCACGTGATACACAGCCTTCCTCACGGCATGGCACTGCGTCTGGAATTCCAGCCAGCAGCCAGACCAACCACGGAGAGCAGGCAGAACACCAAGGCAGCAGCACGCACCACTGCACATCTCCCGAACATTGCACTGACCTTGTGATTGGCTACAGACCGCTTTCTCTGCTGGCAGTAACCAATCACACGAGGATGAGACGGTCCCTGCTTTGTTTCTTTTTTTTTTGCTGCGTAGGTCTGGGTAAATACTGGCCTCGTAATAATCTCCACCCTCCCCTCCCTCCCTCCCCTGTTTCAGGATGACCGCAATTGTTGACCTCTCCCTGGCACAGCACCCTCACCCACCCCCTGCTCTTTCCTCTCAAACAAAGCCATAGCATGTTCCACATACACCTAGTGCAGACACTGATGCTGCTACTGCTGCTGCTGCTGCTGCTGCTACTACTACTACTACTACTACTACTACTACTACTACTACTACTACTACTACTGCTGCTGCTACTGCTGCTACTGCTGCTACTGCTGCTGCTGCTACTGCTACTGCTGCTACTACTGCTGCTGCTGCTGCTGCTACTACTACTGCTACTGCTGCTGTTGCTGCTGCTGCTGCTACTACTACTGCTGCTGCTGCTACTGCTACTACTACTACTAATACTACTACTACTACTGCTGCTGCTGCTGCTGCTGCTGCTGCTACTTCTACTACTACTGCTGCTGCTGCTGCTACTGCTGCTGCTGCTACTGCTGCTGCTGCTGCTGCTGCTGCTGCTGCTGCTGCTGCTCAACTTCTTTCTTCTTTCCTTCATTCCTGTCCCCGTGGGGATGCTGGCAGTGGCTCTGTCAGTGTGAACAACATCCCCAAGTTCTGGAACTGACGTGCCAGACATTTCTCTGTTTCCTTGTCTTTTTTCTGCTCTCTCGACACCTACTCTCTGGCTACTTAGCTGCCTTTCCAGGACATTCTACTGTCCCCCCTTGACCTCCCCCCCCCCCCCCCCCGTCCCGAAAATCGGACATTTTTCTCTGAACATGGTAGATGACATGTTGCCTGTATTGTTTGTGCTGTCACCAGGTTGTCATGAACACAGGGGGGCGGCCACAGGAGGGAAAGGGTGGGGGTGGTGGTAATGTGGGGGTTGTGGTGGTGGGGATGGAGGTGGACTACAGTCCTGTGAGTGTTGTGGGACTGGTGGACTGAGCTGACAGACAGACAGACAGACAGATAGACAGACTGGTAAACAGTTGACAGACAAACAGACAGATAGACAAGACAGACAGACTGGTAAACAGTTGACAGACAGACAGACAGGTAAACAGTTGACAGACAGACAGACAGACAGATAGACAAGACAGACAGACTGGTAAACAGTTGACAGACAGACAGACTGGTAAACAGTTGACAGACAGACAGACAGACAGACAGATAGACAAGACAGACAGACTGGTAAACAGTTGACAGACAGACAGACTGGTAAACAGTTGACAGACAGACAGACTGGTAAACAGTTGACAGACAGACAGACAGATAGACAAGACAGACAGATTGGTAAACAGTTGACAGACAGACAGACAGACAGACTGGTAAACAGTTGACAGACAGACAAACAGACAGACAGACAGACAGGTAAACAATTTCATCCACTCATCGTTCAGCCTTCATGCCTTGCGGCATCAGGATCTCTCCATGCATTCCCACACGGTCTGAAGCGACGTTGACTGTCACTGCAGGCTGTCGTCAGAACAACACCCGTTCCTACTTCATGCAGTTCACGACTGACTTTGAACGAGGACGTGAGGATAATGATCACTCACCAAAAACATAACTGACCATAAGCAATGCACAACAACAGAAGCAGAGGAATGGCTCCCCCGCGGTCTGTCAGTACAAGTAACCGTTTGGAAATTCTGTGTTAAGAAGTCCCTCTTTTCTATCCCTCTCTTTGCTTCTGCCTTGTTCCATTTCTTCCTGTCACCTCCTTCTTGTCTATTTTCTGCCTTCTTGGTCCATTCTCCTGCCTTTTTTGCAGAAAGACTTAAAAGAAAACAATTCTCTCTTGTGCCGAAATAGAATGCGCTGGGCCTGACTTGTCAGGCGCTTAGCGGCAGCGCAACGCATTTTCGCTCATATGACAGACAATAGTCGTTGCTCTCTGAGCGTTCGACGACGACGACGACTGAATGGCTACAATACTTAAGAAATGACAGTTGGACCACACTAACACGTCAACTATAATCCAGATAATTATCTGAAATGTCCTACCTGCCCAGCTTATCTATAGAGCACAATCAGTCACTGCCACTTCTCACAGAAATACAGGTAGTTGTTAGGAGGTGGGAGGTGTGTGTGTGTGGAGTTGTGGTTTCAGCCTCTTCAACACCGTGTTGTGTTGTGCTGGGTACTGGAGATGGATGGTAGCTCTGCTTTCACAGCTGTGGTCATGTCTTCATGGACTTTCTTCTCCTCCTCTGTCTGCTCTCTAAAAACCCAGGGCTGTCCTGTCGCTCCTTTCACAGCTGTGTCTGCCTCGTGTTTCGGAGAGCTCTTTCCTCTCCCGTATCTCAGAGCCTCTGCTCTCTCCATTGTGTGAGAGTGTTCTTACTCCCCCTTGTTTCAGAGTATAATTACCCCCCCCCCCCCCCTTGTTTCAGAGTGTTCTTACTCCCCCTTGTTTCAGAGTTTAATTACTCCCCCTTGCTTCAGATTGTTCTTACTACCCTTGTTTCACAATGTTCTTACTCCCCTTGTTTCAGAGTTTAATTACTCCCCCTTGCTTCAGATTGTTCTTACTCCCCCTTGTTTCACAATGTTCTTACTCCCCCTTGTTTCACAATGTTCTTACTCCCCTTGTTTCAGAGTTTAATTACTCCCCCTTGTTTCAGAGTGTTCTTACCCCCCTTGTTTCAGAGTGTTCTTACTTCCCCTTGTTTCAAAGTTTGACTTTGACTTTGACTTTGACTTGTTTTAGAGTGTAATTACCCACCTTGTTTCAGAGTGTTCTTACTTCCCCTTGTTTCAGAGTGTTCTTACCCCCCTTGTTTCAGAGTGTAATTACCCCCCTTGTTTCAGAGTGTAATTACCCCCCTTGTTTCAGAGTGTAATTACTGCCCTTGTTTCAGAGTGTTCTTACTCCCCCTTGTTTCAGAGTGTTCTTATTCCCCCTTGTTTCAGAGTGTTCTTACTCCCCTTGTTTCAGAGTGTAATTACCTCCCTTATTTCAGAGTGTTCTTACCCCCCTTGTTTCAGAGTGTTCTTACTCCCCTTGTTTCATAGTGATCTTACTTCCCCTTGTTTCAGAGTGTTCTTACCCCCTTGTTTCAGAGTGTTCTTACTTCCCCTTGTTTCAGAGTGTTCTTATCCATTGTTTCGGAGTGTAATTACCCCCCTTGTTTCAGAGTGTCGTTTACTCTCCTCTGTCCCATGTCCTCACCGTTTTCAGAAAACATAGTATATCCATGACGGTTTCAGAAAGCAGAGTATATCGACATTGTTGTCAGAAATCAGAGTATATGCACACAGTTTTTCAGACAGCAGAGTATATCCACACTGTTTCCAGAAAACATAGTATATCCACACTGTTTTTCAGACAGCACAGAATATCCATATTGTTTCCAGAAAACATAGTATATCCACACTGTTTTTCAGACAGCAGAGTATATCCGAACTGTTTTCAGAAAGCAGAGTATATCCATATTGTTTTCAGAAAGCATGGTATAAAAATTATCCACACTGTTTTCAGAAAGCATAGTTAAAAAACAACAACAGCAACAAAACCCCCCAACCCCACACTGTTTTCAGAAAGTATGGTAAAATTCCACACTGTTTTCAGAAAGCATAACACAATCCACACTGATTTCAGAAAAGCAGAGTGTCACCACATTGTTTACAGAAAGCAGAGTGTCAACCCAATGTTTTTAGAAAGCAGAGCATTATTATCAGTTACATTATTGTATGAAACATAATGATATGTGGATCCGTAGTCTAATAGTAGTAGTAATAATAATAATAATAATAATAATAGTAATAATAATAATAATAGTAATAATAATAATAAAAGGAATTTATATAGCGCTATATCTTGTAAAAAACAAATTAAAGCAAGAGGTAACACGCCTGAGCTAGTCTAGAGGTAACGTGCCTGAGCTAGTCTAGAGGTAACGTGCCTGTAACGTGCCTGAGCTAGTCTAGAGGTAACGTGCCTGAGCTAGTCTAGAGGTCACGTGCCTGAGCTAGTCTAGAGGTAACGTGCCTGAGCTAGTCTAGAGGTAACGTGCCTGAGCTAGTCTAGAGGTCACGTGCCTGAGCTAGTCTAGAGGTAACGTGCCTGAGCTAGTCTAGAGGTAACGTGCCTGAGCTAGTCTAGAGGTCACGTGCCTGAGCTAGTCTAGAGGTAACGTGCCTGAGCTAGTCTAGAGGTCACGTGCCTGAGCTAGTCTAGAGGTCACGTGCCTGAGCTAGTCTAGAGGTCACGTGCCTGAGCTAGTCTAGAGGTCACGTGCCTGAGCTAGTCTAGAGGTAACGTGCCTGAGCTAGTCTAGAGGTCATGTGCCTGTAACGTGCCTGAGCTAGTCTAGAGGTCACGTGCCTGTAACGTGCCTGAGCTAGTCTAGAGGTCACGTGCCTGAGCTAGTCTAGAGGTCACGTGCCTGAGCTAGTCTAGAGGTCACGTGCCTGAGCTAGTCTAGAGGTAACGTGCCTGAGCTAGTCTAGAGGTAATATGCCTGAGCTAGTCTAGAGCTAACGCGCCTGCCTAGAAAGCTAAAAGTCCGGGTCGGAAGTGTGCGGTGGTTCGAATCCCGTTTGGGCCCCGAAACTTTTCCCCCATCCATAAGACCAAGAGTGGTGGTCTGGGTGCTAGTCTTTCGGATGAGACGATAAACCGAGGTCCCGTGTGCTACACATAATTATTTAGCGCACGTAAAAGAACCCATGGCAACAAGAGAGTTGTCCCTGGCAACATTCTGTAGAAAAAAAGCCACTCTGATAGGGAAACAAGCACAGTTGCAGACAGGAAAAAGAAAAAAAAATGGGTGGCGCTGCTCTTGTGGCAACGTGCTCTCCCCGGGGAGAGCAGCCCGAATTTCATGCAGAGAAATCTGCCGTGACTTAAATTGGGATAAATAAATAAATAAATAAATAAATATATAGATAAATAAATAAATAAGTAAATAAATACATAAAGAACATGCCAGAAACTCCTACATGCTCAGACTGGTTCATCCCTCAGTTATCCATCCATATTTTCTATATACGCATTTTAAAAAATAGCATAATAACAATAATCCCCGTTAGGGACATTGGATGGACAGTAAATCACAGCACGCCTCATGGCGCTGATCGCATGGCCTCGAAATGAAGTTGACCTTGCCTTGCCTGACAGTCGACGGGACGCAACTCAACTAAGGTTGTGTTCAGTTCAGCAGCAGAAGTTTCTTCCCCTGCTCTGTGGCAACCTGAACATAAAGATGGGGGTTGAACTACAGTGGAAGGGAACACTGTGATTGGTAACGGAGATTAGAGATGGGAGAGAGAGAGAGAGAGAGAGAGAGAGAGAGAGAGAGAGAAGAGAGAGAGAGAGAGAGAGAGAGAGAGAGAGAGAGAGAGAGAGAGAGAGAGAGAGAGAGAGAGAAGAGAGAGAGAGAGAGAGAGAGAGAGAGAGAGAGAGAGAGAATAAAGATAAAGACCTAGAAGGAGAAGAAAAATTCTGAAGAAGAAGAAGAAGAAAGTGGAGCAAGAGAGTCCTATTACTTACGTCTACTTCTTTCTTTCTTTCCTTACTTCCTTCCTTCCTTCCCCCCTCCCCTTCCTTCCTTCCTCCCTCCCCTTCCTTCCTTCCTTCCTTCTTTCTTTCTTTGTTTTGTGTGCTTGTTTGTTTGTTTGTTTGTTTCTTTCTATCTCCGTCCTTCTCGGAGGAGCGAGGAGAGCAAGATAACAGAAAAAAGAGGAGTGGAAAAAATAAAAAGGGACAACAACCATAACAACACCAACCATAACAACATCAACCATAACAACATCAACCATAACAACATCAACCATAACAACAGAAACCATAACAACATCAACAATAACAACACCAATCATAACAACATGAACCATAACAACATCAACCATAACAACACCAACCATAACAACATCAACCATAACAACATCAACAATAACAACACCAATCATAACAACATGAACCACAACAACATCAACCATAACAACACCAACCATAACAACATCAACCATAACAAAATGAACCATAACAACACCAACCATAACAACATCAACCATAACAACATCAACCATGACAACACCAGCCACCATCAACATCAACCATAACAACATCAACCATAACAACATCAACAGCAACAAGACCTCACTCAGTCTCCAGGCTTGAACTCCAACAAGAAGGCAAAGACCCCCTCCAAAAAAAAAAAAAAAAAAAAAGAAAAAAACAGAAAAGAAAAAACAAGACAGAAACACCCAAAACAAAACTCCACCACCACCAATACAAAGCAAACATCCCTCTACCCGCCCCCCAAACCTCCCCCCCCACACAAACAAACAAAAAACAACAACAAAGACATCGCAACCTGCCTGAACAGATCTTGAAATACAAATGAACAAAGAAAATCAGACAGAAAATGACTGGTGTGACAGCTGTCAGGAGACAGAGGGAGACAGAGGGAGACAGAGGGAGACAGAGGGAGACAGAAGACAGAGGGAGACAGAGGGAGACAGAGGGAGACAGAAGACAGAGGGAGACAGAGGGAGACAGAGGGAGACAGAGGGAGACAGAAGACAGAGGGAGACAGAAGACAGAGGAGACAGAGGGAGACAGAGGGAGACAGAGGGAGACAGAGGGAGACAGAAGACAGAGGGAGACAGAGGGAGACAGAGGGAGACAGGAGACAGAGGGAGACAGAGGGAGACAGAGGGAGACAGAGGGAACAGGAGACAGAGGGGGACAGAGGGGGACAGAGGGAGACAGAGGGAAGACAGAGGAGACAGAGGGAGACAGAGGGAGACAGAGGGAGACAGGAGACAGAGGGAGACAGAGGGAGACGAGGGAGACAGAGGGAGACAGAGGGAGACAGGAGACAGAGGGGAGACAGAGGGAGAGACAGAGGGAGACAGAGGGAAAACAGAGGGAGACAGAGGGAGACAGGAGACAGAGGGAGACAGAGGGAGACAGAGGGAGACAGAGGGAGACAGATGGAGACAGAGGGAGACAGAGGGAGACAGAGGGAGAAAAGGAGACAGAGGGAGACAGAGGGAGACAGAGGAGACAGAGGGAGACAGAGGGAGACAGGAAAAACAGAGGGGAGACAGAGGGAGACAGAGGGAGACAGAGGGAGACAGAGGGAGACAGGAGACAGGGGAGACAGAAAGGGAGACAGAGGGAGACAGAGGGAGACAGATGGAGACAGAGGGAGACAGAGGGAGACAGAGGGAGACAGGAGACAGAGGGAGACAGAGGAGACAGAGGGAGACAGAGGGAGGAGACAGAGGGAGACAGAGGGAGACAGGAGACAGAAGGAGACAGAGGGAGACAGAGGGAGACAGAGGGAGACAGAGGGAGACAGAGGGAGACAGAGGGAGACAGAGGAGACAGAGGGAGACAGAGGGAGACAGGAGACAGAGGGAGACAGAGGGAGACAGAGGGAGACAGAGGGAGACAGGAAGACAGAGGGAGACAGAGGGAGACAGAGGGAGACAGAGGGAGACAGAGGGAGACAGAGGGAGACAGAGGGAGACAGAGGGAGACAGAAGACAGAGGGAGACAGAGGAGACAGGAGGAGGAGACAGAGGGAGACAGAGGGAGACAGAGGGAGATAGAAGGAGACAGAGGGAGACAGAGGGAGACAAGGGGGACAGAGGGAGACAGAGGAGACAGAGGGAGACAGAGGGAGACAGAAAACAGAGGAGACAGAGGGAGACAGAAGGAGACAGAGGGAGACAGAGGGAGACAGAGGGAGACAGAAGGAGACAGAGGGAGACAGAGGGAGACAGAGGGAGACAGAGGGAGACAGGAGACAGAGACAGAGGGAGACAGAGGGAGACAGAGGGAGACAGAGGGAGACAGAGGGAGACAGAAGACAGAGGGAGACAGAGGGAGACAGAGAGCAGAGGGAGACAGGAGACAGGAGACAGAGAGGAGACAGAAGGAGACGAGGAGACAGAGGGAAGACAGAGGAGACAGAGGGAGACAGAGGGAGACAGAAACAAGAGGGAGACAGAGGAGACAGAGGGAGACAGAGGAGACAGAGGGAGACAGGAGACAGAGGGAGACAGAGGAAAAGAGGGAGACAGAGGAGACAAGGGAGACAGAGGGAGACAAGGAGACAGAGGGAGACAGAGG
>CM054159.1:29158118-29208118 GCA_028751875.1 Rapana venosa
CTTCCCTGCCCAACCTGCCTGCACCTGTTGCCTCTCCCAGTCCTGCCTGCCTTGCCCTGCCCTTGCCCTACCCATGCCCTGCCCTGCCATTGCTACACTGCAAATATGACCCTTCTGCCACACTGTATTGCTCCATGGCTCACTGCTCTGTGACCAATAAAACCTGCCGACACATAATAGCCGTCAATCACAAACAAGGAATGGCAAGCGAAGGTAGGCACACCCCCTTGTCCCTCTCCCTCTTCCCTTCCATTCCACCCCCCTCCTTCCCCCCAACGTCAGTTCCGGACCACCTGTTGTTCTCCACAGTTCTTTGCTGTCGCCTTGCCTGGGGAATTCTGGTTTGAAGATAGAACCAATAGAGAACCACTGATAGACACTGTATAGAACCAATAGGGAACCTCTGATAGACATTGTATAGAACCAATACAGAACCACTGATAGACACTGTATAGAACCAATAGAGAGCCTCTGATAGACATTGTATAGAACCAATATAAAACCACTGATAGACACTGTATAGAACCAATATAGAACCACTGAGAGACACTGCATAGAACCAATATAGAACCACTGATAGACACTGTATAGAACCAATACAGAACCACTGATAGACACTGATAGAACCAATACAGAACCACTGATAGACACTGCATAGAACCAATACAGAACCACTGATAGACACTGCATAGAACCAATATAGAACCAGTTAGTAGACACTGATAGAACCGATACAGAACCACTGAGAGACACTGCATAATTAATGTTTGAAGATGTTTCAAGGGAATTACAAATCAGTTTTAACTCCTGAGTCACCTGATCTCTGTCTGGATAGGAGTCCTGCCCAAGATGCTCCAGAACACCACTTGAGAAGTAATACTTTAGATATTATAACACTGTAACAGGGGAAGATTACGAGGTGGAGTATTTGAGTGAGGTCAAAAATACTATTGTTGATGGTATTGCTAGAAAGAAGAGAACCCTCATCATAATGGAAGGTTTTGGATATGATCGAGTTCATAAAGAAGCAACTTAAAGATGGACAGCTGATAAGAGTGGTAGTGTTCGTTTGTGTTATATAGACATAACGGTAACTAACGGTGTCCCATAACCTCTGCAGTCGTTGGGGAGCGAGAATCAGAGACCTCACTTCTCTAGGGGCCAGCATATTGAGGGCGGCGCCCATCTCCTCTCCCTCGCTGCTTTACCTTCCCTGATCCTAAAGAGGGCAGGTACCCATTTACAGCTGGGTGAACTGGGTGATTGTACTGAAGCCAAGGCGCACTGTCACCCATCCACTTGGTAACCACGCTCGATGCTGCTTAACCTTGGCTTGGTGAGAGCGAGTGCTCTGACCACTGTGTGCAGAGGAGAAAAAAAAAAAAGAGCACATCAAAAGAGAACAAGGCCTTTGGAAAATGATAGCGTTGGTAATGCAAATGTTAGAAGAAATGTCAGGAACTTTAAACAGACACCGACACAGTCAGGAGGAACTGCAGACAGCGGAGGGCAGGGCAGACTGCTGAACATTTCATACTGCCCTCAGAGGAGGATGCTTAGGTAAGGAGCGGAGTGTGTGCTCAGTGTGCTGGAATAAAGATGACCATGGAGGTAGGCGGCGGCACAAGTGTATAGAATAAGATGAAAAACAATAAAAAAAATCAAAACAGACCAACCAACCAACCAACCAACCAACCAACCAACCAACCAACCAACCCACCACCTCCACCACCACCACCACCACCACCACCACCACCACCACCACCACCACCACCACCACTAAATACAGTAACATTTTCGGGTGGGTGGGTGGGTAAATGATAAAGTGTCTGTAACAGAAACCTAATGATAAAAGAAGCGTAGTTAAATCTTTTTTAAAAAAACAAACCACCCCCCAAAATATTGGGAAGACTCACACCGTATCACCAGCCCACACGAAGTCTACCTCCATTGATTCGATAACCTCGGCAAGGCAGTCTCGCTCTTCCTTGCCCCTCTCCCCTCCCCCCCCCCCCCCCCCCCCCGAGGTTTCTGAAGAAGCTTCCCGGCAGTGTGTCCAGGGCAGGTCAGCCTGGTGATCATCGTACCTCTGAACCGTGCACATCGCATGCTGCATGCTGGGCACACTCGTCTGATCCGTGCCACTGGCCCTGGCTGGCTGCTTACAGACCAAGGTGGTGATGGGTTGGGGAAGTGTGCAGGGTTACACTCCCAGGATAGATTCCCTCTATTCCAGGGGAAGATTCCCTCTACTCCAGGGGAAGATTCCCTCTACTCCAGGGGAAGGTTCCCTCTACTCCAGGGGAAGATTCCCTCTACTCCAAGGGAAGGTTCCCTCTATTCCAGGGGAAGGTTCCCTCTGGTTCCCTCTATTCCAGGGGAAGATTCCCTCTATTCCAGGGGAAGATTCCCTCTATTCCAGGGGAAGATTCCCTCTATTCCAGGGGAAGATTCCCTCTACTCCAAGGAAGGTAGATTCCCTCTACTCCAGGGGAAGATTCCCTCTATTCCAGGGGAAGGTTCCCTCTACTCCAGGGGAAGGTTCCCTCTACTCCAGGGGAAGATTCCCTCTACTCCAGGGGAAGGTTCCCTCTATTCCAAGGGAAGATTCCTTCTATTCCAGGGGAAGGTTCCCTCTATTCCAGGGGAAGGTTCCCTCTATTCCAGGGGAAGATTCCTTCTACTCCAGGGGAAGATTCCCTCTACTCCAGGGAAGGTTCCCTCTATTCCAGGGGAAGATTCCCTCTATTCCAGGGGAAGATTCCCTCTATTCCAAGGGAAGGTTCCCTCTATTCCAGGGGAAGGTTCCCTCTGGTTCCCTCTATTCCAGGGGAAGATTCCTTCTACTCCAGGGGAAGGTTCCCTCTATTCCAAGGGAAGATTCCTTCTTTTCCAGGGAAGGTTCCCTCTATTCCAGGGGAAGGTTCCCTCTATTCCAGGGGAAGGTTCCCTCTATTCCAGGGGAAGGTTCCCTCTACTCCAGGGGAAGATTCCTTCTATTTCAGGGGAAGGTTCCCTCTATTTTAGGGGAAGGTTCTTTCTATTCCAGGGGAAGGTTCCCTCTATTCCAGGGGAAGGTTCCCTCTATTCCAGGGGGAAGGTTCCCTCTATTCCAGGGGAAGGTTCCCTCTATTCCAGGGGGAAGGTTCCCTCTACTCCAGGGAAGGTTCCCTCTATTCCAGGGGAAGATTCCCTCTACTCCAGGGGAAGATTCCTTCTACTCCAGGGGAAGGTTCCCTCTACTCCAGGGGAAGATTCCCTCTACTCCAGGGAAGGTAGATTCCCTCTACTCCAGGGGAAGGTTCCCTCTACTCCAGGGGAAGATTCCCTCTACTCCAGGGAAGGTTCCCTCTATTCCAGGGGAAGGTTCCCTCTATTCCAGGGGAAGATTCCCTCTATTCCAGGGGAAGATTCCCTCTACTCCAGGGGAAGGTTCCCTCTATTCCAGGGGAAGATTCCCTCTATTCCAAGGGAAGGTTCCCTCTATTCCAGGGGAAGGTTCCCTCTGGTTCCCTCTATTCCAGGGGAAGATTCCTTCTACTCCAGGGGAAGGCTCCCTCTATTCCAAGGGAAGATTCCTTCTATTCCAGGGAAGGTTCCCTCTATTCCAGGGGAAGGTTCCCTCTACTCCAGGGGAAGATTCCTTCTATTTCAGGGGAAAGTTCCCTCTATTCCAGGGGAAGGTTCCCTCTATTCCAGGGGAAGGTTCCCTCTATTCCAGGGGAAGGTTCCCTCTATTCCAGGGGAAGATTCCTTCTACTCCAGGGAAGGTTCCCTCTATTCCAGGGGAAGGTTCCCTCTATTCCAGGGGAAGGTTCCCTCTATTCCAGGGGAAGATTCCTTCTACTCCAGGGGAAGGTTCCCTCTATTCCAGGGGAAGGTTCCCTCTATTCCAGGGGAAGGTTCCCTCTACTCCAGGGGAAGGTTCCCTCTACTCCAGGGGAAGGTTCCCTCGATTCCAGGGGAAGGTTCCCTCTATTCCAGGGGAAGATTCCTTCTACTCCAGGGGAACATTCCCTTTACTCCCTCTATTCCAGGCGGAGACTCCTTCTACAGCCTGGATGATAATCAGCTTTGAGATTGCAGGTTTCCCAGCAGTGGTCAGTGCACAGAGCTCAGGGCGGCACAGGAACATGGTCTGAGGCTGAGGGAAAGCAGGCCACGATGACATGGCTCTGAGGGGAGTGGAACCCACGACCACACAGCAGCCGACATCTGGTTTGAACGGGATTTCATTGAAGAGAAGTGTCACCCAGCATCACCTGGTCAGGATATCAGCTGACAGACACTTCACTGCAGTGACCACTCCGTCAATGGCATGAGGGAGCTGTGTTGTGTCAACCAGTTGGTTATGCTCCATAAATATTACTGGCCATCACACTCAGCCAGCCTACAGGCCAACCAGCCAGCCAGCCAGTCAGCCAGTCAGCCAGTCAGTCAGTCAGTCAGCCAGCCAGCCAGCCAGCCAGCCAGTCAACATTACACTCACTCACTCAGCCAAATAAAATGGACCCAATTTTGCCGTGACATCGTTAGGTCACTGTACACACTGTGACACTATAAGATCTCTGTATACACTGTGACATCGTTAGGTCACTGTACACACTGTGACAATATAAGATCTCTGTATACACTGTGACATCGTTAGGTCACTGTATACACTGTGACACTATAAGATCTCTGTATACACTGTGACATCGTTAGGTCACTGTATACACTGTGACACTATAAGATCTCTGTATACACTGTGACATCGTTAGGTCACTGTACACACTGTGACACTATAAGATCTCTGTATACACTGTGACATCGTTAGGTCACTGTACACACTGTGACACTATAAGATCTCTGTATACACTGTGACATCGTTAGGTCACTGTATACACTGTGACACTATAAGATCTCTGTATACACTGTGACATCGTTAGGTCACTGTATACACTGTGACACTATAAGATCTCTGTATACACTGTGACATCGTTAGGTCACTGTATACACTGTGACATCATTAGGTCACTGTATACACTGTGACATCGTTAGGTCACTGTATACACTGTGACATCGTTAGGTCACTGTACACACTGTGACACTATAAGATCTCTGTATACACTGTGACATCATTAGGTCACTGTATACACTGTGACATCGTTAGGTCACTGTATACACTGTGACATCGTTAGGCCATTGTATACACTGTGACATCGTTAGGCCATTGTATACACTGTGACATCGTTAGGTCAGTGCATACACTGTGACACCGTTAGGTCACTGTATACACTGTGACATCGTTAGGTCACTGTACACACTGTGACATCGTTAGGTCACTGTACACACTGTGACATCGTTAGGTCACTGTACACACTGTGACATCGTTAGGTCACTGTATACACTGTGACATCGTTAGGTCACTGTACACACTGTGACATCGTTAGGTCACTGTACACATTGTGACATCGTTAGGTCACTGTATACACTGTGACATCGTTAGGTCACTGTATACACTGTGACATCGTTAGGTCACTGTATACACTGTGACATCATTAGGTCACTGTACACACTGTGACACTCTTAGGTCACTGTATACAATGTGACATCGTTAGGTATCTTTACACACTGTGATAGTATTATGCCACTGTACACACTGTGACACTCTTACGTCACTATACACGCTGTGATAGTATTACGTCACTGCACACGCTGTGATAGTATTACGTCACTGTACACGCTGTGACAGTATTACGTCACTGTACACACTGTGACACTCTTACGTCACTGTACACGCTGTGACAGTATTACGTCACTGTACACACTGTGACACTCTTACGTCACTGTACACGCTGTGATAGTATTACGTCACGGTTTCATGGGTCAACAGCCCACGTGGTCAGTGTGGAGGGAGGGAGGGAGGGAGGGACAGAGTCGGGGATTTGGGCGCCACATGGATGATGGGTCAGATGGGATTAATCCCCCGGATCCCGAGGATTAGGGAACATGGGATCTCCAGGCCAGCAGCTGGCCTGCTTCAATGGCAATCCTGCATGGCGTCACTCCTGGCGGCAGGCAGCCCCCCCCCCCCCCCCCCCCCCCTCACCCCATCCCCCCCCCCCCCCCACTGGGTCTGCTGGGATTTTTTGTTTGTTTGTTTGTTTTTGGTGGTGGGGGTGGGGGTGGGAGGTAGGTAGGTGGAGGTGAAGGGAGGTTAGGGAGGACGGTTGTTTGTTTGTTTGTTGTTACTTGTTTGTTGTTACTTGTTTGTTGTTACTTGTTTGTTTTACTTGTTTGTTGTTACTTGTTTGTTGTTACTTGTTTGTTGTTACTTGTTTGTGTTACTTGTTTGTTGTTTGTTTGTTGTTACTTGTTTGTTTTTTGTTACTTGGTTGTTTGTTTGTGGGTTACTTGTTTGTTTGTTGTTACTTGTTTGTTTGTTTGTGGGTTACTTGTTTGTTTGCTGTTACTTGTTTGTTTGTTTGTGGGTTACTTGTTTGTTTGTTGTTACTTGTTGTTTGTTTTTACTTGGCTGTTTGTTTGTTGTTACTTGTTAGTTTGTTGTTACTTGGTTGTTTGTTTTTTACTTGGCTGTTTGTTTGTTGTTACTTGTTTGTTTGTTGTTACTTGTTTGTTTGTTGTTACTTGTTTGTTTGTTGCTACTTGTTTGTTTGTTGTTACTTGTTTGTTTGTTGTTACTTGTTTGTTTGTTGTTACTTGTTTGTTGTTACTTGTTTGTTTGTTGTTACTTGGTTGTTTGTTGTTACTTGTTTGTTTGTTGATGTTTGTTGTTTGTTGTTACTTATTTGGTTGTTTGCTGTTATTGGTTTGCTGGGTGGGGGAGGATCAGGGTTGCTGTTTAAAATCCTGTTTGTTAGTTTCTTTTTAAACCTTGATTTATGGCGAGGGGGATGGGAATAAGGATGCTCTAGATGGGCAGAGCTGTTGTGTGCATCTGTCTTCGTTACAATGTTATTCCCCTCTTGTCCTGTTCGGGCGAGTGCGTATGTACCTGTGCCCGTGTGTGCATGTGTGTGGATTCATCTGCCGAGCCCATGTGTGTAACAATCATGCGCGTGCACGTGCCTGCATGAACACTGACAGTGGAAAGTACTGTTGACAGAAAAAAGATTGATATGGCAACGATGATGTAAGAATTCTGTGTTTAGCTTCTAGATATGAAAAACAGGCCTTTGCGTTTATATTTTGGGATTTCTGTCTGTCTGTTTGCCTGTCTGCCTGTCTGTCTGTCCGTCGGTCTTTCTCTCCGTGTCTCTCTGTCTCTATTTCTCTCTGTCTCTGTCTCTCTCTCCTTAATCGGTGCTCATTGCAGTATTTATGATAACTGCCACAAAGGGCATGAAACAAAGAGATTGCCAGAGTTGTCTGTTACACTGAATGTTACACATAATCCTCCTCCTCATAATAATAATAATAATAATCATGTTGTTTTTCTCTTTGTGTGTGTGTGTGTGTGGTGTGTGTGTGTGTGTGTGTGTGTTGTGTGTGTGTGTTGTGTGTGTATATGTGTGTGTGTGTGTGTGTGTGTGTCTGTCTGTCTGTCTCTGCCTGCTCTATACCCTCCTGTCTGTTTTCCTGGCTGCTTGTCTGTCACTTGCTCACCAGTGTGTCGTTGTCCCTGTTTACTATCACCTATGCAAGCACACTGCAGGAACAGCACTTTTCTGCAAGCAATGCATTTTATCCCCCACCCTCCCTACTCTTCCCTCCTTGACCATTTCACACATTTACCACCCCCACACCAGCCTTCACTCTCTCTCTCCCCCTCCCCTACTCCCCCCCTCCCCCCCTCCCCCCAGGCAGACGACACAGGTCCAGGAATGTTCTCACACTTGCCGAACAAGGACGAGAGTGTCTGGGCTGACACAAACCCTTCTTCCGCTTGGCTTCTTGCCGGGTTTTGGCGAGCCGTAAATCGTGATGATAGATGTGGGGGATTAAGGGGAGAGAAGCTGGCGATAATCCCACACACCTGCTGCTGGCCGCACCATCCAGGCCTGTCTGCAGTCACAGGCTGCTGCACGGCTGCAGGGCCCTGATTTGTTTCTGTGTTCAAGGGAGGGGGGGGGGGGGGGGGGGGGGGAGTGCCCCGCGGCGACAGACTCGTCCTCTTCTTGTTTGCTGATCTTCAGGATCAGAACAGAAAGAATAAAGGAATCAGAACAAAATGAATGAATCAGAACAGAATGAATGAATCAGAACAAAATGAATGAATCAGAACAGAATGAATCAGAACAAAATGAATGAATGAATCAGAACAGAATGAATCAGAACAAAATGAATCAGAACACAATGAATGAATGAATGAATGAATGAATGAATAATAATAATAATAATAATAATAATAATAATGTATGGAATTTATATAGCGCTGAATCTTGTAAAGCAACAAACACAACAGAATGAATGAATCAGAACAAAATGAATCAAAACAGAATAAATGAATGAATGAATGAATGAATCAGAACAGAATGGACGAATGAATCAGAACAGAATGAATCAGAACAGAATGAATAAGAACAGAATGAATTAATGAATCAGAACAGAATAAATCAGAACAAAATGAATGAATCAGAAGAAAATGAATCAGAACAGAATGAATGAATGAATCAGAACAGAAAAAATAAATGAATCAGAACAAAATGAATCAACAAAATGAATGAATCAGAACAAAATGAATCAGAACAAAATGAATGAATGAATCAGAACAGAAAAAATAAATGAATCAGAACAGAATGAACGAATGAGAACATAATAAATCAGAACAAAATGAATGAATGAATGAATCAGAACAGAATGAATGAATCAGAACAGAATGAATGAATCAGAACAGAATGAGTGAATTATTAAGAACAAAATGAATGAAGGAATCAGAACAGAATGAATGAATGAATCAGAACAGAATGAATCAGAACAGAATGAATGAACCAGAATAGAATGAATGAATGAATCAGAACAGAATGAATGAATGAGAATAGAATGAATGAATGAATGAGAACAGAATGAATGAATGAGAACAGAATGAACGAATGAATGAGAACAGAATGAATCAATCAGAACAGAATTAACGAATGAATCAGAACAGAATGAATCAATCAGAACAGAATGAACGAATGAATCAGAACAGAATGAACGAATGAATCAGAACAGAATGAATGAATCAGAACAGAATGAACGAATGAATCAGAACAGAATGAATGAATCAGAACAGAATGAACAAATGAATCAGAACAGAATGAACGAATGAGAACAGAATGAACGAATGAATCAGAACAGAATGAACGAATGAAAATAGAATGAATGAATGAATCAGAAGAGAATGAATGAATGAGAACAGAATGAACGAATAAATCAGAACAGAATGAATGAATGAGAACAGAATGAACGAATAAATCAGAACAGAATGAATGAATCAGAACAGAATGAACGAATGAATCAGAACAGAATGAATGAATGAATCAGAACAGAATGAACGAATGAATCAGAACAGAATGAATGAATCAGAACAGAATGAATGAATCAGAACAGAATGGATGAATGAATCAGAACAGAATGGATGAATGAATCAGAACAGAATGAATGAATCAGAACAGGATAAACGAATGAGAACAGAATGAATGACGGCAGACAAAATGAGAGGAACGAAGAGCGAGGAAGAGAGGCAGAAAGAGAGAAGAGAGAGAGAGAGAGAGAGAAAAAAATGACAAAAGAAAGAAAGAATAAAAGAGAAAGGAAGAAAAAAATAAATCAGAAAGAAAAAGGAGAAAGGGAGGACAACACATTACAAGGCAAACGATTCAAATAAAGCCACTGGAAAAGAAACACAGCAAAAGAGAGAGAGGGAGGGGAGGCGGGGGAAGGGAGGGGAAGGTGATTATGCCAGGGTGATAAATTTGTCTAGTTCCGATTCTTTTCCTCGATTTGAATAGCGACCCCGCTCTTAAAAAAAAAGAAAAGAAGAAAGAAAAAAGGGAGTAAATAGAAGACTTGCAGATGAAAAGAAGGAAAGAAGGAACATCCGAAATACAGAAACGATACAAGCAAAAAAACAATGAATGAACCCCCCCCCCCCCCCCAAAAAAAAAGAAAAGAAAAAAGATTGAAAACAACACAAAGAAAAACGATTAAATAAACATATTACAAGGAAAAAAAATCAATTAAAAAATACAAGAAAAACATGATTTAAAAAAAAATACAAGAAAAAACAATAAATTTTAAAAAAAGACAAAAAATGATTTAAAACAATACAAGAAAAAGAATAGATCAAAACAATAGATAAAAAACAATGGAATAAAAAACCACAGAGAAAACAAAAGCTAACAAAATAAACGCACACAGGTACGCACGTAAGCACATACGCACGTACATAGGTACACGTACAGTACACGTACACGCACATGGGACCTCCCTTTTAATTCTCATCCGGATTGGGTTGGGGGGGGGGGGGGGGCTGGGGGGGGGGGGATTGGAGTCAGTACTACTGCTAACTTCTGAGGACAAGTCCTCACGACTGAAAATATCAACAGAGATTTGAACCAACCCGCTTCTCATCTGCATTCAGATCACCAGATCCTCAGATCACCAGATCCTCAGATCACCAGATCCTCAGATCACCAGATCCTCAGATCCTCAGATCACCAGATCGCCAGATCCTCAGATCGCCAGATCCTCAGATCGCCAGATCCTCTGATCGCCAGATCCTCAGATCGCCAGATCCTCAGATCGCCAGATCCTCAGATCACCAGATCCTCAGATCGCCAGATCCTCAGATCGCCAGATCCTCAGATCACCAGATCCTCAGATCACCAGATCCTCAGATCACCAGATCCTCAGATCACCAGAGATCACCAGGTCCTCAGATCACCAGATCCTCAGATCTGAAGATCCTCTGATCACCAGAGATCACCAGATCCTCAGATCACCGGATCACCAGAGATCACCAGATCCTCAGATCCTCAGATCACCAGATCCTCAGATCCCCAGATCACTAGATCCTCAGATCACCAGATCCTCAGATCCTCAGATCACCAGATCCTCAGATCACCCGATCCTCAGATCACCAGATCCTCAGATCACCAGATCAACAGATCACCAGATCCTCAGATCACCAGATCCTCAGATCCTCAGATCCTCAGATCACCAGATCCTCAGATCACCAGATCCTCAGATCACCCGATCACAAGATCACAAGATCATCAGATCACCAGATCACCAGATCCTCAGATCACCCGATCCTCAGATCACCAGATCAACAGATCACCAGGTGATCACCAGAGCCTCAGATCACCAGATCACCTGACCAATACACGGATGGCAAGACCATCCACCTCCTAGTCCTCTGATCACCAGATTTTCCTCATGGGGATGCCAGGGGCCTGTCAGTATAGATAGCATCCCCACCTTCTGGACATTCTGTGTTTGAAATTCCCTCTTTTCTATCCATACCTTTGCTTCTGCCTGCTTCTGTGTTCTTCTGCCTGCTTCTGTGTTCTTCTGCCTGCTTCTGTGTTCTTCTGCCTGCTTCTGTGTTCTTCTGCCTGCTTCTGTGTTCTTCTGCCTCCTTGGTCCACTCTCCTCCTGCTTTTTCCCCTCCAGAAAGACTTAAAGAAAGCCATTCCCTCCCGGGCCCAAGTCGGATGCGCTAGGCCTGACTGGTTAGGACTGTAACGGCAAGGCAAGGCATTTTGCTCTGTCCACAGACAACAGTCTTCGCTGTCTGAGCGTTCCACGACGACGACCACGATCACTCCACCAGCTACACAGCATCCATCCCCTAGCATTCAGATCTATAGGATCTATACTCTGACCACACCAGATCTATAGGATCAATACTCTGACCACACCAGATCTATAGGATCTATACTCTGTCCACACCAGATCTATACTCTGACCACACCAGATCTATAGGACCTATACTCTGACCACACCAGATGTATATGATCTATACTCTGACCACACCAGATGTATATGATCTATACTCTGACCACACCAGATGTATATGATCTATACTCTGACCACACCAGATCTATAGGACCTATACTCTGACCACACCAGATCTATAGGATCTATACTCTGACCATACCAGATGTATATGATCTATACTCTGACCACACCAGATGTATATGATCTATACTCTGACCACACCAGATCTATAGGACCTATACTCTGACCACACCAGATCTATAGGATCTATACTCTGACCACACCAGATCTATACTCTGACCACACCAGATGTATATGATCTATACTCTGACCACACCAGATCTATAGGATCTATACTCTGACCACATCAGATCTATACTCTGACCACACCAGATCTATACTCTGACCACACCAGATCTATACTCTGACCACACCAGATCTATACTCTGACCACACCAGATCTATACCCTGACCACACCAGATCTATACTCTGACCACACCAGATCTATACTCTGACCATACCAGATCTATACTCTGACCACACCAGATCTATACTCTGACCACACCAGATGTATATGATCTATACTCTGACCACACCAGATCTATAGGATCTATACTCTGACCACATCAGATCTATACTCTGACCACACCAGATCTATACTCTGACCACACCAGATCTATACTCTGACCACACCAGATCTATACTCTGACCACACCAGATCTATACCCTGACCACACCAGATCTATACTCTGACCACACCAGATCTATACTCTGACCATACCAGATCTATACTCTGACCACACCAGATCTATACCCTGACCACACCAGATCTATACTCTGACCACACCAGATCTATACTCTGACCATACCAGATCTATACTCTGACCACACCAGATCTATACTCTGACCACACCAGATCTATACTCTGACCATACCAGATCTATACTCTGACCACACGGCCATCCAGCTGAACACTAAAACTGGATCAAAACGGAGTCTTCGAATAGCACCAAAGCGGCTGGTACTGCGCGATCTCTTTCAGCTGGTGGCCTGAAGGCGGTTGACCACTGAGGGTGTGCTGAGGTGTGTCCGCTGTTGACATGGACAGAATGATCTCGGGCGTGGCTCTGTGTGTTGCAGGGCAGGACCGGAATGAGCGGCGTGAAAGCAGCAGCAGTAGCAGGATGTCGGGAAGGAGGAAGCAGATGCATTACAGTGAAAACGGAATGAAAAGTGTGGAGCTCTGACAGGAAAGGGAGAGAACCACGCGTCAGTGTAGAACTAACCCCCCCCCCCCCCCCGTGTCCTCCTTCCTCACCCCAACACCTCCAGGTGAGGAGCACAGGCCCAGGCTGTCAGTGCTCCAAGTCCCCGCTTTTCCACACCCCGCCTGCCGCCCACAGACAGCTCTTCACAGACAGCTCTGTCACACACCACAGCCTTCACAGACAGCTCTGTCACATACACTGCAGCCTTCACAGACAGCTCTGTCACATACACTGCAGCCTTCACACACAGCTCTGTCACACCACAGCCTTCACAGACAGCTCTGTCACATACACTGCAGCCTTCACAGACAGCTCTGTCACATACACTGCAGCCTTCACACACAGCTCTGTCACACCACAGCCTTCACAGACAGCTCTGTCACATACACTGCAGCCTTCACAGACAGCTCTGTCACATACACTGCAGCCTTCACAGACAGCTCTGTCACATACACTGCAGCCTTCACACACAGCTCTGTCACACCACAGCCTTCACAGACAGCTCTGTCACATACACTGCAGCCTTCACAGACAGCTCTGTCACATACACTGCAGCCTTCACACACAGCTCTGTCACACCACAGCCTTCACAGACAGCTCTGTCACATACACCACAGCCTTCACAGACAGCTCTGTCACATACACTGCAGCCTTCACAGACAGCTCTGTCACATACACTGCAGCCTTCACAGACAGCTCTGTCACATACACCACAGCCTTCACAGACAGCTCTGTCACATACACTGCAGCCTTCACAGACAGCTCTGTCACATACACTGCAGCCTTCACAGACAGCTCTGTCACATACACTGCAGCCTTCACACACAGCTCTGTCACACCACAGCCTTCACAGACAGCTCTGTCACACACACTGCAGCCTTCATAGACAGCTATGTCACACACACTGCAGCCTTCACAGACAGCTCTGTCACACTGCAGCCTTCACAGACAGCTCTGTCACATACACTGCAGCCTTCACAGACAGCTCTGTCACATACACCACAGCCTTCACAGACAGCTCTGTCACATACACTGCAGCCTTCACAGACAGCTCTGTCACATACACTGCAGCCTTCACACACAGCTCTGTCACACCACAGCCTTCACAGACAGCTCTGTCACATACACTGCAGCCTTCACAGACAGCTCTGTCACACTGCAGCCTTCACAGACAGCTCTGTCACATACACTGCAGCCTTCACAGACAGCTCTGTCACATACACAACAGCCTTCACAGACAGCTCTGTCACATACACTGCAGCCTTCACAGACAGCTCTGTCACATACACTGCAGTCTTCACAGACAGCTCTGTCACATACACTGCAGCCTTCACAGACAGCTCTGTCACATACACTGCAGCCTTCATAGACAGCTCTGTCACATACACTGCAGCCTTCACAGACAGCTCTGTCACACTGCAGCCTTCACAGACAGCTCTGTCACATACACTGCAGCCTTCACAGACAGCTCTGTCACATACACCACAGCCTTCACAGACAGCTCTGTCACATACACTGCAGCCTTCACAGACAGCTCTGCCACATACACTGCAGTCTTCACAGACAGCTCTGTCACATACACTGCAGCCTTCACAGACAGCTCTGTCACATACACTGCAGCCTTCACAGACAGCTCTGTCACATACACTGCAGCCTTCACAGACAGCTCTGTCACACCACAGCCTTCAAAGACAGCTCTGTCACACCACAGCCTTCACAAACAGCTCTGTCACACCACAGCCTTCACAGACAGCTCTGTCACATACACTGCAGCCTTCACAGACAGCTCTGTCACACACCACAGCCTTCACAGACAGCTCTGTCACACACTACAGCCTTCACAGACAGCTCTGTCACACACACCACAGCCTTCATAGACAGCTCTGTCACACACACACCACAGCCTTCATAGACAGCTCTGTCACACACACCACAGCCTTCATAGACAGCTCTGTCACACACCACAGCCTTCATAGACAGCTCTGTCACACACCACAGCCTTCATAGACAGCTCTGTCACACACCACAGCTCCACACACAGCTCTGTCACATACACTGCAGCCTTCACAGACAGCTCTGTCACTCACCACAGCCTTCACAGACAGCTCTGTCACATACACTACAGCCTTCACAGACATCTCTGTCACACACACCACAGCCTTCACAGACATCTCTGTCACATACACTGCAGCCTTCACAGACAGCTCTGTCACATACACTACAGCCTTCACAGACAGCTCTGTCACATACACCACAGCCTTCATAGGACAGCTCTGTCACATACACTACAGCCTTCACAGACAGCTCTGTCACACACACACCCACACACACACACAGACACACACACACACACACACAGACACACACACACACACACAGACACACACACTCACACACACACACACACACACACACACACACACACACACACACACACACACACACACACACACACCACACACACCGCAGCCTCACAGACAGCTCCGACACAGTAAGCCTTCAAAGACAGCTCTTGTACAGCTCTCACAGCCATCACAGCTGGCCTGCACTGGTGCCAGCACACCTGTCTGCTAACATACCTGTCTGCTATCTAACACACCTGTCTGCTAATTTACACACCTGCCTGCTAACTACCATACCTGTCTTCTAACACACCTGTCTTCTAATACACCTGTCTGCTAACTAAAACACCTGTCTGCTAACTAGCACACCTGTCTTCTAATACACCTGTCTGCTAACTAAAACACCTGTCTGCTAACTAACACACCTGTCTGCTAACTAACACACCTGTCTGCTAACTAACACACCTGTCTGCTAACTAACACACCTGTCTGCTAACACACCTGTCTGCTAACACACCTGTCTGCTAACACACCTGTCTGCTAACTAACACACCTGTCTGCTAACTAACACACCTGTCTTCTAATACACCTGTCTGCTAACTCACACGCATTGTATACACTTTTGCTGGAGAAACTCTCTTTTGCCAGGGGTTCTTTCAAGTGTGCTAACTGGACTTGGTACATTACCTCGGTTTATGGTCCCATCTGAAAGACTAGTACCCAGACCGCCACTCAAGATGCAATGGATTGGGCAAAAGATCGGGTTGAAACGGGGATCGAGCCTGGTACTCCTCGTTTTTAGGCAGGTGCATGACTTCGATCCCTCCATGCTGACAACTCAGTGACGTCAGACAACAGACATGGCGGGAAAGCCAACGCGTCCTCTAACCTTCTCAAAAAAGCGTGACGTCAGCAGGGCTGCTGCTCCTTCCCCCACTTCTGCTGAAAGGTGTAAATCCCACCTAATCCCTCTCCTTAAATCTCATTTGGGATTTAAATGTCTGGGACTCCCCTCTTTGAAAAATGGGGTCCTATTATGTACAAATATATATAGTTTATTGCATTTGCAATATTTAAACTTTTATCATACTTAAGGTTGGACATTAAAATACCCAACCCTATCTTGAAATAGGCGAGTGTCCGGGATTTCTGTATCATTGTTAGAAACTGCTCTTGAACTCTGCAGTTTTGAAGATTATATTGTATTGTTTTGTATTGTATTGTATTGTATTGTAACAGTGTTGCGTTGTATGGCATTGTATTGTATTATGTTGCATTGTATTGCATTGTGTTGCATTGTGTTGTGTTGCATTATATTGTATTATGTTGCATTATATTGCATTGTATTGTATTGTGTTGCATTGTATTGTATTGTATTGTATTGTATTGTATTGTGTTGCATTATGTTGTATTGTGTTGCATTATATTGCATTGTGTTGCATTATATTGTATTGTGTTGCATTATATTGTATTGTGTTGCATTGTATTGCATTGTATTGCATTGTGTTGCACTGTATTGCATTGTGTTGCACTGTAATGCATTGTGTTGCATTGTATTGCATTGTGTTGCACTGTAATGCATTGTGTTGCATTGTATTGCATTGTGTTGCACTGTAATGCATTGTGTTGCACTGTAATGCATTGTGTTCCATTGTGTTGCACTGTAATGCATTGTGTTGCACTGTAATGCATTGTGTTGCACTGTAATGCATTGTGTTGCACTGTAATGCATTGTGTTGCATTGTATTGCATTGTGTTGCACTGTAATGCATTGTGTTGCACTGTAATGCATTGTGTTGCATTATGTTGCATTGTGTTGCACTGTATTGTTTTGTTGTTTTCAGACTCTGAGTAATTGTGGTCAGGCTGCTTTGCCCGATAGAAACACGTCGCCAACAGTCCAGCGCCACGCGTAGCAAGCTGGTTGTTCCCGTCAGTGCATAATGATGTTGGTGTTGGTATGACAGAGACCAACAAGCAGCGTGACACTTTCACCAGGGACAACTCTCTTGTTGCCGGGGGCACTTTGTCGTGCCCATAATGTATACTGCACACGGAATCACAGCTTTTCGCCCTATCCGAAAGACTAGCACCCAGACCACAAGTCATGGTCTAGCGGCTGGGGGAGGAGGAGGAGGAGGAGGAGGGGGGGTGGGCAAAGTCCCATTTCAGGCAGGGTCAAACCGGTGACCCTTCTTTCTACAAGGGTGTATCAGGTACCGCTGCACTACTGCTGTCCCACTTGTGGAGAGCGAGGGAGGGAGGGAGGGAGCTGGGAAGACCATCACTTTTTTAAAATATGCTTTTTATTTCGAGGATAATGGAATAAGCACTCATGTGCTCTTTAAAATCCAGTCCCCGTGTGTATGCAGTTTTGTAAATTTTGTCATTCGTTCACGCTGGCACACAATGGCCTACTCTTCTAAAAACCGGAACGGGTTTTAACGTGTGCACAAGATGTTCTGTGCGCGTTGGCACACGGGACCTCGGTTTATAGTCTCATCTGGACTTTTAGGGAGAGTGAAGTCTGCACTGATGTTAACTGCAGAAGAAAAATCCTCTTGAACAAGATTCGAACCCGGGTCAGCAGATCACGAGCACATCAATCTAACCACTAGGCTCTCCCATCCCTCACTAAAGCACTGACATCTTGAGCTGGGGAGTTTTCTGTCTTTACCGCACAGGTACCTAAAGAACCGGGAACGGGATAGCTCAGTGGTCGGAGCACTCGCTTTCCCCCAGCCAAGGTTAAGCAGCATCGAGCGTGGTTACCAGTTGGATGGGTGACCCTTTGCGCGCCTTGGCTTCAGTACAGTCCCCCAGTTTACCCAGCTGTAAATGGGTACCTTCCCTCTTTAGGGTCAGGGAAGGTAAAGCAGCAAGGGAGAGGAGATGGGCGCCGCCCTCAATATGCTGGCCCCTGGAGAAGTTGAAGTCTCTGATGCCTCGCTCCCCTACGACCAGTTAGGTTATGGGACACCTTTACCTTTTTACTTAAAGAACTGCAAAGAAAACCAAAACAACAAACAAAAATTAAACATGCACCCCACCCCCTAGAAAATAAATCAACAAAACTTGAAACTGATTATCTCAATGCTGAAAAAAAAAAGCGTTATTAGATACCGCATCATATAATTATGCGTCCGTTGAAATGCTCATTGTGGACAGCTGTGAGTTTTTCATGTCTTACAAATTTTATGACAACCATTATTAGTTGCAAGCTGGCATATTGGCTACAATATAATTATCTTAGAAAAGAAAAGCCATTTGACTGAAGGTTTGTGCACAATGTTTAGCAGATATTTGTCAAACAAAAATTTAAACCCTTAAAACAAAATGTCCTCTCTCTCTCTTTCTTCTCTCTTCTCTCTCTCTCTCTCTTCTCTCTCTCTCTCTCTCTCTCTCTCTCTCTCTCTCTCTCTCTGTCTGTCTGTCTGTCTGTAAGGAGGTCGTTTACATAATTAATGTTTTTATTTGATTGGGTTTCTGCCTCTGTCTCTCTCACTGCTGATTTTTAAGGTTTCAATTATATCTGTCTTTATCAGCTTCGGACATAATTATTTTCCATAGACACCACAAGAAAACAAGTTCAGCTGATTTCTTGTTCTTTGTTTCGGCAAAGAAACGTCTTCATTCTTAGTTCCTTTAGATAATTTTGTTTCCTGTTACTTTCCACGCCAAAAATGTATACCTCGATAAAAAATGTAATGCATAAAATGACTTTCAGACTTCACGACTTTCTCTCTGTCTCTCTCTCCCCCCTCTCTCTCCCTCTCTCTCTCTGTCTCTCTCTCTCTCCCTCTGCCTGTCTGTCTGTCTGTCTCTCTCGTACCTTCATTCATAAATGTGAATAAAAAAGAAATCCGTGTTTTCCAGCTGTCCCAAGCGGCCTTTGTCTGGCGCCAGGTGTGCGTGTTTCTCTGCTGACCAGCAGGACCAGTGCCTGGCTGGCAGGTAGAGGCAGGGAGGGAGGGAGGGAGGCAGGGAGGCAGGGAGGGAGGGAGGGAGGCAGGGAGGGAGGAGGGAGGGAGGGAGGCAGGGAGGTAGGGAGGGAGGGATGGAGGCAGGGAGGAGGGAGGCAGGGAGGTAGGAGGCAGGGAGGGAGAGGAGGCAGGGGTAGGGAGGCAGGGAGAGGCAGGGAGGTAGGGAGGCAGGGAGGTAGGGAGGCAGGGAGGCAGGGAGAGGGGCCAGGGAGGAGGGCAGGGAGGGAGGGGGAGGGAGGCAGGGAGGGAGGCAGGGAGGGAGGGAGGCAGGGAGGAGGGAGGGAGGGAGGCAGGGAGGGAGGCAGGGAGGGAGGGAGGGAGGGAGGGAAGAAGGAGGGAGGGAGGGAGGCAGGGAGGGAGGGAGGCAGGGAGGGAGGGCAGGGAGGCAGGGAGGGAAAGAAGGAGGGAGGAGGGAGGCAGGGAGGGAGGGAGGCAGGGAGGGAGGGAGGGAGGAGGGAGGGAGGCAGGAGGGAGGGAGGGAGGCAGGGAGGGAGGGAGGGAGGGGGGAGGGAAAGAAGGAGGGAGGGAGGGAGGCAGGGAGGGAGGGGAGGGAGGCAGGGAGAGGGAGGGGAGGGAGGGAAAGAAGGAGGGAGGGAGGGAAAGAAGGAGGGAGGAGGAGGGAGGCAGGGAGGGAGGCAGGGAGGGAGGCAGGGAGGGAGGGAGGGAGGGAGGCAGGGAGGGAGGGAGGGAGGCAGGGAGGGAGGGAGGCAGGGAGGAGGGAGGGAGGGAAAGAAGGAGGGAGGGAGGGAAAGAAGGAGGGAGGGAGGGAGGCAGGGAGGGAGGCAGGGAGGGAGGAGGGAGGGAGGCAGGGAGGGAGGCAGGGAGGGAGGGGGAAGAAGGAGGGAGGCAGGAGGAGGCAGGGAGGGAGGGAGGCAGGGAGGGAGGCAGGGAGGGAGGGAGGGAAAGAAGGAGGGAGGGAGGGGGAGGGAGGCAGGGAGGGAGGCAGGGAGGAGGCAGGGAAAGAAGGAGGGAGGGCAGGGAGGGAGGCAGGGAGGGAGGCAGGGAGGGAGGCAGGGAGGGAGGCAGGCAGGGAGGGAGGGAGGGAAAGAAGGAGGGAGGCAGGGAGGGAGGCAGGGAGGCAGGGAGGGAGGGAGGGAAAGAAGGAGGGATGGCAGGGATGGAGGCAGGGAGGCAGGGAGGGAGGGAGGCAGGGAGGGAGGCAGGGAGGCAGGGAGGGAGGGAGGGAGGCAGGGAGGGAGGGAGGGAGGGGAGGGAGGGAGGGAGGCAGGGAGGCAGGGAGGGAAAGAAGGAGGAGGCAGGGAGGGAGGGAGGGAGGGAGGGAGGGAGGCAGGGAGGGAGGCAGGGAGGCAGGGAGGGAGGGAGGGAGGGAGGCAGGGAGGGAGGCAGGGAGGCAGGGAGGGAAAGAGGAGGGAGGCAGGGAGGCAGGGAGGGAAAGAAGGGAGGGAGGCAGGGAGGGAGGCAGGGAGGCGGGAGGGAAAGAAGGAGGGAGGCAGGGAGGCAGGGAGGCAGGGATGGGTAGGGAGGCAGGGGGGAGGCAGGGAGGCAGGGAGGGAGGGAGGGAGGGAGGCAGGGAGGGAAAGAAGGAGGGAGGCAGGGAGGCAGGGAGGGAGGGAGGGAGGGAGGGAGGGAGGGACTGCCGGGGCCACGTTGTCCGACAGACCAGAACTGACATTCAGCACGGGGCCTCAACAACTCCTCAAGGAGTTCATGAAGAAGTCGTGACTTCCACAATACGGCAGGGGTGTCCTCTAACACACTGACTGATTGATTGATTGACTGACAGACTGACTGATTGATTGATTGACTGACAGACTGACTGATTGACTGATTGACCGAGAGACTGACTGATTGACCGACAGACAGACTGACTGACTGACTGACTGATCGACAGATTGACTGACTATTTGACTGACAGACTGGCTGACTGACTGACTGACTGACTGCATTATTTCTTGACGAGACAGGAGCAGAGCTATGGACAGGGATGATTATTCACATCTGGACTTGACTTCTCCCTGACTGCTGAAGGGGTGGCTGAGTGTCGCTTTGAATTTCGTCTGCAGAGTATTGGGGGCAAGCGGAACACGGCAAGATAGCGGAGTGCATGCTGGGTATGCTGGTGTCATCCATACCACTGGTCATAGCTGCTCTTCTCTCCTACCAAAGGTGGCTGGAGTTTCAGTGTGTGTACAAGTGTGTGGTGGCTGCAGTCCCCAAAGCGCCTCGCTTTGCACTTTCACTCAGGGTTTCAGAGGCACAGCGTGCACGCCTCAGTGGAGACTGGAACCTAGGCCCTTAGTTACCGCCAGTTCACACGGACAGACACACGGGCCCTAGGCAGCCTGAGCGCACACAGATCCTGGACAAGGAAAAGTCGGGCATAAAAACCCTTGAGGGCGGGGGCTTGGCCCCTTAACTGCGGCATGCAGGTGTGTGGCAATTGCCGGGTTTCCCAAACCACCCCCGGTAGGGGTCAGATCCCCGAGGCAGCATCCCAATGGGGAAACAGGGGAAGGGAGAACCTGTTCCCAGTGTTGGAGGCAGAGGGGGAGGGAGGTGGCCTCCAGGGCGATGGACTCTGCAGCAGCTCAGGGGAAAGCCCCAAAGGGAATGGGCCCACTTGGGTCAAAAAACACCCCCAAGTTGTTTCGCTGGGCATTTTCTTTGTGGCAGAAAACAAAGGGTCTGTTGTTCGTTTTTAAAATGTTTGTTTTTTTGGGGTACTCTCCAACCTTCTCTGGTAGAAGGGGGATGGCATAGCACCCCCAAATTGGGTGTTGGCCTTTTTTTAAACCCTGCCCTTTTTTATCAGCGGTAGCTAAACCTTTTCACCTTATTTGTTCTAAAACCCTTTTCCCCTTTATTTTTTCCTTTTTTGTTTGTTTTTTTTGCCTTTCCTTTCTTTTTTTTTCGATGGTCCCTACTACCCCCCCCCTCAATTAAACCAAAAAAACCCCCCCGCAAAAAAGCCCACCCTTAAAAATGTCCTGAAGGGTTTTTTAAATTTTTGGTTAATGTTTGATAAACTTGTAAAACATATTGCAAAATTTCCATTAGTAATGGAATTTATTGTGTTTGTATAACGTTGTACATCATATTTACAAAATGACCCTTAGTAACTGTATTGTATTGTGTTTTATAATCGTTGTAAATCGTTTGACAAAACTACCACTTAGTAACTGGTATCTGTACTTTTTGGTTTTATAATCGTTGATAAATCGTATTTCAAAAAAACCCCTTGAATGGTATTGTACTTGTGTTTGTATAAACGTTGATAAATCGTATTTACAAAAACTACCCTTAGTAACTGGCTTCTGACTTGTGTTTGTATAAACGTTTAAATCGTATTGAAAAAACTACCACTTAGTAAGGCTACTGTACTTGTGTTTGTTAATCGTTTATAAATCTATTGACAAATACCATTTAGAAACTGGCTATGTACTTGTGTTTTATAATCTTTGATAAATCGTATTGACAAACTACCACTTGTAACTGGTATCTGTATTGTTTTTGTATAATCGTTGATAATCTATTGCAAAACTCCCATTTAGAACTGGCTATTGTATTTGTTTTTGTATAATCGTTGTAAATCTTTTTGAAAAAAATACCACTTGTAACGGTTCCTGTACTTGTGTTTTTTAAAATCGTTTACTCTATTGACAAAATCCCCTTTAGTAAACTGCTACTGTACTTGGTTTGTATAATCGTTGTTACGTCTATTGACAAAATACCATTAGTAAGGGTCCCTGTACTGTGTTTGTATAATCTTTGATACGTATTTTGGGAAAAAAATCCCTTAGAAACTGTACCTGTACTCGTGTTTCTCCACACGACTTGGAGTTCGTTTTTCTTTTTCTCTTTTTGTTTTCGTCCTACAAAAACTATCTGAAAACCCCTTTCCCAACGTGGGAGGGGGGAATTGTCCCCCCCCCCACCCCCCACCCCCACCATAAGGTGACGTCAACCCCAACGCGTCTCGTGTAGGAAACGCACATGATGTCATTGGGGCCCAGCCAAGGAGAGGGATGTGGCGAGTGGGCTGCTGCTGTTCCGCCTAAATCTCGGTAATCCCAAGTGTCCTTGTTGAGACAGCGTGTCAGAGAGTGTGATGGAAGATGACGACAGACTGACAGGCGGAGGGCGTTTTTGGGGTGTGGGGGGATGGGAACACTTCAGCTTGGGCCCCCGGGCGAGTTGGCTGATGCTCGGGTTTGTGAGGCAGCCTCGCCCCCCCTGTCACAGGGAGAGGTAATTATGGGGGCGGCGGGGTCAGGGCCCGTTTTAGCCTTGGAGCTGTCCTTCCCTTTTTCCCCTTTTTTCCTCACCCCCACCCTCCCCCCCCTATCTCTCCCCCCCCACCCCCCCAAAAAACTGTGCTGGTGTACGTACGGGGATAGTTGGCGCAACAGGTTGCAGGGCTGGTTTTTTGATCAGTGGTTCTGAAAAAACATTTTTTTTTGTTTGGTAGAGAAGTGTTGCTTTTTTTCCCTTTCTTGGTTGGGGAAAAGGGAGGGGTGGGGGGGGGGGGGGGGGGGGTGTTCTTGATCTCTTTAGAAGTCTTTTTCTTGGTTGTTGCAAGTTTTTAGAAATATTTCTTCTTGTTTTTGTTCTTCTTGTTGTTCTTGTTCTTCTGTTTCTTGTTCTTGCTCTTGTTCTTGTTCTCTTGTTTTCTTGTTCTTTTTCTTGTTCTTGTTCTTGTTCTTGTTCTTCTTCTCTTGATTCTTTTCTTTTCTGGTTGTTCGTTTTGTTTTCTTCTGTTTGTTCTTCTTGTTGTTCTTTCTTCTGTTTCTTTGTTCTTGCTTGTTCTTGTTCTTCTTTTTCTTCTTTTCTTTTCTTGTTCTTGTCTTGTCTTGTTCTTCTTCTTCTTCTTCTTCTTCTTCTTCTCTTCTCTTGTTCTTCTTCTTGTTTTCTTCTTGTTCTTCTTCTTGTTCTTCTTTCTTCTTCTTCTTCTTCTTCGTCTTCGTCTTCGTCTTCGCTTCGTTTCTTCTTTCCTTCTTGTCTGTTCTTCTTCTCCTTTTCATTCATTTTCTTCTTTTCGTCTTGTATTCCTCCTTTTCCTACTTTGGCTTTTATTTCCTCTCTTTCTCACCCAAACACTTCTGGCTTTCTTCGCTGCGATTGTCTTTATATTCAGAATATTTTCCTTGGTCCCGAGACTTTTCTAGAGTCTTCAGTAGAAAGTTATCTCAGTTTTCAAGGGTTACAGAAAAACTTTCACATATCTCAGTTTTCAAGGGTTACAGAAAAACTTTCACATATCTCAGTTTTCAAGGGTTACAGAAAAACATTCACATATCTCAGTTTTCAAGGGTTACAGAAAAACATTCACATATCTCAGTTTTCAAGGGTTACAGAAAAACATTCACATATCTCATTTTTCAAGGGTTACAGAAAAACATTCACGTATTTTTTCATCCAGCCCTTGCCATGGTAAAGGATTATCGAAACCAAGCAAAAAAACTCCAAACCAAACAAACAAAAAACCCCAACAACAAAATCCACCCTCCCTCCTAACAACAGCAACAACTACCTTACTTAGATGACAACAATAAAATTTCAACTTCAATAAAACAATACTATCGATCAAACGTGTAAAGTCACGATGTGCCAAAATGCCACATACAACACAAATTAAAATGGAAAAATAACTGCCAACAACATCAACAAAAGCAACAGTTCAGAATTAGACCAGCCAGCTAGAAATCAAACTGAATAGATGTCCGAAAGGCAAAGTATACTAAGGAGGGAGGAATATGAACAACAATGTCTCCCCAGTGTGTATGAACAACAATGTCTCCCCAGTGTGTATGAACAACAATGTCTCCCCAGTGTGTATGAACAATGTCTCCCCAGTGTGTATGAACAATGTCTCCCCAGTGTGTATAAACAACAATGTCTCCCCAGTGTGTATGAACAACAATGTCTCCCCAGTGTGTATGAACAACAATGTCTCCCCAGTGTGTATGAACAATGTCTCCCCAGTGTGTATGAACAACAATGTCTCCCCAGTGTGTATGAACAACAATGTCTCCCCAGTGTGTATGAACAACAATGTCTCCCCAGTGTGTATGAACAATGTCTCCCCAGTGTGTATGAACAACAATGTCTCCCCAGTGTGTATGAACAACAATGTCTCCCCAGTGTGTATGAACAATGTCTCCCCAGTGTGTATGAACAACAACAATGTCTCCCCAGTGTGTATGAACAACAATGTCTCCCCAGTGTGTATGAACAACAATGTCTCCCCAGTGTGTATGAACAATGTCTCCCCAGTGTGTATGAACAATGTATCCCCAGTGTGTATGAACAATGTCTCCCCAGTGTGTATGAACAACAATGTCTCCCCAGTGTGTATGAACAATGTCTACCCAGTGTGTATGAACAATAATGTCTCCCCAGTGTGTATGAACAACAACAATGTCTCCCCAGTGTGTATGAACAACAACAATGTCTCCCCAGTGTGTATGAACAACAACAATGTCTCCCCAGTGTGTATGAACAACAACAATGTCTCCCCAGTGTGTATGAACAACAGTGTCTCCCCAGTGTGTATGAACAACAATGTCTCCCCAGTGTGTATGAACAATGTCTCCCCAGTATGTATGAACAACAATGTCTCCCCAGTGTGTATGAACAATGTCTCCCTAGTGTGTATGAACAATAATGTCTCCCCAGTGTGTATGAACAACAATGTCTCCCCAGTGTGTATGAACAAAAATGTCTCCCCAGTGTGTATGAACAATGTCTCCCCAGTGTGTATGAACAACAATGTCTCCCCAGTGTGTATAAACAACAATGTCTTCCCAGTGTGTATGAACAATGTCTCCCTAGTGTGTATAAACAAAAATGTCTCCCCAGTGTGTATGAACAATGTCTCCCCAGTGTGTATGAACAACAATGTATCCCTAGTGTGTATGAACAATGTCTCCCCAGTATGTATGAAGAATGTCTCCCCAGTGTGTATGAACAATGTCTTCACAGTGTGTATAAACAACAATGTCTCCCCAGTGTGTATGAACAATGTCTCCCTAGTGTGTATAAACAACAATGTCTCCCTAGTGTGTATGAACAATGTCTCCTCAGTATGTATGAACAATGTCTCCCCAGTGTGTATGAACAATGTGTCCCCAGTTTGTATGAACAATGTCTCCCCATTGTGTATGAACAACAATGTCTCCCCAGTATGTATGAACAATGTCTCCCCAGTGTGTATGAACAATAATGACTCCCCAGTGTGTATGAACAATAATGTCTCCCCAGTGTGTATGAACAACAATGTCTCCCCAGTGTGTATGAACAATGTCTCCCCAGTGTGTATGAACAATAATGTCTCCCCAGTGTGTATGAACAATATGTCTCCCCAGTGTGTATGAACAATGTCTCCCCAGTGTGTATGAACAATGTCTCCCCAGTGTGTATGAACAACAATGTCTCCCCAGTGTGTATGAACAACAATGTCTCCCCAGTGTGTATGAACAATGTCTCCCCAGTGTGTATGAACAACAATGTCTCCCCAGTGTGTATGAACAACAATGTCTCCCCAGTGTGTATGAACAACAATGTCTCCCCAGTGTGTATGAACAACAATGTCTCCCCAGTGTGTATGAACAACAATGTCTCCCCAGTGTGTATGAAAACAATGTCTCCCCAGTGTGTATGAACAACATGTCTCCCCAGTGTGTATGAACAATGTCTCCCAGTGTGTATGAACAACAATGTCTCCCCAGTGTGTATGAACAACAATGTCTCCCCAGTGTGTATGAACAATAATGTCTCCCCAGTGTGTATGAACAACATGTCTCCCCAGTGTGTATGAACAACAATGTCTCCCCAGTGTGTATGAACAACAATGTCTCCCCAGTGTGTATGAACAAATGTCTCCCAGTGTGTATGAACAACAATGTCTCCCAGTGTGTATGAACAAAATGTCTCCCAGTGTGTATGAACAATAATGTCTCCCCATGTGTATGAACACAATGTCTCCCAGTGTGTATGAACAAATGTCTCCCCATGTGTATGAACAATGTCTCCCCAGTGTGTATGAACAACAATGTCTCCCCAGTGTGTATGAACAACAATGTCTCCCAGTGTGTATGAACAATGTCTCCCCAGTGTGTATGAACAACAATGTCTCCCCAGTGTGTATGAACAACATGTCTCCCAGTGTGTATGAACAACAATGTCTCCCCAGTGTGTATGAACAATGTCTCCCCAGTGTGTATGAACAACAATGTCTCCCCAGTGTGTATGAACAAATGTTCTCCCCAGTGTGTATGAACAACAATGTCTCCCCAGTGTGTATGAACAACAATGTCTCCCCAGTGTGTATGAACAACAATGTCTCCCCAGTGTGTATGAACAACAATGTCTCCCCAGTGTGTATGAACAACAATGTCTCCCCAGTGTGTATGAACAACAATGTCTCCCCAGTGTGTATAAACAATGTCTCCCAGTGTGTATGAACAACAATGTCTCCCCAGTGTGTATGAACAATGTCTCCCCAGTGTAGTATAACAACATGTCCCCAGTGTGTATGAACAACAATGTCTCCCCAGTGTGTATGAACAACAATGTCTCCCCAGTGTGTATGAACAATGTCTCCCTAGTGTGCATAAACAACAATGTCTCCCCAGTGTGTATGAACAATGTCTCCCCAGTGTACATGAACAATGCCTCCACAGTGTGTATGAATAACAATGTCTCCCTAGTGTGTATGAACAATGCAATGTCTCCCTAGTGTGTATAAACAACAATGTCTCCCGAGTGTGTATGAACAATGTCTCCTCAGTGTGTATAAACAACAATGTCTCCCCAATGTGTATGAACAACAATGTCTCCCCAGTGTGTATGAACAACAATGTCTCCCCAGTGTGTATGAACAACAATGTCTCCGCAGTGTGTATGAACAACAATGTCTCCCCGTGTGTATAAACAATGTCTCCCTAGTGTGTATAAACAACAATGTCTCCCCAGTGTGTATGAACAATGTCTCCCTAGTGTGTATAAACAACAATGTCTCCCCAGTGTACATGAACAATGCCTCCACAGTGTGTATGAATAACAATGTCTCCCTAGTGTGTATGAACAATGTCTCCCCAGTATGTATGAACAATGTCTCCCCAGTGTGTATGAACAATGTCTTCACAGTGTGTATGCACAACAATGTCTCCCCCAGTGTGTATGAACAAAATGTCTCCCCAGTGTGGTATAACAACATGTCTCCCCATTGTTATAACAACACTGTCTCCCCAGTTTGTATAACAACAATGTCTACCCATGGTGTAAAAACAACAATGTCTTCCTCGTCATTTCTTTGTCTTCTTTCTCCCCCAGTGTGTATGAACAACAATGTCTCCCCAGTGTGTATAAACATGTCCTCCGGCAGTGTGTATAAACAACAATGTCTCCCCCGTGTGTATGAACAAATGTCTCCCTATGTAACATGACAATGCCTCCCACAGTGGTATGAATAACAAATGTCTCCCAGTGTTAAGAGACCAATGTCTCCCCCGTGTGTATGACAACAATGTCCCCCTTGTGTGTATGAACAAAGTCTCCCCAGTGTGTAAACAATGTCTCCCCAGTGGTGTATGCCACAACAATGTTCTCCCGTGTAACATGAACATTTCCTCACAGTGTGTAATGAACAACATGTCTCCCAAGTGTGGATGAACAATGACTCCTCAGTATGGTATGAACAATGTCTCCCCAGTTTTGTAAATCAATTTCTCCCCAGTTGTATGAACAAGCCTCCCCAGTCTGTATGAACAACGATGTCTCCCCAGTATGTATGAACAATGTCTCCCCAGTGTGTACAGCGCCGCGCGGTAATGTCTCCCCATGTTAGAACAACAATGTCTCCCCAGTGTGTATGAACAACAATGTCCTCCCATGTGTATGAACAATTCCCTCCCCATTGTGTATGAACAATAATGTATCCCAGTTTTGTATGAACAATAATGTATCCCCAGTGTGTATGAACAATTAATGTGTCCCCAGTGTGTATGAACAATTATTCTCTGTCTATGTCTGTCTGTCTGGCTTGTTGTCCTGTCTGACTCTCTTCTATTAGTTCTTCTCTTTCCTCTTCTCCCTCTTCCTGTCTGTCTGTCCCTCTTCTGTCTGTACTTTGTCTTTCTGTCTCGGTCTTGTCTTCTGTCTTTCCTGTCTGTCTTTTTCTTTCTCCTCTGTCTGTCTGTCTTCTTTCTTCTTCTCTCTTTCTTCACTTTGGTCTTCTCCTGTCTTCCTGGTCTCTTATGTCTTTCTCTCTCTTCTCAGTCTGTCTTCTTCACTTGTCTGTCCTTGTGTCTTTCGCCTAACCCGTCCTCCTTTCTCTGTCTTATTTGTCTATTATGTCCTTCTTCTTGTCTCGTCTTGTGTCTCTTACTCTGTCAGTCTTCTCCTTCTCTCTCTTCTTCTTCTTCTTCCCCAGTTGTTATGAACTATGTCCCTCCCAGTGTGTATGAAAAGTGTCCCTCCCCAGGTGTATGAACAAACAATGTCTCCCAGAGTGTATAAACACCAATGTCTCCCCCATGTGTATGAACAACAATGCTCCACATTGTTATGAACAATGTCTCCCCAATGTGTATAGACAATTATGAGCACTGGGGGGGGGGGTGGTGTGAGATGGCGTAAGAGGGGGGGGTGGGGGGTGGGTGGCGTGTGAAAACAATGGATGACTCGGGGGGGGGGGGGGGGGGGGCGGGGGGGGGGGGGGGGGGAATGGGGGGGGGGGGGTGGGTGGGGGGGGGGGGGGTGGGGGATGGGTGGGGATGTGGGGGGGGGGGGGGGATGTGGGGGGTAGGGGGGGCGGGGGGGGGGGGGCAATCGGGCGGGGGCGGGGGATGGGGGGGGGGGGGGGGGGTGGGGGAGGGGATGGGGGGGGGATGCAATAGGGGTTGGGTGGAATGATGGGGGGATGGGGGGGTGGGGGGGGGGGGGATGTGGATGGTGATTGGGGGTGGGGGGGGGGCAATGTAAATGGGGGGTGGGGGGGGTAAGTTTTCATGGGGGAATGTGTGGGGGGGGTAGGGGGTGGGTGGGGGGCGGGGGGGGGGTTTGGAATGGGGGGGGGGGTATGGGGGGGGGGGGTGGGGGGGGGTTGGGATGGGGGGTGGAAGGTTGGGGGGGGGGGGGAGGGGGGGGGTGGTGATGGGGGGGCGGATGGTGGGGGATGGGGAGGGGGGGGGATTGGGTGGGGGGGGGGGGGGGGAGGGGGGGATGGGGGGGTGATGGGGGGGGTGGGGTGGGGATGGGGGGGATGGGGGGGGGGGGGGGTGGGATGGAGGGGGATGGGGGGGGGTGGGGGGGGGGGGGGGGGAGGGGGGATGGGGGGATGGGGGGGGTATGGGGGGGGGGGGGATGGGGGGGGGGGGGTGGAATGTGGGGGGGGGGGGGGGGGGGGTATGATGGTAGTGGGGGATGGGAGGAATGGGGGGTGTGGGGGGGGGGGGGGTGGTTTGGGGATGGGATGGTGGGGGGGGCAAAGGGAGGTGAGGGGGGGGGGGGGATGGGGGGGCGGCAATGGGATGATGGGGGGGGGGGTGGGGGGGGGGGGGGGGATGTGAGGGGGGGGGTATTGGGATGGGATGGGGACAATGGGGGGGGGAAGGGGGGGGGGGGGGGGGGGGGGATGGGGGGGAGGATGTGCGGGGGGGGGGGGGGAATGGATGGGGGTGCGGAATGGGTGGGTGGGGGGGATGGATGGGGGGGGGGGGGAAATGGGGGGGGGGGGGGGGGGATGGTGGCACTGGGGGGGGGGGGGGGCAATGGTGTGGGGGGGAATGGGGGGGGGGTGGAGTTGGAATGGGGGGGGGGTGGGATGGGGATGATGGATGAATGGGGGGTCGTCCCCAGTGTGTATGAACAACAATGTCTCCCCAGTGAGTTTAAACAACAATGTCTCCCCAGTGTGTATGAAAATGTCCTCCCTAGTGTGTATAACCAACAATGTCCCCCAGTGTGTATGAACAATGCTCCCCAGATGTACTGAACAATGACTCCCTCAGTATGTATTAACAATGTCTCCCCAGTGAGTATGAACAATGGTCTCCCCCAGTTGTGGTATGAACAATGTCTCCCCAGTTGTATGAACAACAATGTCTCCCCATTGTGTATGAACAATGTCTCCCCCATGTGTATGAACAATAATGTCTCCCCAGTGGTGTATGAACAACAATGTTTCCCCAAGTGTGTATGAACAACAATGTCTCCCCCGTGTGTATGAACAATGTCTCCCCAGTGTGTAATGAACAACAATGTCTCACCAGTGTGTATAACAACAATGTCTCCCAGTGTGTATGAACTAACAATGTCTTCCCAGTGTGTATGAACAACAATGTCTCCCCATGTGGATGAACAACAATGTCTCCCCAGTGTGTATATACAACAATGTCTCCCCTGTGTGGAGAACAATGTCTCCCCAGTGTTAATGCACAAACAATGTCTCCCCAGTTGTGTATGAACAATTCTCCCCAGTGTGTATGAACAACTATGTCCTCCCCTGTGTGGAAGAACAATGTCCTCCCCAGTGTGTATGCCAACAATGTCTCCCCAGTGTGTATGAGCAACAATGTCTTCCACAGTGTGTATGAACAATGTCTCCACCAAGAGTGTATGCACAATGTCTCCCCAGTGTGTAATGAACAATGTCTCCCCAGTGTGGATTGAACCCCCCAACAAAAAAATTGTCTCCCAGTGTGATGAACAACAATGTCTCCCCATGTGTATGAACACAATGTCTCCCCAATTTGTATAAACCAACAATGTCTTCCCAGTGTGTATGAACAATTCTCCCAGTGTGTATCAACAACAATGTCTCCCATGTGTATGAACAATGTCTTCTCTGTCTCCCCAGTGTACATGAACAATGCCTCCACAGTGTAGTAAATGAAACAACAATGTTCTCCTAGTGTGTAGAACAATGTGTCCCCAGTGTACATGAACAATGTCTCATTCCCCAGTGTGAATGAAAAACAATGTCTCCCCAGTGGTGTATGAACACCAATGTCTCCAGTGTGGATGAACAATGTCTCCCCCAGTGTGTATGAACAACAATTCTCCCCAGTGTTGGGGGGTTTTTAATATGAACAAATGTCTCCCCAGTGGTGTATGAAACAACAATGTCTCCCCAGTGTGTATGAACAATGTCCCCCAATGTGTATGAACAACAATGTCTCCCCAGTGTGTTTGAAACAATGTCTCCCTAGTGTGTATGAAACAATAATGTCTCCCAGTTTGTATGAACAACAAAGTCTCCCCAGTGTGTATGAACAATAATGGCTCCCCCAGTGTGTAGGAACAACAGGTTTCCCCAGTGTGATGAACAACAATGTCGACCGGGTGTGTTTGAACAATGACTCCCCATGTGTAAGAACAACAGTGTTTCCCCATTGTGTATAACAACAACAGTCTCCCCAGTATGAATGAACAACAATGTCTCCCCAGTGTGTATAACAACAATGTCTCCAGTGTGTATGAACAACAATGTCTCCCCAGTGTGAGGAACATATAAATGTCTCCCCAGTGTGTAGAACAACAATGTCTCCCCAGTGTGTAAGAACAACAATGTCTCCCAGTGGTATGAACAATAATGTCTCCGCCAGTGTTTGAACAATGTCTCCAGTGTGTATGAACAACATGTCTCCCCAGTTGTGTGTGAACAAGTCTCCCAGTGTGTATGAACAACAATGTCTCCCCCAGTGTCGTATGAACAATAATGTCTCCCCAGTTGTGTATGAACAACAGTGTCTCCCCAGTGTGTATGAACACATGTCTCCCAGTGTGTATGTACAAAGTCTCCCCAGTGGTGAAGTACAATGTCTCCCGAGTGTGATGAACAATAATGTTTTCCCCAGTGTGTACTGAACAATGTCCCTCCCCAGTGTGTATAAAAATGCCTCCCCAGTGTGGTATGAAACAAAGTCTCCCCAGTGTGTAAGAAGCAACAATGTCCCCCAGTGTGTATAACCAAACAATCTATCCCCAGTGTGTATGAACAATGTCTCTCCTCCCCAGTAAGTATGAAAAATAATGTCTCCACCGTGTGTATAAACAACAATGTCTCCCCAGTGTGTAATGAAACAACACTGTCTCCCCCAGTGTGTATGAACAACAATGTATCCCAGTGTGTATTGAAAATGTCTCCCCCAGTAAGTATGAATAATAATGTCTCCCCAGTGTGTATGAACAACAATGTCTCCCCAGTGTGTATGAACAATAATGTCTCCACAGTGTGTATGAACAACAATGTCTCCCCAGTGTGTATGAACAATGTCTCCCCAGTAAGTATGAATATAAACGTCTCCCCAGTGTGTATGAACAACATGGTCTCCCAGGTGTATGAACAAAATCTCCCCCAGTGTGTATAACAATAATGTCTCCCCCAGGTATGAACAACATATCCTCCCCAGTGTGTATGAACAACAAGTCTCCCAAGTGTGTAGAACAACATAATCTCCTCAAGTGTGTATGAACAACAGTATCACCCCCATTTGAATGAACAACAATGTCTCCCCAGTTGTGTATGAAAGCAATATCCCAGTGTGTATAACAACAATGTCTCCCCAGTGGTGATGAAAACAATAAGGTCCACCCCAGTTGGTATGAACAATAAAGCCTCCCCAGTGTGTAATGAACAACCGTATCTCCCAAGTGGTGTATGAACAATGTCTCCCCAGTGTGTATGAACAGCAATGTCTCCCCAGTGTGTATGAACAACAGTGTCTCCCAGTGTGTATGAACAACAATGTCTCCCCAGTGTGTATGAACAATGTCTCTCCAGTGTGTATGAACAATAATGTCTCCCCACTGTGTATTAACAATAATGTCTCCCCACTGTGTATTAACAATAATGTCTCCCCAGTGGGTATGAACAATAATGTCTCCCCAGTGTGTATGAACAATAATGTCTCCCCAGTGTGTATGAACAACAGTATCTCCCCAGTGTATGAACAAAGTCTCCCCAGTGTTTATGAACAACAATGTCTCCCCAGTGGGTATGAACAATGTCTCTCCAGTGTGTATGAACAACAATGTCTCCCAAGTGTGTATGAACAATGTCTCCCCAGTGTGTATGAACAACAATGTCTCCCCAGTGTGTATGAACAACAGTATCTCCCCAGTGTGTATGAACAACAGTGTCCTCCCATGTATATGAACAACAATATCTGTAACATGTGTATGAACCACAATGCTCCCCAGTGTGGTATGAACAACAATGTCTCCCCAGTGTGTATGGAACAACAGTATCCTCTCCCCATGTGGTATAACAACAATGTCCCTCCCCCAGTGTGAATGAAGAATATCTCCCAGTGTGTCTGAACAACAATGTCTCCCCCGTGTGTATGAAACAATAATGTCTCCCCTGTGGAGTATGACAATAATGTCTCCCCAGTGGTATGAAGAACAGTATCTTCCCCAGAGTGTAGTAACAATGTCTCCTCCCCCGTGTGTAGAAACCAATGTCTTTCCCAGTGTGAATGAACAACAGTGTCTCCCAGTGTGTATGAACAACAATGTCTTCCCAGTGTGTATGAACAGCAATGTCTCCCCAGTGTGTATGAACAATAATGTCTCCCCAGTCTGTATGAACAATAATGTCTCCCCAGTGTGTATGAACAACAGTATCTCCCCAGTGTGTATGAACAACAATGTCTCTCCAGTGTGTATGAACAACAATGTCTCCCCACTGTGTATGAAGAATACCTCCCAGTGTGTATAAACAACAATGTCTTCCAGTGTGTATGAACAACAATGTCTCCCCAGTGTGTATGAACAACAATGTCTCCCGAGTGTGTATGAACAACAATGTCTCTCCAGTGTGTATGAACAACAATATCTCCCCAGTGTCTATGAAGAATAATGTCTCCCCAGTGTGTATGAACAACAATGTCTCCCCAGTGTGTATGAACAACAATGTCTCCCCAGTGTGTATGAACAACAACAATGTCTCCCCAGTGTGTATGAACAACAATGTATCTCCAGTGTCTATGAACAACAATGTCTCCCCAGTGTGTATGAACAACAACAATGTCTCCCCAGTGTGTAGGAACAACAATGTCTCTCCAGTGTGTATGAACAACAATGTCTCCCCAGTGTCTATGAAGAACAATGTCTCTCTAGTGTGTATGAACAACAACAATGTCTCCCCAGTGTGTATGAACAACAATGTGTCCCCAGTGTGTATGAACAACGATGTCTCCCCAGTGTGTATGAACAACAATGTCTCCCCAGTGTTATGAACAATATCTCCAATGTTTTAATGAAACAATGTCCCCTCCCCAGTGTGTATGAACAATGTATCTCCCCAGTGTGTATAACAACAATGTCTTCCCAGTGTGTATGACAACAATGTACCTCCCAGTGTGTATGAAAAACACTTGTTCTCCCCAGTGTGTATGAACAATAATGTCACCCCTGTGTGTATGAACAACAATGACTCCCCAGTGTGTATGAACAATAATGTCTCCCCAGTGTGTATGAACAACAATGTCTCCCCAGTGTGTATGAACAATAATGTCTCCCCAGTGTGTATTAACAACAATGTCTCCCCAGTGTGTATGAACAATAATGTCCCCCAAGTGTGTATGAACAACAATGTCTCCCCAGTGTGTATGAACATCAGTGTCTCCCCAGTGTGTATGAACATCAGTGTCCCCCCAGTGTGTATGAACAATGTCTCCCCAGTGTGTATGAACATCAGTATCCCCCCAGTGTGTATGAACAATGTCTTCCCAGTGTGTATGAACAACAATGTCTCCCCAGTGTGTATAAACGACAATGTCTCCATAGTGTGTATGAATAACAATGTCTCCCAATGTGTATGAAGAACAATGTCTCCATAGTGTGTATGAACAACAATGTCTCCCAGTGTGTATAAACGACAATGTCTCCATAGTGTGTATGAACAACAATATCTCCCAGTGTGTATGAACAACAATGTCTCCCCAGTGTGTATGAACAATGTCTCCCAGTGTGTATGAACAACAATGTCTCCCCAGTGTGTATGAACAATGTCTCCCAGTGTGTATGAACAACAATGTCTCCCCAGTGTGTATGAACAACAATGTCTCCCCAGTGTGTATGAACAATGTCTCCCCAGAGTGTATGAACAACAATGTCTCCCAGTGTGTATGAACAGTTTCTCCCCAGAGTGTATGAACAACAATGTCTCCCCAGTGTGTATAAACAACAATGTCTCCCCAGTGTGTATGAACAACAATGTCTCCCCAGTGTGTATGAACAACAATGTCTCCCCAGTATGTATGAACAATGTCTCCCCAGTGTGTATGAACAATGTCTTCACAGTGTGTATGAACAACAATGTCTCCCCAGTGTGTATGAACAATGTCTCCCCAGTGTGTATGAACAACAATGTCTCCCTAGTGTGTATGAACGATGTCTCCTCAGTATGTATGAACAATGTCTCCCCAGTGTGTATGAACAATGTCTCCCCAGTATGTATGAACAATGTCTCCCCAGTGTGTATGAACAACAATGTCTCCCCAGTGTGTATGAGCAATATCTTCCTAGTGTGTATAAACAGTGTCTTCCCAGTGTGTATGAACAATATCTCCCCAGTGTGTATGAACAATGTCTCCCCAGTGTGTATGAACAATGTCTCCCCAGTGTGTATGAACAACAATGTCTCCCCAGTGTGTATGAACAATGTCTCCCCAGTGTGTATGAACAATGTCTCCCCAGTGTGTATGAACAACAATGTCTCCCCAGTGTGTATGAACAACAATGTCTCCCCAGTGTGTATGAACAATGTCTCCCCAGTGTGTATGAACAATGTCTCCCCAGTGTGTATGAACAACAATGTCTCCCCAGTGTGTATGAACAACAATGTCTCCCCACTGTGTATGAACAACAATGTCTCCCCAGTGTGTATGAACAATGTCTCCCCAGTGTGTATGAACAATGTCTCCCCAGTGTGTATGAACAACAATGTCTCCCCAGTGTGTATGAACAACAATGTCTCCCCGGTGTGTATGAACAACAATGTCTACCGGGTGTGTATGAACAACAATGTCTCCCAGTGTGTATGAACAATAATGTGTCCCCAGTGTGTATGAACAACAATGTCTCCCCAGTGTGTATGAACAACAATGTCTCCCCAGTGTGTATGAACAGTTTCTCCCCAGTGTGTATGAACAACAATGTTTCCCCAGTGTGTATGAACGACAATGTCTCCCCACTGTGTATGAACAATGTCTCCCCAGTGTGTATGAACAACAATGTCTCCCCAGTGTGTATGAACAATGTCTCCCCAGTGTGTATGAACAACAATGTCTCCCCAGTGTGTATGAACAGTTTCTCCCCAGTGTGTATGAACAACAATGTTTCCCCAGTGTGTATGAACGACAATGTCTCCCCAGTGTGTATGAACAACAATGTCTCCCCAGTGTGTATGAACAATGTCTCCCCAGTGTGTATGAACAACAATGTCTCCCCAGTGTGTATGAACAATGTCTCCCCAGTGTGTATGAACAACAATGTCTCCCCATTGTGTATGAACAACAATGTCTCCCCAGTGTGTGCACAGAATTGACACGGGACTCGAACTCACGGACATAGTTACTGTCAGATCAAGGCTTCGAATTGTCTTAGCATTAGGCTTTTACGCCGACATATGTTCAGATCTGTCATCCCCACTTTTTATGAAAAGGAAACCAGCCACAGGACAATTCAGAAAAAACAACAACACAGAAGATCTGCGTTATCCTTGGGATAATTCATTGATAGCAACACAGAAGATCTGTCTGACTTTTCCCGTTCAATACACATCTTCTTTGAAGTCCCCGAGGCAGTGGCAAGGAGAGGATGAATGTCTTTTCACACTGACAGAGCTAGGCTGGCTTCTTTCCTGGCCTGGAGTGTGTGGATTGGCGTTAGATCACGATCCTGACGCTGGACCGTCAGAAATCCAGCAGAAAGAAATCGGGCAGGGCAGCCTGGTCCGCTCAGCCACAAGCAGTCCCCATCTCCCCAACCCTGCAGTGAAGTCCTGTGCTCAGCCAGCCATCACAGGCCCCTCAAAGTCTGGCCAAGAAGACCCTGCACTGCAGGAAGTCACGTGACTGAAGGCACACCATGGCCGGCCGTTCATGCTGAAACCCTGACCTTCGTCACTGGCTTCAGTGTGGGGGCTGCTGGTGACGTCAGACAGGCAATGTCACGGGGTCACAGAGGGGCAGCAGTGAACGCACGACGCCTCCTGCACTCCTGCCCAGTGGCGGACACACAGACAGACACACAGACACACAGACAGACACACAGACAGAGTTAGGGGGACAAACTCAGGCATGGACGACAACCTTCCGAAAGCCTGCTGTCACCACTGGCCTGTTTCTGCTGTCACCACTGGCCTGTTTCTGCTGTCACCGCTGGCCTGCTTCTGCTGTCACCACTGGTCTGTTTCTGCCATCACCACTAGTCTGTTTCTGCTGTCACCACTGGCCTGTTTCTGCTGTCACCACTGGCCTGTTTCTGCTATCACCACTGGCCTGCTTCTGCTATCACCACTGGTCTGTTTCTGCCATCACCACTAGTCTGTTTCTGCTGTCACCACTGGCCTGTTTCTGCTGTCACCACTGGCCTGTTTCTGCTGTCACCACTGGCCTGTTTCTGCTATCACCACTGGCCTGCTTCTGCTATCACCACTGGCCTGTTTCTACTATCACCACTGGCCTGTTTCTGCCGTCACCACTGGCCTGTTTCTGCTGTCACCGCTGGCCTGTTTCTGCTATCACCACTGGCCTGTTTCTGCTCTCTGCTGTCACCGCTGGCCTGTTTCTGCTATCACAACTGGCCTGTTTCTGCTGTCACCACTGGCCTGTTTCTGCTGTCACCACTGGTCTGTTTCTGCTATCACCACTGGCTTGTTTCTGCTATCACCACTGGCCTGTTTCTGCACTCTGATATCACCTGGGGTGTAGATGGGACACTGTCACCATTCATTCACTTTTAATGCAGTTCTAACGCTGACCTCACCTACACTGACACCCCCCCCCCCCATCCCCCAACACACACATACACACACACACACACAACACACACACACACACACACACACACACACACACACACACACACACACACACACACACGCACGCACACACACACACACACACACACACGCACCAACGCAAACCCCACACACACACACACACACACACACACACACACACACACACGCACGCACACACACACACAAAACACACGCACACACACACACCAACGCACGCACACCAAAACAAACACACACACCACACACACACACACACACACGCACGCACACACACACACACACACACACACGCACGCACACACACACACACATACAAACACACACCACATGTCCCCGCACCCCCTCAGTGAACTGGAGGGAGGCAAGGTAGAGGGAGGTGCTGTGGTGTGTGTAGTCTGCAGGACTGCGATAGTCATCTGTCCAGGGCCGGGAGTCCAGATGTCATCTGCCACAGAGGCGCCGCTGTGCTACACTTGAGTGACTCTGGAGGGAGGATCAACTAGTCCCTCAGCAAGTCATCACACACACACACACACAGACAGACAGACAGACAGACACAACACACACACACACACACACACACACACACACACACACACACACACACACACACACACACACACACACACACACACACACACACACACACACACGCACGCACGCACGCGCACGCACGCACGCACGCACGCACCACACCACACACACACACACACACACACACACACACACACACACACACACACACAACAAACACACGTGGCAGCCTGAGAGGTTTTCCAACTGCAGTTTGAGATGATGATACTGATAGAAAGCTCTCTCTTTGTCTCTGTCTGTCTTTCTGTTTTTCTGTCTGTCTATCTGTCTGTCTGTGACTCAGCTTTCTTCTTTTCTACCTGTTTATCTATCTATCTATCTATCTATCTATCTATCTATCTATCTATCTATCTATCTATCTATCTATCTATCTATCTATCTATCTATCTATCTATCTATCTATCTATCTATCTATCTATCTATTTTTTTTGCTGCCTCATCTTCTGTGACGTCCCCTGTCCTGCTGTTCCCACTCCGCTCATTCCAATCTCCCCGCCACAGCCATACCCAGATTTGTTATGTCTCATCCTCAGAGTCGGAGGTCCACAGGGAGCCCATCACTATCAGGCCGACAGTATTAGCTCAGTCGCGGAGCCAGACTGAGTGAGTTGCCCACCCGAGGTGGCAACCACCACAACGTCCCTCCAATGACCGTCCGTCCCCCACGAACCTCCAACCCCAACAGGCACAGAAGCGTATGGGCAAATCGAATATGAGGTCACCATTAGACTAGAGCAACTGGGAGCACCGAATCAGAGGCAATTTTTTTTAATTGCATGATGATCGATGACAATGAGGATGGCGTAATTATGCTGCTGTGAAAGTGCATAATTATCTTTTGAGACTACTTGACAGGGATGTACTCTACGCTTACTATCATAATATATCCCGCGTCAACCGTGCCGAGAGATACAGACACCTGCAGTGGGGAACGCCTGTACGTGTGGTGCTACACCTGTACCTGAAGTTTGTGGTAAAAGCCACAGACCCAGGACACACACAGAGACCCAGAACACACACACAGACCCAGGACACACACACACACAGACCCAGGACACACACAGACCCAGAACAGACACAGACACAGACCCAGGACACACACAGACACAGACCCAGGACACACACACAGACCAAGAACACACACAGACCCAAGACAAACAGACCCAGGACACACAGACCCAGAACACACACACAGACCAAGAACACACACAGACCCAAGACAAACAGACCCAGAACACAAAGACAGACCCAGGACACACAGAGACCCAGGACACACACAGACCCAGGAAACACACAGACCCAGAACACACACACAGACCCAGGACACACACACAGACCCAGAACACACACAGACCCAGAACACATAAAGACCCAGAACACACACACAGACCCAGAACACACACACACACCGACCCAGGACACACACACAGACCCAGAACACACACACACACAGACCAGGACACACACACAGACCCAGGTCACACACACACAGACCCACAGACACACACACACACAGACCCAGGTCACACACACAGACCCAGAACACACACACACACACAGACCCAGGTCACACACACAGACCCAGGACACACACACAGACCAGACCACACAACACACAGACCTAGGACACACACACAGACCCAGAACACACACACAGAGACCCAGGACAGACACACAGACCCAGGACCACACACACAGACCCAGGACAACACACAGAGACCCCAAACACCACACACGAGACCCAGGACACACACACAAGACCCAGGACACACACACAGACCCAGGACACACACACACACAGACCCAGGACACACACAGACCCAGAACAACGACACAGAGACCCAGACACACATACACAGACCCAGAACACACACACAGACCCAGGACACACACACCCAGGACACACACAGAGACCCAGAACACACACACAGACCCAGAAACACACGACACACACAGAGACCCAGAACACACACAGACCCAGAAACACACACACAGACCCAGGACACACACAGACCCAGGACACACACACACACACACCCAGAGACCCAGGACACATACACAGACCCAGACACACACACACGACCCAGGACACACACAACACAGACCCAGAACACACACACACGACCCAGGAAAGACACACACAGACCCAGGACACACACACACAGACCCAGGACACACACACACCAGGACACACACAGAGACCCAGAACACAAAAGACCCAGAACACACACACACAGACCCAGGACACACACAGACCCAGGACACACACAGACCCAGACACACACCACACAGACCCAGAACAGACACACACAGACCCAGGACACACACACAGACCCAGGCACACACAGAGACCCAGGACACACACACCCAGGACACACACACAGACCCAGAACACACACCACACAGACCCAGACACACACACACACACAGACCCAGAACACACACACACAGACCCAGGACACACACACAGACCCAGGACACACACACAGACCCAGGACCACACAGACACACCAGGACACACACACAGACCCAGGACACCACAACAACAGAACCCAGGACACAACAGACCCAGGACACACACACAGACCCAGGACACACACAGACCCAGACACACACACAAACCCAGGAACACAAGACCCAGGACACACACACACACAAGACCCAGGACACAACACAAACCCAGGTCACACACACAGAACCAGACACACACACAAGACCCAGAACACACACAAACCCAGAACACACACACAGACCCAGGACACACACACACAGACCCAACACCACACACAGACCCAGGACACACACACAGACCACAACACACACAGACCCAGGACACACACACAGACCCAGGACACACACACAAACCCAGGATACACAGAGACCCAGGACACACACACACACAGAGACCCAGGACACATACACAGACCCAGGACACAACACAGACCCAGGAACACACACACTGACGACCCAGAACACACACACAGACCCAGGACACACCCACACTTAGACCCAGACACACACACACAGACCCAGGACACACACACAGACCCAGGACACACACACACAGACCCAGACACACACACAGACCCAGAACAGACACACACAGACCCAGGACACACACACACAGACCAGGAACACACACACAGACCCAGGACACACACACACACAGACCCAGGACACACACACACAGACCCAGGACACACACACAGACCCAGGACACACACACACGACCCAGAACACACACACACAGACCCAGGACACACACCACACACCACACACAGACCCAGAACACACCACACACAGACCCAGGACACAACACACACACCACACCAGACCAGCACACACACACACACGACCCAACCACACACACCCACACACCCAGACCCAGGACAACACACAGACCCAGGACACACCACACACAGACCCAGACACACACACACACACAGACCCAGGACACACACACACACAGACCCACACACACACACACCAACCCAGGACACACACACACACACAGACCCAGGACACACACACACACAGACCCAGGACACACACACACACACAGACCCAGACACACACACACACACACAGACCCAGGACACACCACACACACACAGACCCAGGAACACACACACACACACAGACCCAGGACACACACACACACACAGACCCAGGACACACACACACAAACACACAACACACACACACAGACCCAGGAACACACACACAGACCTAGACACACACACACAGACCCAGACACACACACACAGAACCCAGGACACACACACACACAGACGACCACCAAAGACCACACCCACAGACCACAGACCAGACACACACAACACACCCAGACCCAGGACAAACAACGACACACACACACACAGAGACCCAGGACACACCCACAGACCCAGGACACACACACACAGAGACCCAGGACACACACAGACCCAGGACACACACACACAGACCCAGGACACACACACAGACCCAGGACACACACACACACACAGACCCAGGACAGTGTGTGTGGTGCCTGATGGACTTGAGATAGTGGAGGTCAAGGTCAAGGTCATCACAGACAGCAGTAGCCAGACAAGGCCTCCTTCATATCTGCCCAGTGACTGACATACACACACACACACACACACACACACACACACACACACACACACACACACACACACACACACACACACACACACACACACACACACACACACACACACACACACACACAACACACACACACACACACACACACACACACACACAGGTAGAGTTATTGTTGTTGTTGTTGTTGTGCGTTCCCCAGCTTTACACCCTGGGGGTCACCCAGAACATGCACTCTGACTCACTCATCCCACCTGGGAATCACTGTGAGATAGGAAGTATACCGGATAAAAAGTTTGCGTGTATGTCTCTTTTCAAGTACCTCGCCACATAGGCAGCCATACTCCGACTTCAGAGGATATTTTCTCCTTTAACAAAGGAGAGTGCAGGTTGTTATGTTAAGAGCTTGTCATGGCTGAAGGCAATCTCAACACAGCAATTGACAACATAACCCCATGTTAGTCAGTGTAGGCAGCGAGCTGACCTCACTAATAATAATAATAATAATAATAATAATAATAATGTATGGAATTTATAGAGCGCTGAATCTTGTAAAGCAACAAATCAAAGCGCGAAGAAGGTGGTGCTGCACTCATCGACTCTCTCAAGACACTGCAGGCGGGGAAATGTACCGTGATGTCATGTGCTTCACAAGACAAACTGCAGAACCCACTCAGACATCTGAAGGACATCCCAACAGCCTGCTACCACTGCCGTTCCTGCCAGTGCTCTTCTCTACCACCTGCTTGTGCACAAGGGGCACTGTCTCCATCCATTCAGTGCAGTTCTAATACTGACCTTACTCACCTACACTACCCTCTCACTCCCCGCGCCAAATTTCACCCTTGACTGACTTGAGACAAGGGCGTGCTACAGGTGGAGTGGTGTCCAGTCTGCAGTGACGATAGCCATCAGGACAGGCTGGTCAGCGCCGGGCAGCCCGGTCAGGCGCCGGCAGGACACGCGTCAGTGAGGCCGGAGTGGAGATAACGGTTCAGGATGACCTCACTCAGGTGGAGGCTTGAGGTTTTACACAGACACTACAGGGCAGGCTGGGGGACTGAGTGGGCGTCACTGGATTAAAAAATAAAAAAAGAAAAGAGTGGGGTGTATGTGTGTGTACTAGGTAAGGGGGCATTGGAAAAGCGGGGAGTGAAAGTGGCGATGAATGATTGGTTCTGAATGAATAGCTTCGGGAAAATAGTTTGTACTGTGTTAGAGAGAGAGAGAGAGAGAGAGAGAGAGAGAGAGAGAGAGAGAGAGAGAGAGAGAGAGAGAGAGAGAGAGAGCGAGCGAGAGCGAGAGGTTTTGATTGAGATATTTATTTATTCATAAAGGCCATAGCCCCTTAGAAGGGGGTTGTACAAAACAATGTCAACAAGACACATCCACATTAACAACGTGTACACAACGCTCGCCTCGCCATTTAACCGCTTTGTAGGAAGAAATGCTTAATCTATTACCAGTAATTTCATTCATTGCTGACATTAACAATAAGAGTTTAAACAAACATGGATACCTAAACTATTTGGCTGGAATAAATTGTTCTCTAATATCTTTTAACATAATTATTCTGGACAGGACAGTACAAAACGATCCTCGTCTTCTTTTGAACCCTCACACAACGGGCATACTTATTAAAGCTCTACTGCATGATTTACTATAGCATTTTGAATGGACAAAATACTATCCGAAATTCCGAATCTGAATTTGGTCATGAAACGCTTTATGTATGTAGACATCTAGGTTGGCATACAGTTCAAATGCGCGAGCGGTCTATAAAAATAAAATCCATCGCTATTTTTAACATGATTTCAATCCTACGATCGGTATTCAACCAGCCTGTCTCGAAATATACAAATAAAGTCTTTTACATCTTCAACCCCTTGATTTATCCAAACAAAGCCGAGCCGTATTCAAACAATTTCATTCTTACAATTGATATCCAGGTTCTTTTGCCCCTATTATCCAAGTCCAATGGCATCTTTAAGCCTGAGAGAGAGAGAGAGAGAGAGAGAGAGAGAGAGAGAGAGAGAGAGACAGAAAGAGAGAGGAAGAGAGAGACAGAAAGAGAGAGGGAGAGAGAGAGACAGACAGAGACAGACAGAGAGACAGAAAGAGAGAGAGAGACAGAAAGAGAGAGAGACAGAAAGACAGAAAGAGAGAGAGCTACTCCTATGCTGCTCTTGACATGGAAGCACTTGACATCACAAGTGAAAAAATCAAGTGCCTAAAGATCTTTCCTTGCCAACCACTCGCCTCCCCACTGCCCCCTCCTCCCAAAAAGAGTTTGGACACCCCCCCTCCCCCACTTTTCCCTGGGTTCATTCAAAAAGTCTGATCAACCAGGCTTCAGTAAGAACGGACAGTAACGACCCCCCCCACCTCCCCCCCCCCCCCCCCGACAGTAGTTACAGTGAAAATACACAGACATTCATTAGGAAGGGCAGGGTGGTGTGCACATACAGAAGACAGGTCAGGTCAGGTCAGGTCAGGTCAGGGATAGTACATACAGAAGACAGGTCAGGTCATGTAAGGGATAGTACATACAGAAGCCAGGTCATGTAAGGGATAGTACATACAAAAGCCAGGTCATGTAAGGGATAGTACATACATAAGCCAGGTCATGTAAGGGATAGTACATACAAAAGCCAGGTCAGGTCAGGTCAGGGATAGTACATACAGAAGACAGGTCAGGTGAGGGATAGTACATACAGAAGCCAGGTCATGTAAGGGATAGTACATACAGAAGCCAGGTCATGTAAGGGATAGTACATACAGAAGCCAGGTCAGGTAAGGGATAGTACATACAGAAGCCAGGTCATGTAAGGGATAGTACATACAGAAGCCAGGTCATGTAAGGGATAGTACATACAGAAGACAGGTCAGGTCAGGTCAGTGATAGTACATACAGAAGCCAGGTCATGTAAGGGATAGTACATACAGAAGCCAGGTCAGGTAAGGGATAGTACATACAGAAGCCAGGTCATGTAAGGGATAGTACATGCAAAATCCAGGTCAGGTAAGGTAAGGTGAGAGATAGTACATACAGAAGACAGGTCAGGTCAGGTAAGGGATAGTACATACAGAAGACAGGTCAGGTCAGGTAAGGGATAGTACATACAGAAGCCAGGTCATGTAAGGGATAGTACATACAGAAGCCAGGTCATGTAAGGGATAGTACATACAGAAGCCAGGTCATGTAAGGGATAGTACATACAGAAGACAGGTCATGTAAGGGATAGTACATACAAAAGCCAGGTCATGTAAGGGATAGTACATACAGAAGCCAGGTCATGTAAGGGATAGTACATACAAAAGCCAGGTCATGTAAGGGATAGTACATACAAAATCCAGGTCATGTAAGGGATAGTACATACAGAAGCCAGGTCATGTAAGGGATAGTACATACAAAATCCAGGTCATGTAAGGGATAGTACATACAGAAGCCAGGTCATGTAAGGGATAGTACATACAAAATCCAGGTCATGTAAGGGATAGTACATACAGAAGCCAGGTCATGTAAGGGATTGTACATACAGAAGCCAGGTCATGTAAGGGATAGTACATACAAAATCCAGGTCATGTAAGGGATAGTACATACAAAATCCAGGTCAGGTAAGGGATAGTACATACAGAAGCCAGGTCAGGTAAGGGATAGTACATACAGAAGACAGGTAAGGTCAGGTAAGGTCAGGTAAGGGATAGTACATACAGAAGACAGGTAAGGTCAGGTAAGGTCAGGTGAGGGATAGTACATACAGAAGCCAGGTCAGGTCAGGTCAGGGATAGTACATACAGAAGCCAGGTCAGGTCAGGTCAGGGATATAACGATGGCATCAACCTGCCAATGCTCACTGTCATCAGATTCCGCCTTGTGGGTTTCTTGTGACAGATAGCAAAGGCTGTTTTTGTTTGTTTCCATCTTCATTCTGTTGGTTGTCTGCCTGTTCATGCAATCGTGCGTGCGTGCGTGTGTGCGTACGTGCGTGCGTGTGTGCGTGCGTGTGTGTGTGTGTGCGCGTGTGTGTGTGCGCGTGCGCGCTTGCGCTTATTATAAACTGTAACACTGAATTTCTCTAGAAAAAGGCTATCTCTGGAGGAATCAAAGATGGCGGACTGAAGAAAGCAGAGCCAGTCTTTCTCCCTGCACGTTGCCTCTTCTTCCAGCCAACCGCTACCATGGCAGCAGACAGGGCAGGGCTGTGGGGGGCGTGCAACCACTCTGCACTCTAGCGTGTACACACTGTGGAACTGTACAGCAGTACAGAACGGATCAACTCTAGGATGTACACACTGTAGAACTGTACAGCAGTACAGAACGGATCAACTCTAGGGTGTACACATTGTAGAACTGTACAGCAGTACATAAGGGATCAACTCTAAGGTGTACACACTTACAGCAGTACAGAAGGGATCAACTCTAAGGTGTACACACTTACAGCAGTACAGAACGGATCAACTCTAGGCTGTACACACTGTGGCACTGTACAGCAGTACAGAACGTCAAATATCACTTTAAGTGAACAGACGTAAAATTGAAGACTCACAGAACGGATCAACTCTAGCGTGTACACACTGTGGCACTGTACAGTAATACACATCAACTGTTCCTCACGCAACGTTTTCAGAATGATAATGGGAAGTTGTTGGCACTGAAACTTGCCTGCCCATCTTCGCTTCTTGATGTCGCTGTGCTGTGAGAGAGAGAGGAGAGAGAGAGAGAGAGAGAGAGAGAGAGAGAGAGAGGAGAGAGAGAGAGAGAGAGGGAGAGAGAGAGAGAGAGAGAGAGAGAGGGAGAGAGAGGAGAGAGAGAGAGAGAGAGGAGAGAGAGAGAGAGAGAGAGAGAGGAGAGAGAGAGAGAGAAAGAGAGAGAGAGAGAGAGAGAGAGAGAGAGAGAGAGAGAGACAGAGAGAACGAGAGAGAGAGGAAACACAAATGGAACATATGCCAGCATACTAACTGCTCATTAAACGATACTTGAGATCAAAAGATAAAAGAGTTACAAGAAAGAGATCCTTTAATCTAGGTCTGTCTGTCTGTCTCTCTGTCTCTGCGCTTCGTTTTCTCCCCATCATAAAATGTTTGTAAAATGTTGTTGCTATTAGTGTTATCTAGTAGCTGTTTGTGTGAATTTCCTATTTAAGGTTTTCTTTCTTTCTTTCTTTCTTTCTTTCTTTCAAATCGAATTAGATAAGTGAAAAGGGAAGTATGAACAGTGGCTATGAGGCCAATTCTCTCTCTCTCTCTCTCCTCTCTCTCTCTCTCTCTCTCTCTCTCTCTCTCTCTCTCTCTCTCTCTCTCTCTCTCTCTCTCTCTCTTCTCTCTCAAAACGCATCCCATTTTCAGCAGCAGACATCGTTGAAGATGCCAGCAGTTCACTGACTCTTTCTGACTGGTGTGGTAAGAGGCAGCGGTCGGAACACCCCTTCATCCCCCACCATCATTGTCTACACACCACAGCTGCACAGCCCTTGTCCTGCTATCTTTCACATGCTCCTTTGTGAGGACAAACCACAGCACACACGTTATGTGTCATGTTTCTCAAACGTTTGGTTTTCAACAGCTTTAACCGCGGCAAACACTACATGGGCCTCGCGTAATGATGTTTTTCACACGCTGAATGTCTAGTTTATCCACAGCACATTCTTTCTGTAAGCACTTTGAGCTATGTCTTTCACCTGCTTTTTTCTAACAGTGTCACCCACAGCACACACTGCATGGTGGACATGTCATATTTTTCACGTACTTATTTTCTATCCACTTTATCAACAGTGGAAT
>CM054159.1:29213118-29224091 GCA_028751875.1 Rapana venosa
ATTATCAAATAATAGCGTGTGCATGAATATGCCTCTGAGAGAGAGAGAGAGAGAGAGAGAGAGAGAGAGAGAGAGAGAGAGAGAGAGAGAGAGAGAGAGTGTGTGTGTGTGTGTGTGTGTGTGTGTGCATGCACAGTTTTATATAAAGTACCAGGCAAAAGAATGTGAGTTGTGATGGGTGAAGGGAAAATAGTGTTATTTAAAAAAAAAAATCAAAATGTTTTGTTTTTCTTTTTAATGTAAAGTTACTTGTGATATTTGTATTGATTGTGCCGATGATGTGTTTCATGAGATGTGTTTGAATTATTGTTTTGTTGTGGTTTTGATTTGCTACTCTTAACCTTTACTGGTGTGTGCGTGCGCATACGCATGCGCGCGCAGGTGTGTGTGTGTGTGTGTGTGTGTGTGTGTGTGTGCGCGGATGGGTGGGTGCCGGGTTTTGTGTGTGTGTGTGTGTGTGTGTGTGTGTGTGTGTGTGTGTGTGAGACGTAGATTGTTGTCGGCTTTTAAAATACTGTGTTATTTCTTAATCTGTATTGTTTAATAATGCATGGTGTGTAATTATAATTTCAAAATGCCACTCATAATTTCTCTAGTTGAGACATTAAAGTATTCTTGAGTCTTGAGTCTTGAGTTCATCTGAGGTAGACTGACTGAGGCACCCATCCGGGCTTCGTCCTGCTGGACTGGTCACGTGCTCTGCATGAAGGACAGCCGCACTGCCGAGGACACCCTGCACGATGACCTGGCTGCAGGACGCTTCAAGGACGAATGCCAGAGTGACATGAAAGCCCCTGACATCAGCTCTGACAGCCGGGAAACACTGGCGGAAGATGGCAGAGGGTGGAGGGGGGAGCAGTCAACAAGGAGTGAGGAAGCTGCGGGGGAAAAAGCGGAGAGAGGGGCAACGTTGACAGACAGCAACAGAAGACAACAGACCAGACAGACAGACAGGCAAAACAGACAAAAAAGACAGAAGGGCAGACAAAACCGAAGAAAAACAGAGGCAACAGCGGGCGGGAGACAACAACAGACAGACGGCAGACAGACAGACAGACAGAAAGACAACAGACAGACAACAAAACAACGGCAGACAGACAGAAAACCAGAAAGACAGATAGACAACAACAACAGACAGGCAACAACAGACAGACAGACAGATAACAGAAGACAAAGCTGCAAAAGGACAGACAGCAGCCAACCAGGCCGTCATCCACCCGCTGATGTCCAGTGTTCCTGCAGCAACTGTGGCAGAGACGGCCCTGCAGGATGGTCTGAACGCTGAGAGAGAGGAGAGAGAAGAAGGGAGAGAGGAGAGGGAGAGAGAGAAGAAGAGAGAGAGAGAGGAGAGGGAGAGAGAGAAGAGAGAGAGGGAGAGAAGAGAGAGAGGGAGAGAGAGAGAGAGAGAGAAAAGGGGGGAGGGAAAAGGGAGAGAGAAGGGAAAAGAGAGAGGGGAGAGAGAGGAGAGGGAGAGAGAGAGAGAAAGCGCTGCGCTGCGACGCTGCTTCACAAAGCGAGGATGGCCCCGAAGGCAGCACTGTCTGCCGAGATGGAGGAGCCGACTACGCTACAACTACTACTACAAACTACTTACACTACAACAAACTACTACTACTACTACACAAACTACACTACTACTACAAACTACTACTACTACTACGTACTACAGTATTTAGCCCGAATTCACGGAGAGAAATCTGCCGTGACTGAAAGTGGTATGAATAAAATCTGGGGCGCTTTGATTTGTTGCTTACAAGATTCAGCGCTATAAAATTCCAACAAAAATTTAATTATTATATTATTATTATTATACTACTATAACTACTAACACTACGCGCAACTAACTAACTACTACTACTACACTACTACTACTACTACTACAACTACAATACTACTACTAAACTAACTCTGCTGCTACTACACTACTACTACTACAAACTACAACAACTAAAAACCTGCTGCTACGCGCTACTACTACTACTACACTACTAACTGCTCTGCTGCTGCTGCTGCTACTACTATTTACTACTACTACTACTACTACTACTACTACTACACTACTACTGCTGCGGCTAGCCCCTACACTACTACAACACTACTAATTGCTGCTACGCTACTGCACTACTACTACAACTACTACTACAAACTACTAACTATTTACTATACAAAATACTACTACTACTACAACTACTGCTGCACTGCTGCTACTACTACTACTACTACAAACCTACACTACTACTACTGCTGCTGTACGTGCACTACTACTACTACTACTACTACTACTACTGCTGCTGCTACTGCTGCTGCTACTCTGCTGCTGCTGTTTGCTGCTGCTGCTGCTGCTGCTACAAACTACTACTACTGCTGCTACTACTACTACTGCTGCTGCTACTACTACTACTACTACTACAAACTGCTGCTACTATTTCTACTACTACTACTACTACTGCTGCTGCTGCTGCTACTACTACTACTACTACTAACTACAACCCTACTACAAACTACACTACTACTGCTGCTGCTGCTGCTACTACTACTACTACTACTACTACTACTCTACTGCTGCTACTACTACTACTACTACAAACTACTACAACTACTGCTGCTGCGCTGCTACTACACTACTACTACTATTACTACTCCTACTGCTACTACTACTAGACTACTGCTACTACTACTACACTACTACTACTACTACTACTACAAACTACTACTAACTACTACTACTACTACTATACTACTACTACTACTACTGCTGCTGCACTATACTATTTACTGCTGCTGCGCTGCTGCTACACTACTACAACTACTACTACTACTACTACTACTGCTACTAGTACTGCCACTACTACTACTACTACTACAAACTACTACTACTCTACTAACTACTACTACTAATCTACTACTTCTACACTACTACTACTACATACTGCTCTGTGCTACTACTACTACTACTACTACTACTACTGCTGCTACTACTACACTACTACTACTGCTACAACTACTACTACTACTACTACTACTATTTAACTACAAACTGCTGGCTGCTGCTCTGTTTGCTGCTGCTGCAAACTGCTGCTACTACTACTACTACTACTACTACTGCTGCTTGCCTGCTGCTACTACCTACTACTACTACTACCATACTACTACTACACTGCTGGCTACTACTACTACTACTACTACTGCTCTGCAACTACTACAATTTACAAACTACAACACACTATACAACTACTGCTGCTGCTACTACTACTACTACTACAAACTGCTGCTAATACTACTACTACAAACTACTGCACCCACTACTACTACTACTACTACACTACTACTACTACTACTCTACTACTACTACTACTATTTGCTGCTGCTACTACAAACTATTTACTACTGCACTGCTACTACTACTACTGCACACACAAACTACGCTGCTACTACTACTACTACTACTACTGCACTGCTACTACAACTACTACTACTACTACTACTGCTATACTATTACTGCTACTACTCTACTACTACTACTACTACTACTACAACTACTACTGCTACTAGTACTACTACTCTGCTGCTGCTACTACAACTAGCTACTACACTACTACTACTACTGCTACTACTACTACTACTACTATACTACTACTGCTGCTACACTACTACTTACTACTACTATACCACTACTACTACTCCCAAAACTACTACTGCACTCCTCCCCTCCTCCCTCCTCCTCCTCCCCCCCTCCCCTCCTCCTCCTCCTACTACTATACTAACTATACAACTACTACAAACTACTACAACAAACTACTACTATAACTACTATTTACTAATTACACTACAACTACACAAACGCTACTACTACTGCTACTACTCCTACTACAACTACAAACTACTTCTACAACTACTACTACTACTACTACAAACTACTACAAAACTACTACTACAACTACTACTACTACTACTACTACTACTACTACCTACCACTACTACTACCTACCACTACTACTACCGCTACTACAACTACTACTACTACTACTACTACACTACTATACTACTACTACTACTACTACTCCCTACTACTACTACTACTACTACTACTACTATTTACCGCTACTACCGCTACTACTACTACTACTACTACTACTACTACCGCTACTACTACTACTACCGCTACTACTACTACTACTACTACTACTACTACTACTACTACAACTACTACTACTACTACTACTACTACGACCCTAGCTGAGGGGGAGCGTGTCGCCACAAGAACAGCGCCACTCATATTTGCTTTCTCATGAGAGTGGTTTTTCTCTACAGCGTTTTGCCTTAACAACTCTCTTGTTTGTCGTGGGTTCTTTAACGCGCACTGAATGTGTTGTACACGGGATCTCGGTATAGTGTCTCATCCGAAAGACTAGCACCCAGAGCACAACCCCAAGTCTGGTGGGTGGGGAAAAGCTTGGGTTCAGACGTAAATGGAACCGAGACTTTTGCTTGTCAGGCAGGTGTGTTCCCTCTAGACCCTGACAATGAGGGAATTATGCAACGTGTCGTGAAGATGAACATTGAACTTCTCCATAGTTGCCTGCCTGTGTGTCTGTCTGTCTGTCTGCCTGTCTGTCTGTCTGTCTGTCTGTCTGTCAGTCTGTCCATTGTCCGTGTCTATAGTTATCTGTCTGTAGTGATTCTTTTCTTATCTCTCAACCGTATTTGCCAATCTGTGTGTGTATGAATGTATGTATGTATGTATGTATGTATGTATGTATGTATGTAAATTTTTTATGTAATGTATGTAGTATGTATGTATGTATGTGTGGGGTGTTTTGTGTGTGTGGTGTGTGTGTGTGTGTGTGGGGTGTGGGGTGTGGGGTGTGTGATTTTTACATATGAATGTTTATCGTCAACTGTCTATCACGTGATGAAAGACTCGTATAACAAATGTTCAATGTAATTCAGTCAGCATGGTGAAATAATTACAATCTATCTGACTACAACACGGATTTGACTGTTTGTGGGTGAGACAAATTTTGTTCAAGTGCCAGTTCGGCAAGGTCACAGATTAAGCCTTTCTAATCAATAATTTTGTTAATGAATGGATACATGAGCTTCACGACAATAGCAGATGCCTTTATCATCTCTCTCTCTTCAAGTGTCCGGTCTGGTCCTGCAGATATCGACGATCATGGCTCTCCATTCTTCCCTGTTCTCGGTCCCTCTCATGAGCTCATTGTTGGTGCCCTCTTTATTCGTTGCGAATTTGTTTAAGCTGTCTGTGAATTTTGTGCGTTGTCTTCCTCTGCTCTTGTTTCCACAGATGTTGCCACTCCATAACAGTTTTCCTAGTCCGTCAGCCCTGATTATAATGGCCGAAAAATTTGAGCTGTCTTTCTCTGATGTGTTGAGAAGGGATCTCTTGTACCCAGCCATTTCCATTACTTCGCATTAGTTTTTCTTTTGTCCATGAGATTTTCATGATTCTCGGATGAACCACATTTCCACTGCTTCTAGTCGCTTTCTGTGTCCTTGGCTAGGTCCAGCACTCACATCCGTACAGAAGAATGGACCATACTAGGCTCTCAAAACATGGATCTTTGTCTTGAGGCTTATCTTACTGTTGGTAAAAATGCATTTCATGTTGTTAAAAGTTGCCTTAGATTGACCGATTCTCTTCTTGATTTCTGTGTCACACTTGCCGTCCGGGGTGATAGTACAACCAAGGTATTTAAAGGCCTTTATCATAAGAACTGTAAAATCGATTTTGGCATGGAAAGACACTTTATTTGCCTACCGTATGTCTATACTCTTACCAAACTTGGTTGCAGTTGTCACGAGCTCCCTATTGAGGTTGGACATTTTCTTGATAGTTCATGGGAAAACAGGGTATGTTCCAAATGGCATGTCTGTTCTAGGGGATGAACTTCATTTTTTCATGGAATATCCTACTTTAAATATATACAGGATTTTTTCCACGGCATTTTCTCAAGCCTGTGTCAAGTCAAAGTTTTCGTAAGCTGATGAAATGCAAACTTGACAAGTTGTTTTTTATCTCGTCAAAACGTATCAGAGTTGCGTATTCATTGAAAATGTCACCTCCCCAAAGCGGGACATTTCCCCCCCCCGAAAGCTCCACCCAAAATGAATTAAAAACTGACTAAAAAAGTGTTTAAGATGACGAACATTTTGACGGTTTCCTTGATGAGTTAACTATCATTGCTGCTTCCATGGTGAACACTTAGTGTTTTTTGGTCCAGTCCCTGTTGGTGCTGGAAAGACAATAGCCCGGGCAGCTGCTGTTCACCTGACTGTGTTCTCCTGGTCAGTGTGTTCCTCATCCTCCATGCTCCAACAGGGGGGAGGAATGAAATCTTCAACCCTGACTGAGAAGAGAGAGGAGAGAGAGAGGGGAGAGAGGGGAGAGAGAGAGAGGGGGAGAGGAGAGAGAGAAGAGAGAGAGAGAGGGGAGAGGGGAGAGAGAGGGAGACGGGAGACGAAATCAAAGAAAAAGAGACTAAGGATTTTGTGTGTGTGTGTGTGTGTTTTGTGTGTGTGTGTGTGTGTGTGGAGAGAGAGAGAGAGAGAGAAAAGAGAGAGAGAGAGAGAGAAATAGAAGTGAGTGTCAGATAAAGAGACCTACCTACCTACCTATCTACCTACCTATCTATCTATCTATCTATCTATCTATCTATCTATAAAAATCTATCTATCCTTTTCCCATCTATCTATCTATCTTTTCTATCTATCTATCTATCCCATCTATCCCATCTATCTATCTATGTATGTATGTATGTATGTATGGGATGTATGATGTATGTATGTATGTATGTATGTAAGTATGTATGTTTATGAAACTATCTATCTATCTATCTATCTATCTATCTATCTATCTATCTATACCTATCTACCTATCTATCTACCTACCTACCTATCTATCACCTATCTACCTATCTATCTATCTACTATCTATCTATATCTATCTATCTATCAATCTATCTATCTATCTATCTATCTATCTATCTATCTATCTATCTATCTATCTATCTATCTATCTATCTATTATCTACCAATCTACCTATCTACCTATCTATTACCTACCTATCTATCTATCTAAAACTTCTTTCCAAACAAACTATCTAATTTTAAACAACTATCTATCTTTTCTATCTACCACCAAACCTACCTACCTACCTACCTACCTTTCCCTAACTATCTAATTAAACCTTTCTACCCAACCCTTTTCTATCTATCTACCCATCAAACCTTTTCTATCAAACTACTAAACTATCTAACTATCTAAACTTTCTTTTTATCAAAAATCTATTTTATCTATGTCCTTTTTGGGTTGTCAATAGGGGCGAAAATTTATTCGAAAACACGTTACTGGGCTTGTTTTACAATGAAGTTTGGGGACATAAAACATACAACATATATACAAACCCTACATACATACATACATTTCAAACTTTCCAACATATATCCCAAAAAATTAAAATACATACATACATCATACTTTCAGCATTTCATACAAACATACCATACATCATTTCATACAAAAATACAAACAAACCTGTGCCCCCTTTTTACTGTGCATAATTTTATGTAGAAATACATTGATGGTTTCCATTTGGGAACACCCGCTGGAATGTTTGTTTAACAAATTAAAGCATGGAAAGTTGGCACACAAAACACACACACAACACACACACACACACAACACACAACACACACACAAACACACACACACAACACACAAAAAAAACAAAAAACAAAAACACACACACACACACACACACACACAACCACACACACCACAACAAACACACACACCAACACAACAACACACAACACCAACCCCCTCATCTCTCTATTTCTCTGTCTCTCCCTCTCTCTCTCTTTATGTCCCTTTCTGTGTCTCTCGTTTCCTGTCCTATGTCTTCTCTCTCTCTCTCTCTCTCTCTCTCTCTCTCTTTTCTCCCCCTCTCTTCTCTCTCTCTGTGTATATTTCTGTTTTTATCTGCCTACCTCACCGACAAGAGAGATGGGAAAACAGGGGGTGGGGAACAGAAATGAAAACGGGGGGGGGGGCGAGAAACTTGTGGGGGGTCTCCCAGGGAACCCACAAGGATTGGACTCCGAAAGGGGAATAAACAATTGAATTGGGCTGGAGGGGAGATTCCGGTTTGGGGGAAACCAAACGAATTAATGGGGGGGGGTTTGGGGGGGGGGGAAATGTCGGGGGGACATCCACCTGGTGACAGAAAAAACCGGAGAAACTGAAGAAGAACACAAGACCCCAAAAAGGGAAAAAGATACCCACGACCTAAAAGGGGAAAAAACCAAGTAAGCTCACGAAACGAGAGAACAGATTACAGAGAAAAAAGAAAACGCAGCTAGAGGAGGAAGCATTGAACTGCATGAGGGCAGGAGCCGGCAAAAAGAAGGAAGAAAAATGAGACCCAAAAAGAATGATGCAAAAAAAAGAGGACGGGTTTTGGGTAAATTGGGACAGGACAGGGAAAGTTGTAAGAGAGGCAAAAGAAGGGGCTCGCACCCGGAAAGAAACCGCCCACCACTGACGAAACCCGGGGGGAAAAACGGGGAAGCTACAAAACCCAAGAATTTTCAACAACAAGGAGGGGTGGGCCCCGGGCAAAAAAGGGGAAACTGTGGAAAAAGGAAAAGGCGGAAAGGGGGGGTGGGCAACATTTCAGGAAGTTCTAACCCGCCCCCACCTGCAACACCGCACCCAGAAGCAAAAATTTGACATTGGCCCCCCAAAAGGGAAAAGGGGTTAAGTCAAAACCAAGAAGGAACCCGGGCCCAAATCCCAACAACAAAAAGGGAAACTACCCCTTTTCCGTGCGGAAAAAATTACTGGGGCCAAGGCCCCAAAACCCCAAGAAGGAAAGCGACCCAAGGGGGGGGAACCCTCTTTTGTCTTTCCACTTCCTTCTTTTGAGGAAGGAGGGAAGGAACAAGCGGGGTTCGGGAAAGAACGGGTGAAAGACCAGATATTCACGCTCAAAACATCACGAACAGTGCACGAGTGGCAAAGACAACGTATTGAATTTTTGGATTTCAAAAAGGCATTGACAGAACCAGAAACCCTTTGGAGTTTTCTTCGACACTAGGGCATCCCATCGAAACGGGTACATTATCAAGAGCTTTACGACAATTCAGCTGGGTAGACAAGGATGTGGATGTCGGCTTTCTCTTTTAATTGGCCATTGATTGGGTGATAGAAGACGACAGAAGACACCCCAACACTAGACGACCCTTGGGGCTTTTCCCATGATGGCGCTGCTGTTCACCACACCAAATATCCCGGAGAAAAACAGCAGATCCCAAAAATTCGGGCAGCAAGTGGGGCTTGAATTAGAAAAAAAAGAAAACAAGGGCAAATTTTTCTCAAGTAAAAACACCCCTGTGAAAGGAATGGAATGACCTGCGCCAGAAAAATTCACATACCTTGGCAGCTCATCAAACCAGAGGGGGGCACAAAAGAAACATCCCCAAAAAATGGGCAAGGCCGGGGGGTGTTTTGGGAGATGAAAAAAATCTGGAGACAACCAAAAAGCACCCAAAACCGACTGAAGCATACCGACGGTTGTGTTCGCTCCTGTACGGTTCTGATTGTGGAGGATCGAGCGGATTTACCAAAATTTGCCTTTCCCCCATTGTCCGAAGTATTTCCGAATCTTTTGGCCAGAGAAATCTCCAATGAAGACCTATCGGAGATGAGGGCAAGAAGACTCAAACTATTCACCAACGACGGTTGGGAAGTGGATTGGGCACACCTCCAAGGACCCCCAGTCAATCCAAGAAAGCTTGACGGACCCCCAAAAAGGAGAAAAGAAAGGAAGACCCAAAAACAAAGTGGAGGAGGACTTAAAGGAGGGGAAGGCATGCACACTCTTGGGGATCTGTAGGGGGGCCCGTGGCAGGAGTGGAAGCGCTTTGGGTTTCTGCCTTTCACCGCTGGGTGTAATGGGTTTAAAGTAGTATGTCTTTCTTTGTCTGATCCTCCTCTCTCTCCCTCTTCTGTTGTCCTCCTTTTGTTGTCTTCTTCCCCCTCCCCCCCGTTCTCTTCCTTCCCCCCCCCTCCACCCTTCTAAATTTTCCATTAGTAAATTAAATTTCAATATGGGTTGTCATTCCGTAACCAAAATTTAAAAACAGACAGGCCCAATAAACCCCAGGCGTTTTGGGTCAGTGGGTGACAGGTGGTGCTTAAATCAGGCAAGGCAAGAGGCAGGGTCCTCTGGTACGGTGTTTTCCCCTTGACAGTGGAGATGGCCGATAATAGTTGTTCACTTCATGCACAACACCAACCACACACACCCACCACAAAAACACACACACACCACACACACCACACACACCCCACACACACACACAAAACCCCACACACACACCACACCACACACACACCACACACACACCACACACACACCACCCACACACGCACACACAACCCCAACGCACACCATGAGGCAGGGTTCCCATCTGAAATGGAATAGATCCCCGGCTTAAGAACGAAAAAAATAACAGAGGGGGGGTGAGGGGGGGGAGAAGGGAGAAAGTGGCAGAAAAAGGAAAAAAAAGGAGGAGAAGGGAAAAGAAAGGAAAAAAGAAGGAAAAAAGAAAAGGGGAAGAGAAGAGAAGAGAAGAGAGAGAGGAGGAAGGGAGAGAGAGAAGGGGAGAGAGAGAGAGTTTAAAAATTCTTAAAATAATGAGTATTCGTATTTTTGGCAGACAATGAAGAGAAAGAAAAGCAGGCGGAACAAAACAATTTAATAGAGAAATAAAAACAGAGACGAGCGGAGGCAGGACAGAGGCAGAATTATGACAGAACAAAAACAAAAAACAAAAAACAAAGACAGAAACATGGAAAAAAGGGGAAAAAGACACAGAGGGAAAAAAAAAGAGGAAAGACGAAAAATTGGAGACAGACAAAGAAGAAAAAACCATTTTCTCCCAAA
>CM054159.1:29229591-29248596 GCA_028751875.1 Rapana venosa
AGATAGAAGGAATGGCTCCAGTATTTAAAGACAATGAAAACAACCTCGCAAAAACAAATGACAACTGATCAGCACAAAGTTTTAAAAGGTTTCCGCAGATATTGTCTGGCCCTACAGCTTTATTTACATTTAACTGTTTGAACAGGGTGTGTAACTCTAGAACTGTCTATTTTAAAAACAAGGTCGTCTCTATCACAGCTGGGTGTTACGTCTAATATGATGGTTTCCAAACTTTCTTTCAGATCACTACGTTCAAACTACTCAAACTGAATGACCGGAACACGGCAACAAAGGCAGTAAACAAACAAAAACAAATTAATCTTTATGTCAACGAACATTGCCCTGAAGACAAAACAATGTACAGAAACTCCCAGATTCGCCAAAGAGACTTGTCCCCTCCACAAAAAGTCAAACCATTTCCAGACAGCAGAAGCAGATGATTGCAACCGTTTGCTCTGTTCGAGTTGGTGGACGCTTCTGAGATTGTTTTTTTTTTTTCTATTTTATCCAGAAAAGTTGCACGCAAAGACCCCAGAAGGTAGAAACAGTGCACTCTAGTGCATGTGCCCTAACGTGTGCGTGTGTGTGTGTGTGTGTGTATATATATATATAATATATATAATATATATATAATAAATAATAATTATAAATATATATATTATATATATATATAATTATAAATATATAATATATATATATATATATATATATAATTTCAAACTTTTTGGTATTTGTTTTCTTCCAACAGAAGAAACTGACTGGATACTGACCTGATAACACAACAACACACACACACACACACACACAAAACACACACACACACACACACATACACATAACACACACAAACACACACACACATAAACACACACACATGCACACACACAAACTAACACACACTCACACACACACAAACACACACACACAAACACACACTCAAACAAACACACACCCACACACACGCAATTGTGTAAACATGTCGGATAGTCTATGTGGAGATCATATTTCCAATATTCATATCATATTGGAGTGTTCAATTGTAAAGACATTTTTTACCTACATTTTCTAAACATCGCTGGAAAACGTATTTGAAAATTCAATGTTAGCCTTTGTCATTGCTAGATGTTTATTGCATAGTCCACTTGAATATTTATTGTAGTTACATTATTGTTATTTCATGTTTCCACATTGTTGAGTTTAAATTTTGCTCCTGTTTAAGAATATTATCATTATTACTTTTCTAGGATGTTTTTTTTTCTACAAAAATACCAACACTGATGATATTTCTTAATCTCTTCTCCTTCCACTCCTTCCTCTTCCTTCTTTAACTTCCATTACACTTTCAACTTCCCTCGTCTAATATCACTTAGAGTGAACAGACGTTAAATTGAAGACAACAACAACAACAACAACAACAACAACAACACACACATTTTATTATACATATTTTCTCCACAAAAATAGGGAAAAAGCCTTTATTAACAACAGAAAAGGGCTCTCTCTCTCTCTCTCTCTTTTCCCCTCTCCTCACTCTCTCTCTCTCTCTCTCTCTCTCTCTCTCTCTCTCTCTCTCTCTCTGTCTCTCTCTGTACTGTGGTGTGTGTGTGTGTGTGTTGTGTGTGTGTGTGTGTGTTTGTGTGTGCGTGTGTGTGCGTTTTGGCTATGCAATGTAGTCATGATGAAGACAATGTACACGCGCGTGCACACACACACACACAGACAGATATGGGTGTGGACGGGTAGGGGTGGAATATTTCAAAATGGAAGGAAACTTATTGTGAAAACTCAAGATTCGCTCCTTTACTATAAATTAATTTCATTAATGAGTATAGACATAGTTTAGACACAACGACCTTAACGCAAGACAATTTTGTTTAAAAATTGAATGAAAATGAAAAATAAAAGAAAGAAACGGACAATCATTTCAAGACGAGTGCGGTGGTTACAACACTCGTTTATAAATGTGTTGGCGGTTGTTAATGGCCTTCATTTTTGGTTGTTTTTTGTTGTTTGTTGTTGGGGCTTTTTTTTTAGTTTTTCCTTAGGAAATCTGAGATTAAAACAAAGAAATTTAGGATTTTACAAGACTGAAGACAATCCACTCTAAGCGCACACGTACCCCTACTTTCTTGTAGTTTGTTTTCACTTAATTTTTGTAAGAAAACAGAAGCAGGTTTAAACAAAAACCCCAAATAAAAATAGTCATGTTTCAATCTCAACTACATATTCTTAGTTCATTCTCTTTTTTAATCTGTGTGCTTGGCTTGGTCTCTTTTTCTGAAAAGGCAATGTGGGAGGTTGAACATTTTCACATCAAATTTGTATTTTTACTTTGCCATCATCAGGGTTGTTTACTGTCGATGTAATAACCTTCAGGCACTTAGTTTTGTAAGTGAACGAGTTAATCTTAGGTCACCGTGAAGACACCAATCAGAGTTGGCCCCGCGCATTGCTGCCTGCTCATTTCTGTAGTGGGTTGTTTTTCGTGGTTTTTTTTTTTGGGGGGGGGGGGGGTTGCGATTGTACTCTCACAAGTGGATCGGTGGTCTAGAGGTAACGCGCCTGCCTAGAAAGCAAAAAGTCCGGGTCGGAAGTGTGTGGTGGTTCGAATCCCTTTTGAGCCCGAAACTTTTCCCCCATCCATCAGACCACGAGTGGTGGTCTGGGTGCTAGTCTTTCGGATGAGACGATAAACCGAGGTCCCGTGTGTTATACAAAATTATTTAGCGCACGTAAAAGAACCCACGGCAACAAGAGAGTTGTCCCTGGCAAAATTCTGTAGACAAAAAGCCACTCTGTTAGGGAAACGAATACAGTTGCAGACAGAAAAAGACCACACACACAAAACTGGGGTGGCGCTGCTCTTTCTTGTGGCGACGCTGGCGCTCTCCCCTGGGAGAGCAGCCCGACTTTCACGCAGAGAAATCTGCCCTGACTTAAAGTGGTATAAAATATAAATATTAAAAGATGGAATGCGGCTACCTTCATGATAAGCACACACACACAAAAGGTGGCGTGCATACAACTGCATCACAAGCGAACCTCAGAGCACGAGTCAAGGAAGGAACAGAAGAAAAGAAAATCCTCTCTTAGTCGACCAGCCACAGACGCTTCCTCATTCCACTAGTTTTGCTGTTGTCCATCGTTGAAGCCTAGAATGCTATATTGGCTAAGAGGCAAAGGGTGTTCCCATATCCTACAAGGTCGTAGGAGAGCGAGGCGTCAGACACCTCACTTCTCTAGCGGCCAGCATATTGAGGGCGGCGCCCATCTTCTCTCCCTCGCTGCTTTACCTTCCCTGCCCCTAAAGAGGGCAGGTACCCATTTACAGTTTGGGGGCGGTACTGAAACCAAGGCGCGCAAACGGTCACCCATCCAACTGGTAACCTCGCTCAACGCTGCTTAACATTGGCTGGGGGTAAGCCAGTGCTCCGACCACTGAGCTATCCCGTCCCCTATATTGGATGATAGCAATTTTTGTTTATTTATTCACCCAAATTTTTGTATTAAACAAAATTTATTTTTGGGTTTTTTATTTATTAAAAATTTTCCCTTTTTGGTGAAAGGGGGACAATAAACTAACCACTCGTGGGGCTTGTTTTTTCTTTTTGTTTTTGTTTTGAACTTTTGGGTTGGTTTTTGGGTTGTTGTTGCGCTGCGCTATTTTGTTTTTGGGTTGCTGCTGCGGGTTGATTCCCTTTGTTTTTTTGCCTTCTACATCCGTCCCTTTTGTGGTGGGATTTTTTTGTAAAAATTTGTCATTTGTACCAAGGGGCAAAAAACAAAGGCAAAAAATAGTCAAAAAAGAGAGGGGATAGAACGAGAATATACAGCACAAAAAAATTTAAATTTTTTTTCTTTCCCTTTTATATCCAGGAAAAGGAATAAGCACTTTTTTGGGCCTTTTTTTTTTCATCCAGCCCCTTTGTAGGCATAAAAGACAGGGAAAAAAAAAGAAGATACAGAAAGGTAAAATTTAAACTTGACACACAAAAATAAAGGCTTAAAAAGAAAAATGATTTTTTTTTTGGGTGGGGGGGGCCCTTTTAAAAAAGGGGGGGAGGGCTGGTTAACAGGAGGGCCCCACAGTGCGGTTTGTGTTTTATGAAATTTTTTTTTATTTTTTAAAAATTTTTATCGTTTAAAATTTATTTATTTTTTTAAAAACGAGGATAAGGAATAACACTTGGTGCTTTTTTTCCATCCAACCCCCGTGGAATGGCATTTTTTTAAATTTTTTCGTCCGTTCCCACCGGCACACAAAGGGCCCTGCTTTTTTCCCAAAAAAGGGGAAGGGGTTTTTTAAACGTGTGCGCAAGATGTTTCTGCGTTTTTTAAAGGGGCACATGCCCCTCTTTTCATATCTCAAAACGAGAGACTTTTGGGGGAGGGAGTGGGCACGATTTTAAACCCCAAAGGGGGAAAAAAAAAACAACTCCTCTGGGAACGAAAATTCAAACCCGGGCAAAAAATCACGAATGATCACCTAACCCCCAAAGGCAATCCCGTCCCAAGAGAGAAGAAGAGAAGAGAGGGGAGAGATAGAGGGGGAGGGGGAGAGGAGGGGGAGAAAGAGAGAGAGAGAGAAGAGGGGGGAACCCAGAGAGAGAAAAACCCAGAAAAGACAGAGACAGAAAACCAAGACAGAGAGAAAAGAAAAGAACCCCCGAACCGAACTCAAACCCTTAAAAAAATTTTTTATTTGAGAGTAAATGGATAACCCAAAAAGGGCTTTTTCCCACCCCCTACTCCCCAAAACATTAAAAGGGGAAAAAAAAGAAAAAAAAAAAAGAAAGAAAGAAAAAAAAAGAAAAAAGAAAGAAAGAAGAAAAGAAAAAGAGAGAGAAAAAGAAAAGGAGAGGGGGAGAAAAGAGGGGAGAGAAAAAGAGAGAGAACAGAGAAGAGAGAGAAAAATGTAAGAAAAAACAAACAAATTCTTTTTTTTTTTCAAAGTAAATGAATAACCCACCATGTGCTTTTTTTTAAAACATCCTTTTCCCGCCCCTGGGGATACACCCTTAAATAAAAAACCCCAATACTGATACTCTCAAAACAGTAAAACAAAGGGGAATAACCCTTTAAAAAAAACAACAAAACAAAAACCCAACAAAACAAACAAACAAGCAAATGAAAGAAAACCCAAAAAACCCCCCCCTCAAAAAAAAAAAAATAACAACAAAAAACCAAAAACCCAAACCCAAAAAACAAACAAAAGAAACAAAAAAAAAGGGAAAACCAACAGAGAGAGGGGAGAGAAAAGAGGAGAGAGAGAGAGAGAGGGGAGAAAAGAGAGAGAAAAGAGAGAGAGAGAGAGAGAGAGAGAGAGAGAGAGAGAAAAAAACAAAAAATTTTTTTTAAAAGGGATACTCCACTCAGGGGGACACGGGAAAGGTCTGCAAGGCCTAAGGCCGTTTTCTTTTCAATCTTCCTACGGGGCCTTTTGTTTTGTGTGTGTGGTGTGTTTTGGGGTGTGTGGTTTTGTGTGTGGGGGTGGTGGGGTTTTGAATTCAGGATTTTGGGTGCAACATTTGCCAGTTGTTTTTGGGGAAAAATTGGGGTAAGGGTGTGTTCAGAGAGAGAAAAATAATAGGTGTTTGTGGGGTTTTGGGAAAAAGAGAGAAAAATAAGAGTTTTTGTGTGTGTGTGGAGAGAGAGGGGAAAAGAGAGAGAAAAGAGAGAGAGAGGGGAGAAAAAAGAGAGAGATAGAGAGAAGATAGTGAAATTTGGGGTTTTGTTTTGGGAAGAGTTTGTGTGTGTGTGTGCCTGGGGGGAAAAGAGAAAAGAGTGCGTGGTGTCTGTGTGTGGAGAGAAAAAAAGAGAGAGAGAGAGGTGTGGGTGAAAGAGGAGAGTATGGTGTTTGGGTTTTTAAAGGGGGTTTGGGGTTGCGCGTTTGTGTGGTGATGTATGTGAATTTCAAAATGATTTTTTTCCCTTTTTTAAAAATTTAACGTTTTTTTCACAAAAATTTTGGATTTTTAGAAAAAGTGTGTGTGGTGTGTGTGGTGTGGTGTTTTGTTTGTGTGGGTGGTGTGATTGTGTGTGTGTGTGTGTGTGAGCGCCCCTGTGTGTGAAGGGAAAATGTGTGGTGAAAGTGGGGGTTTGTTGTAATTTAAAGAAGAAGAACATACATGGGGTAACCCTGTGAACATATTTTTGTATAAAGATTGTTGATTGTGCGGGCCCCCATGTGTTTGAATGTGGTTGTGTTGGTGTGCGTCGTGCGTCCCTGGGGGAAATAAAACCGGGTGTGTGATTGTGTGTTTTGGGGGGTGTGTGTGTTGTAATTAATGTTTTGAGGTGTGGGGTAAATTTGGGGAAAAAATGCATGTGTGTTTTTGGCGTGTGGTGGTTCCCGCGCGCCGGTGTTTTGGTGGGTTTATGAAAAGAAAAACCCCTACACCGCTGGGAAATCTTTAGGCCTACAAATTTTGATTTTTTAAAAAAAAATAATTTTAAAGGGGGTTAAAAAAAAATTAAAAACCCCGAACAAAAAACCCCCTTTAAACCCAGGAAAAAACCCCCAAAAAAAATCCCTTTTAAAATAAAAAACCCGACGGGGTTTGGGGCTCTTACTAAAAACCCCCTTTCCCCCCCTTAAATTTTTTAAAGCCATTTAAAAAAAATTTTTACCCCAAAAACAAAAAGGGGGGGTCTGGTTTTTGGGAAAAACCCAAAAAAGGTTTGGGTTTTAAACCAACCCAAGCCGGCCCCCAAATTAATGCTTTTCCAAACCCCCCCTTTGAATCAAAAAAAATAAAACCCAAAATAACATGTTTTGGTGGCCCGGTTAAATCCCGGGGGGGGGGGGGAATCACCACAAATACTTTTTTTTGGGAACCCCCCCAAATTTCCCCGAACTGAAATTTTTGTTTTTGAAACACAACCTTTTGAACCTTTTCCAAAGCATGGGTTTTGTTCCAAAAGGGGGGGGGGGGGGGGATTAGGGACCCCATTAACCAAACACCTTTTGGAAATACCCAGGGGGAAAAAACCAAATTTATCCCAGAAAAGGGGCCCCCCTTTAAAAAAAGAAACCCCCCTCAAAGCCCCACCCCGGAAATTTTTAAAAATTTAAGGAAAATTTTCCCTTTTCAGGGGCCACCCCTTTTAAAAGGTGTGAAAAATCTGCCAAAAAAAATTTTCTTTCCCCCCCAAAAAAACCACAAGGGGAAAAAACCCAAAACAAAATTGTATACGTTACCACTTTGTGGACAAAAAATAAATTTAAAAAGAACAATTTCAGTCACAATTTCCCTTTTAAATATTTAGTAAAAAAGGATTAAAAAAAGACTGTAGACGGGACTTCAAATAAAACACAGAATAATACTTGTAACAGGTGAAAAAGGGAAAAAAACAGCAGGGAAGGGGGTTAAAGCCAACACAAAAATTTCAAAAAAACCTGCTGAAAAATTTGAAAAGTCTTTTTTCCCAATTTTGTAAGAAACCCCCTTTTCCCTTTTATTTTCAAGCTGGAAAATTTCAAAACCAGCAAACCCGCAAAACAAAATTTCTATCCCAAATACAAAGGCCGTCCGTATAATTTTTTCAAAAAGATTTAAAAATAATTTTCCAAAAGATGAGATCTACCCAAAAAACCGAAAGAGGGAAGGCCCCTCATCCTTTTTAAAAGGCAAACATAGTCCCCATGGGCAAATTTTTGGGAATTTAAGCTCCCCGGAGGGAAAGGGCACTAAATGGAAAAATCGAGGAGAAAATTTTTGGGATTCACACCTGAAAATTTTTTTAAAAAGGTCCAAATTGAACTCCCCATCGGAGTAAAGAACTATTGTTTTCTCCCTTTTGGGGTAAAAAGGGAAAATTTACCTTTAAAAAACAAGTTTTTGGGTTTCCCTGAGTTTTTATTTTAAAGACATCCCCAAAAGATTATTTAACTGAAGCCAAACCTTTTTTGAATTTATTGGTAAAATGAGTGTGGGAGTGATTTGTGGGGAGTGTTTGAGTGTGGTGAATGTTTGTTTTGGGGTTTTGTCCCCTGTGTCTCTGTGTGTTTGGGGTGTTTGTTTTGTTGTTTTTTTGTTGTAATTCTTCCGAAATTTTTCGTCTAATCACTCAAAGTGAATTAAAACGATGGGGAAGGGGGGGGGGAAGGGAAAAATTGAAAATTGGAAGGGGTTTTTTTTCTTGAAATGGGTATTTTGCTAAAAAAATCTAGGCAGTATTCAGAAAAAAGGCTAAGGGAATGATAACAGTAATAAATACATAGCAATGGGAATATGACCTAGCTACTTAAAAGTCCCAAAAAGACTGTTTTTAATATGTGTGTGTGTGGTTTTTTTTTGTTTTTTGCGAGTGGGTTAAAATGTTTTGAGTGTGTTTTTTGTGCGTGGTTGTGGGGTGTTAGAGTGTGGGGCTTTTGGGGGCTTGTGGGTGCTTTGTTGGTTTGAGAGAGAGGGTGGGGTTTTTATGGGTGATAATTGGGGTGTGGTGGTGTTTGAAAATTTGGGGGGTGGGGGTGTGTTCCTTTTTTGGGATCCCTGGGCCCCAAAAAAGTAGCTTCAAACTTGGGGACCCTTCTCTTGCCCAAAAATTTCTTTTATTTTGGACCCCATGTGTGTTAAGGGTTTATAAGAATACACGCTTAACACACACCCCATACATGGGAATTTGCCTACCCCACGCACGCACCTTAAAAAAACACAAACCCCCCAAAAGAAAAAAACACCCAACAAAAAACCCCCCACAAAACACCCACACCCCCCACACACCCCCACACCCCCACACCACCAAAACCCCCCAAAAAACCCCCCCCCCACACAAACCCAAAACCCCCAAACCCCCCCACACACCACCAAAACCCCCCCCCAAAACCCACACACCACCACACACAAAAAACCCCCAACCCCCCACATACCCACACACGCCCCACACCACCGCAAAAACACCCACCCAAAACCCCCCACACCCAACCCCACACCCCCCAACAAACCCACACACCCCCCGCCCCAACACACCCAAACCCCCCCCCCCCAAACCCAACCCACGCCCACACACCCACACAACCCACCCCCCACACACCCCCCAACCCCCCCCCCCCCCCACACCCCCCCCCCCAAAACACCCCCAGACAAAACCCCCAGACACCCCACAAAAAAAAAACCAACCCCCCAAACCCCCCAAAAAACCCCCCAAAAACACCAACACACCCCCCCACCCCCCACCCACCCCCACCACAACCCCCCCGCCCCCAAAAACCACCACACACAAACCCCCACGCACAAAACCCCCCACCAAAAAGCCCACACTTTCCCCAAAAACACACCCCACAAAACACCCACCACCCCCACCAAAAAAACACACCCAAACACACCCACACCCACACGCCCACACACCACCAAACCCCCAAACCCCCAAAACCCCACAACACGCCCGCCCACCCCACACAAAACCCCCCCAAACACACAAAACCCACACAAAAAAACCCCCCAACCAACCCCACAAACCCCCACCACACCCCACACAAAAAAACCCCAACCCCCCCCCCCACCCAACCCCCCCACACCCACACCACCACCCAAACCCCACACACAAACCCACAAAACCCCCCACAACCACACACATACGCCCACAAAACACACCCACACCGCCCAAACCCACACCCCCAACACCCACAGCCCACACAACACCCCACCCTCACACACACCCGCTAGGCCACCCCCCCACAAAACCCACCCCCACACAACCCCCACAACCCCCCCCCACACACAACACCCACCCTCCACCCCCACACACACCCTCACAAAAAACCCACAATAGGGAAAGCACAGAACACACATCAAAATCCCCATCTTGTACAACCTTAAAAAAAAAAGCATAAATTTTTTCTTTCATTCCCTTTTTCATCCATTTTAAAAAAATCTAAAAATTTTTTTTCAAACCCAACCCCTTCCCACCATCCATCTAAAACACATCACAGAGAAACCGACAGAATTGGGTAGATAAATAGAAAGATAAAAAAGATAGGAAACCGGGCAGACAAAAGAAAAAGAATAAAAAAGATAAAATTGGGAAAAAAGATGGGCAGATAGAAAAATAGAAAGATAGATAGATAGATAATTAAAATAGACAAAGAGAGAGAGAGAAGACAGATAGAAAGAATTAATTAATGAAATGAATGAATAATGGAAAGATACTTGCACAATTTAGGGGGTAGGGGATCAGAAAAATTCCAGACAAGAAAAAACGGCAGTGAAATTTTAATGCTAAGCCCCTTTTAAAAAGGGAAAAAAAAGGGGGCCCGAGATACCCAAAAATTTTCAGACACATAATAACCTCGGTACAAACAAAAACGAAAAAAAAAAAAAAACAACAACCCCCACCACAAACCCCCCCACCAACCCCCAACCACCCCCCACCAGCGGCAACAACAACAACAGCAAAACCCCCAACACAAAAACAAAGAACCCAATTTCAAAAGTTTTCTAAAAAACCTTTAAGACAGGGACCAAAAAAAAAATCAAAAAATAATTACAAAAACTGGGGGGTGTGGTTGCGTTGGTGTGTGTGTGTGTGTGTGTGTTGTTGTGTGTGTGGTTGGGGGTTGTGTGTGGGGGTGTGTGTGTGTGTGTGTGGTGAGGGGTGTGTGGGGTGGGTGTGTGTGTGTGTGGGGTGTGAGTTTTGGGGGGGGGAGTGTGTGTGTGAGTGGTGTGGGTGGTGTGTGGAGTGGGGTGAGTGTGTGAGGGGTGGGGGTGTGTGGGGGTGGGGAGTGTGTTTGTTTGGGGGGAATGTGTTTGTTGTGTGTTTTTGTGTGTGTTGTGGTGTTTGTTTTGTGTGTTGTGGTTTTTGGGGGTGTGTGTGTTTTGAGCGCGCGCGCCGGGGCTTTTTTTGTGTGTGTGGTTTTCGTTTTGGGTTTAAAAGCGTTTGGGTTTTTTTTTTGATTTTTTGGGAGAAAAAAAACATACTTTTAAACAGCAAAGAGTTTAAAGGGCCCTTTTAAAAAAGAGGAGAGAGAAGAGACCCAAAGAAAAAATACAAAGAACCCAAATTTTAAATTTTGAGGATAAAGAAAAAGCAACCCAAATCTTTTAACCCTCCAGGGGCCCCCCCGTTAGGGGTACAAACTTAATAAAATAAAGAACCCCAAAAAATATACAGTCTCACAATAAAAACAAGGGGAAAAAACCCTTTTTAAAACAGCTCCCCCCCCAACAACCCCCCCCCCCCTCCCCCCCCCCCCAACAACCCTCCCCCCCCCCCCCCCCCCCAAAGGGAACCCTTAAAAGAAAAACCCCAAAAATAAAACCCCCCCCCTTTCCCCCCCCCCCCCAAAAAACCGTAACCAAAACAAACAAAAAAAACAAAAGAGAAAAAAAAAACCAAACCAAAAAAAGATTTATAAAAAAGAAAAAACAGACAAACAACAAAAACAAGAACAAGAACAACAACAAAGCCCAAAAAAAAATAAAAACAACCAAACTTAATAAAATTTTATAAAAAATAAACATCTAAAACATTGTCAAAGGGGACACAACTTGTTAAAATAAAAAAATTTAAATTTGAAATAGGGCACTCATAAAAAATTAAAAAAAAAAGGCAAGTCCCCAAAAAAATATTGAAAAAATAAAAATATGAATCCTTCAACAGGGAAAAGAAAGAGAGAAGAGAGAGAGAGGGGAGAAGAGAGAGAAGAGAGAGGAGAGAAGAGAGAGAGAGAGAGAGAGAAGAGATAGTGCGAGTGAAAAGAGGAGATTTTCTTTTTTCACAAACGCCCCGGGCCCTTTTTCATTCTTTTTTTTTTTTTTTTTTTGTTTTTTTTTTTTTTAAAAATGGGCCCCACGTTTTTAAAAAAAAAAAGAGTTTTTCAAAAAACCCTTTCAAAGCGGGGCCCCACAAAGCCCCTCAAGTGCACACGCCCCTTTTGTCGTTTTTAATTGTTGGTTTTTTTGGTTTTTTTTTTGTTTTCAAAACGGTTTTTTTTAGCGTTTTTTTTTGAATTTTTTTTTTTTTCTTCTGTTCTTTTCCCCTTGTCTTTCCCAAGGGATAGTAAGGGAGCATGAAAGGGAAAAAACAAAATCTTGTTTTTATTTTTAAAGCTATCCACTTTGGGTTTTAAAAATATTCTTTTTTTCTTGCCTTTAGTGAAGCAAAAATTCTAAATTTTGGGGGGGGGCTCCTTAATCCAGACAAAAAATAATGATTACAAAAAACTTTGGGGTGTACGGGGTTTGGTTGGCGCTTGGTAATACGTTTTCTTTTTAAAAAAATATTTTTTTTCCCGATTTTTTTTTTTCTTCCAAAAGGGCTTAAAAGAAAAAAAATTCTCTCCCCCTTCAAAAAATCGCATGTCTTGTCCTGATCCATAAAAAATTTTCCCAAAAAATTTTCATTATTTTATTATTATTATTAAAATTTTTAAAAAAATTTTTTATTCCGCCCAAAAATTTTTAGAAAAAAGGCCCCTCTGACAGGGGAAAAAAAAAACAATTTGCAAGGGGGCGCGATCTTGGGGGCGGGGGTGGGGTTTCCCCGGGGGAGCAGCCCAAATTTTAAAGCGAGAAATCTTTTGTGACTTAAAGTGGTATAAAGAAAAAAAAGAAAAAAGAAAGAAAGAAATTCAAAACCATCTGCCCATCTTTCTTTTTGGCCAAACCCTTCAAACCAACCATTAATTCCCCTTTTCCCTCAATCCCATCAAAACCAACACTTGAGAGAGAGAGAAAGGTTGGTGGGGTGTGGTGGTTTTGTGTGTGTTTGTGTGGGGGTTTGTGAGAGGAAAAGAGAGAGAGAGAGAGAAGAGAGAGAGACAGAAGACAACCCGACAAAAACAAAACAGACAGGAAAAATAAAACAAAAACAGAGACAGAAAAGAGACACACAGATGAAAGGGAAAAAAAGAGAGAGAGAAAAAGAGAGAGAGAGAGAGGGGAGAAGAGGAGAGAGAGGGGGAGAAGAGAGAGAGAGGAAGGGAAAAGAGAGAGAGAGAGAGAGAGAGAGAGAGAAAGAGAATGACAAATGACAATGACAATGACAGGGTTTTTTTTTTGAACCAAAAAGGGCCTTCCTCCCCAAAGGAAAAAAGTCACAGCGGGGAAGAAACAAAAAATCCTTTTGTTTCAACCCAAAGGTATCCCCCCCTGGTTAAAAAATACTTTTTGCTTGGCTCTGTAAGCACCAGTTTTTTTCTTTTCCCCCCCACGATAAATTTTAAAACCCAAACATAGGGGGCAACAAAACCTGGTTGGTTTTGAGTGATTTCCCATTGGGGGATCGTGATCTGCTGACCAACCCCCGTTCGAAACCCTTGAGAGGAAATTTTTGGGCTTGGGATTTAAAAATCATTTCCCGACTCCAAACCGCCCCAAAATTTCCCTTTTTGGGTTAGACCCATAAAAAACCCCTGTGCAACGCAAACCAAAAAACAAACTTGCGCACAAAAAGTTAAAAAATGTTCCCCTTTTTCAAAACATTTGGGCCAAAGTTGGCGGGGGGTAAAAGGATGACAATTTTGCAAAACTTTCGCAAAAAACCACGGGGAAAATGACTTTAAAAAAAAAAAATGATGCTTTTTTTTTCCATTTTCCCGAAATAAAGAACATGAACCCCTGTTTGGGGATGCCGGGAGGGCCCGTCAGTAAAAATAGCCCCCCCTTTTAAAACCCTTTGGAAATTCAGTGCTAGGAAAAACCCCTCTTTTTCCCATCCCCTCTTTGTTTCCTTCTTTTTAAAATTTTTTTCTTTTCACCAAACCCTTTTTGGGCCCCAATTTTTTGGGGTTTTTTGGGCCATTTTTCTCCCCCCTTTTTTTTTTTTTAGAAAGATTTATAAAAAATAAATTCCTCTCCCGTGGAAGTCGGGGGGCCTGGGCCTGACTTGTCAGGCGCTTAGAGGGAGTGCAAAGCAAATTTTTTCTCATAAGAAAAAGACCAAATAGTTTCTGATCAGAGGTTTTTGAAGAAGAAAAAGAAAAAGGGAAAAAGGGAAAAAGAAGAAGAAAAGAAGAAGAAGAAGGAAAAAAGAAGAGGGTTTTCCTATCCAAAAAAAACCTGGCTCTTTTGTCTTCCGAAAAAAAGCATCCATCCCGGGAAATTTTTGGGAATTTTCGGTCTAAAAAAATTCCCCTTTTAATTTTTTCCCCCAAACCCAACTCCCCCGGTTTCAGCCTTTTCTTTTTTTTTCGATTTTTCGGTCTTTTTTTGGGCCCATTCCCCCTGCCTTTGTTTTCCAGATAGACAAAAAGATAAAAATTTCCCCCTCGGCTGAATTCGATGCACTGGGGTTTATTTTTTCAGGGCGCCCTTAAAAGGGAAACGGGAAAAGCAATTTGGGCTCCAAAACAACAAAAAAAGTTTTCTCTCTGCGCGTTTCCCAAAAGAAGAAAAAGAAGAAGAAGAAAAGAAGAAGGGAAAAATCCACCCATCTAAACTAAATTTTTTTTTTCCGACCAACAATTCTTTTACCATCCATCCATTAATTCCCCCAAATTTAAAAAGTCCCATCTACAATAAAAAGAGAAGGGGAGAGAACAAAACAGAGAGAGGGGCAGAGAAAAGAGGGCAGAGAGAGACATAACCCGAAACAGAGAGACAAGAACAGAAGCCCAAAAAGAAAAACCCACAGAAAGGAAATGGGAAACGTCCCAAAAAAAGGGTAGATACAGGCCAGAACAAAATGGACAATTGAAATAGGATGAGAAAAAAAAAGGGGGTGAAGGGGGAAAAAAAGCGAAATGAGAACAATGAAAAAAAGAAAGAAAAAAAAATAAGAAAAAAGTAAGAAGCAGACATGAAGAAAAGGGAGAAAAAACAATAAAGAAAGGGAAAAGGGAAAAAAAGAGGGAAAAAAAGGAAAAATAAAAAAAAGGAAAGAAAAACACGAAAGAAAGGGAAAAACGGAAAAAAAAAAAAAGAAAAGAAGGAAAAAAGAAAGACAGAAAGGACGGAAGAGAAAGAGAGAGAGAGAGAGAGATAAAAAGAAAATGGAAGGGGAGAGAGAAGAGGGGAGAGAGGGGATTTAATTTTATTTGGTTTGATAAAGGGAAAAAGACACAGGTGCTTTTTTTTTTTCCAGTCCCCGTTGTATTCAGTTTTTGGCAAATTTTGGGCATTCCCTTTTCCCCCCGCACACAAGGCCTCTCTTCCGAAAAGCAAACGGGTTTTAACGAGTGCGCAAGATGGAGAGAGGGAACAAGCAAAAAAAAAAAACAAAGACAAACAAAAGGAACAAAAAGAAAAAAAAATGAAAACGGAATGAATGGGGGAAAAAAAAAAAGGGGAAACCAAACAACCCAAACATGGGGTTAAAAAAAAAAAAACACAAAACACAAAAACACAAAAACACACACACACACACCCCAAAAAACAAAACACACACAAAACACCCCCAAACCCCCACAAAAACACACCCCACCCCACAAAAAAAGCAAAAAAAAAATTTGTCCCACAAAAAAGCCCGATCACAAATTTTTCCAAAAAATCCCCTGTTTTTTTTTTCCTCCCCCAGAGAAGAAGATACCCAAACCCCACCGCTCGTCCCCAAGCCAAAAGAATTTTTAATTTTTTTTTTTTCTTTTTTTTCCTTTGTTCTGTGCCTTTTTAAGGTTTGGGATGCTAAAATAAACTATAACGACAAAAATAACACCAAAAAATAAATTTAAAAAAAAAAATTGATAAACTGAAAAAAAAGAAAAGGACAGAGCAAAAAGGTGTTTTTTTTTTTAAATTGAAAAATTCCCTTGGGGGGTTTTTTTTGGGTTTTTATATTTTTTGGGGTTTTGTGTCTTTTGATTCCCTTTGGGTAGATTTTCCCGGGTTTTTTCCCTTTTATTTAAAATTTTTCGTAACCCACCCTTTTTTTTTTTTCCTACCAAAAAAGATAGCCGCAAAATTCCCAATTCGGAGCTGGGTTCAAAAAAGACAAAACCAGAAATGCTTTTGTTTTGTGGGGTTTTGTGAGTGTGTGTGTGGGTGGTGTGTTTATTTTTTGCATCCATATCCTTTTCCTTTTCCGGGACGAAAAAACCACTCTTCCCCAAAGGGGCACGGGGTTTTAACTTGTTCAAGTTGTTCGCCCGGCCGCAAAACAAACAAGGGCCCTTGGTTTCCCCAGTCTCGCGAAGGACTTCGGGAAAAAGAGTCGGGGCTGATTTAAACCCCGCAGGAAAAAAAATCACCCGAAACGGGGGCATTTGATGAGGGGTCGAACCCCAGGCCCCTCAGATCAAAAAGGGAGAATCAACCACAAAAGCCGGGGCTTTAAAAAACCCAAAACCCAAAAAACCCCCCCCTAATTGAATTTTAAAGCAGGGATCCGGAAAAAAAAACCCAATTTAAAAAGATGACATAGAAATCTTCATTCCCCCCCCCGGGTATGAACACCTTGTTGAAAAAGTTAAACCAAAAAATTAAAAAAAAACCAAGGGGGAAAAAAAGGGGCAAAAAGCAAAGCAAAAAAAGGTAAGGGGCATAAAACAAAACCCAGTTGTGTCAAATACAGAAAAAATGGAAGAAAAAATCCGTATATAAATGAAGAAACAATTAAAAAATTTTTATATATATATATATATATAAATATATATATATTAAAAAAATATTATAAAAAAAATATAAAATTAAAAATATATAATAAATTGATGAGTACATAAGCCACAAAAAAATCAATCCAAATGTTTACATTCCCAAAATAAAGATTTAAAATTTAAAAAAAAACAAAAAAAAAAGACAAAGTAAGAAAGGGGAAAAGAAAAAAACCCAAAAAAGGGAAAAAAAAAACAAAAATTTTTAAAAAAAATGTGGGAAAGAAAAAACCCCAGAAGCAAACGAACCAAACAAACAAACAAAACAAAAAAAAAAAAAACAAAAAAATTAACTGGGAAAAAACACCCAAAAACAAAAAAGGGAAAAAAAAAGACAAGACCCCAAAACCCCAAAAAACATCACAACTACCCCCCTAAGAAAAAAAAAACTTTTAGAATTTCGTTTTTACTGTAACTTGAAATTTATTTCCAAATTTTTAAATTTTTTTCTTATCCCCCCAAAATCGGAATTGGTGCTACCTTAAAAGGGGCTTAAAACCAATTCCCCTTTTAAAAGCAAAATCTCAAACCCTTGATAAACCTTTTGATTATGCAACTTTCATAGCTTTGGGGTTGTTAAGGGGACTGGGGGGCGTTTTTGGTGCTTCTAAAAGTCACTCTGTCCCGTGTGTTCTGGGCTGTCTTCTGTCTGTCCCCGTCTGTCCGTCTGTCCCCTGGTTCCCCTCTCCTCCTCTCTTTCCTCTCCTCCCCCTAAATCTCCCCCCTCCCCCCTCTCTCCCCCCCTCCTTTTTCCCCTCCCCTCCCCCGGCCCCCCAAACTCCCCCCTTTAAAAAACCCCCCCTAAAACCCAAAACCCCCCAAAAAAATTCCCGGGGAAACCCCCCCCCCACCATCCCCCCCAACCCAGAGAAGGAAAAAAATAAACGAAAAGAACCAAAGGGGCCGGGGGGAAAAAGGGGGGGTAAACAAAAAGAAAGCCAAACAACCCACAAAAAAAACAAAACCAAAAAAGGTAGAAAACATAAAGCCAAAGCCCCAAAACCCCAAATAAAAAAAAAAGGCCCCCCCAGACAAACAGACAAAAAGCTAAACGGGGACAGAAAAGGGGGAAGTTTAACCCAAAAAACAAAACCCCTCCCAAAAAAAGTCAGATGCTATCCCCCCTTGGCACTTCTTTTAAAAAAAAACAAAAAACACCCCTTTGTATCACTATTTCCCTTTTCCCCTTTAAAATTTCAACCACCAAAGTTTTTTTTTTTCCCAAAAACGCGCTGTCCCAAAAAGCCTTTTCCCTTTTTCTTTTGTGAAACAAGGAAAAACAAGAAAAAACAACACAGAACCCACCGGGCAGACAGACAGACAGGGCCCAAAATTTGAAAAAGAAAGTTTTTCACGCAAGCAAACATACCATAATGAAAAAAAGAGAGGATGAAAGTGATGATGGGATTTATGATGATGATGATTTATGAGAATAAAAGGTGGGGGGTTTGGGGGTGGGAGTTGGGTGAGAAAAGATTGATGATTTTGATGATGAAAGGGTGAATGGGGTTCCCTGGTGGGGAAGATGAGATAATGATGGTGGTGGTGATTTCTAAATACTTCTACTACTAAATACTACAACTAATGATGATGGGGAAAGACGACACACTAAATACTGCACTGCAAAATGCTACAACTACTACTACTTTAACTAATTTCAAAACTACTACTACTACTACTACAAAAACTACTACTACAAACGATAATGTATTATGAAAGAAGATTATGATGATTAGAATATAAAAATAAATATAAAATAATAAAATAAAAATAATATATATATATAATTTTATATATATAAAAATATATTTTAAAAAAATATAAAAAATATATGAAAAAGGGGGTAGCATAAGTTTGGGTTTGAGCATTGCACTCGATCTGAGGGCCTGGGTTCGGCTACCACAGAAAAAACCCCACTCAAAAGGGGGTTTTTTGTTTGGGTCCCTGGAGTTAACACGGTTTCTACTTCCCAAAACCCCTTGGACGTTTTTCCTTTTTTCATAGGTTTTTTAAAAAAAAAAGTCCCCCCTGTTTCGAAGCACGCAAAACAACCGCATAAAAACGTTTTAAAAAAACTGTACCCGGGGATTTTGGGGTTAGGCCCATTGGGGTTGGGTGGTAGGAAAAGGATGACAATTTAAAATTTTTTAAAAATTTCACTTTAAATTTTTTTAAAAAAAACCCTTTTATTCCATTTTCTGTAAAAACAACCCCCCTGTGCTTTTTAAAACCCCCGGGGTTTTGGTTTTTTTTTCTGAATGATGTCCCCTCTCCCTCCCACACAATGGCCTACTCTTTGGAAAAAAGGAAAAGGTTTTAACCGGCCCGCAAATGGTTTTTCTTTGGGGCATTTTGCACACGGGAATCTTTATTTTTTAAATCCAAATCCGAAGGGCTTTGGGGCAGAGTTTGGGGGTCTCACTTTATTTTAACCCGACGGAGGAAAAAACCCTTTTGGGCAGGTTTTTTGGGAAAAA
>CM054159.1:29249096-29254096 GCA_028751875.1 Rapana venosa
ACCTGTCTGATCATCTGTGTGTGTTATGTTGTTCAGTGTGTAGCAGTTTTGTCATCACGTTGAACTGATGCTGAGGCAACTTCCAAGCTTTGAACCCTCTGCCCTCGATGGCCTGATCAGAGCAGCGAGGTATTTTTAGCTGCTCACGTGGTGAAGGGGGGGGGGGGGGGGGGGGGGAGAGAGAAGGGAGGAGTAATAGGAAGCGTGCGGCAGTGCTGGGTTAGATATTTATCACACATGTCATTGCCCTGCGTCCCTGTTACAATAGATAACCTCTCATGATATTGATACTCTGTATAAATAATTATTCTCTATGTCCATGACGGTTAAGAATTTCAATGCTTTAATATATATTTTTTTAAAATCCGTATCCAATAGAAACAGACTATACGGAAAAAATGAAGTTTTTTTGACATAATGTGTTGTCAAACAAGATAAATAACTTAACTGTAGTTTTGTTTCTAGCCATCCAGCCATGTTGTTTTGAACTAGTTTAGAAGTAGTGAAAAAAGTTTTTAAAAGAAAAAAAAAGAAAAAAGGAAAACATTTGGCCAGTCAATTATTTATCACGGAATTCCACTTTACAGCTTAGTCTTTTAGTGATCGACTATGACTCTGACTAGGAGGCTTGACTCGCACAGTCCTTATGTGCTGCAGCCCTAGTTGGCCTTTAAGAGAACATCTCCAACGCTGACTGTCTTTATGCCTTCTTGGCCGAAAGAGTGGGGATGTACTGTGGGCAAGGCATCTCCACTATAATCAAATTTCTGCCCAGTTTCCGAAACAGCAGCTGCCTCCTCTGCTGTTTTTGGAGGTCATCGTCGGACACGACGGAGAAACAAAAAAATAACTCCAGAGAGAACACATCAGGATAAAAGCCAGGTCGTTTTCCAGGGAGGCTGTTCTGTTGTTGTGCTTAGATTGCAAGCAGAACATCCTGCGCACACGTTAAATCCTGTTCCGCTTTTTGTAGAGTAGGTCATTGTGTGCCGGTGGGAATATATGACAGAATTTACAAAACTGCATACACACGGGGACTGGATGTAACAAAGCACGTAAGTGCTTATTCCATGAGCCTCGATATAAAAGAATAAAATAAAAATAATAAAAATAAAGCTGCGCCCACTACCGGGGTTTTGTCGATGCTGTAGTTGAATGAATGAATGAATGAATGAATGAATGAATGAAGGAATGAATGCCATGTTTTATGGAGTGTATACAAATCTTCTTCAGGGCAGACTACGACTGAAACTAAATCTCTTACACACACACGCATGCATGCACACATGCACACACGCATACACATTCAGACACACACACACACACACACACACACACAAACACACACATACATACACACACATACACACCCACACATCCACCCCCCCCCCACACACACACACGTCCACACACACACACACACACTCACACACACACACACACACACACACCAACACACCCACACACACACCCACACACCCACACACAGAGTGGCAGGAGTGATTATGGTGTAGTTTTCTTTTTTAACACCATGTTGTCTATTCTCATATCATGCAGGCAGTATTCCATTAGCTACTCACGCCGAACGAGGTATCACTAGGAAAATCATAATTCTGGGTAACATCAGCGTGTGGAACACGGAATACAGATGCCTAAAAATGAATGTTAGCTGTGTTAAGTCACTGTTGGTGTATTATGTAAGTGGTAGCGTATTATCTTGTTGAGTGTAGAGCTGCTAAGAAGAGAGAGAGAGAGAGAGAGAGAGAGAGAGAGAGAGAGAGAGAGAGAGAGACAGAAAGGGAGAAAGAGAGAAAGAGAGAAGAGAGAGAGAGAGAGAGAACAGAGAGAGAGACAGAGAGAGACAGAGGCAGAGTGAGAGAGAGAGAGAGAAAGAGAGTTATGATACAGCTGATGATGATGGTGATAATAATAGAAATCATGATAACAATGATTATAATTTTTCTTCAAAAACATTTTAATTCAAGTTTTGCATATAAACACAATACAAATATACACTGAACACCAAAAAATATAATTTCAAACCCCTGTCCCTCCCATTTTTAATGCATAAATGCGTAATGATTATGTCATAATAATAATGATAATAATGATAATAATTGTACTATAATAATAATAATGATAATAATGATGATGATGATGATGATGATGATGATGATGATGATGATGATGATGATGATGAAGTAGATCTCAGTCATTTGCATACCTGAACATGAATAAACATGACCTGCCTGCGCTGACTGTGCCGTTGGTCCTTAAGAAGAGTAAGTCAGATTACCCAGCTTACAGAGAAACAAAACCCTGAGGAAATATTGATTTAAAGAAATGAAGAAAAAATGAACATATTTTTAAAGTATTGAAAAATGCGTAAGGCAGCTAAGTTTATAAAACTTGTGGGCTAAAAAATTATAAAGACGAAGAAGAAGAAGAAGAAGAGGAGAAGGAGGAGATAATAGTTCAGCTGAAGCGAGTATCCCGAACTTTCGAAACAGGAGAACCCTATAATTATTTTTGAATTCCACACCACACACACACACACAACACAACAACAAAACAAAGCAAACAAGACAAAACAACAAAACAACAAATGAATAAAGAATCTAAAGAAATACATAAATATGAAACGTACTTTTAAAGTCATCCAAAATGCATAAAAACAGCTGCACACACTGACAGCAAGCTAGACAAATGACTCTAGTTAAAAACGGATAAAACAGAACACGACCCCAAACTGCACACAAAGAAGTATATGATAGATAAATAGATAAATATTAAATAAACGTGCTTGACGTCATGAACACGTACATAAAGGGCTGTACGCAATGACAGACAATAATGACTGCTGTTGAAAAAAACAAAGAGAGCTCCCATCCCAATGTTTACACCATTATTTCCTATCGTCCCTTAACTGTTACAGACTTTGAAATCTAGACAGAAAAATAACTTAAAGTTGCTTTAAAAAGCAGACAAAGAAAAACTGTATTCAGACTGGAAAATTGACAAAAAGATGCAAAGTGATGAAAATGATGAGTAGATAAATGAATTCTATGTACTAGGATAATATCCAAATAAAATTACAAAGTGAAAAAACGAGGCAAATAAGAGCACCAGAAATGAAGATAAGTTAGGACAGAATTTCAACAAAATAGCCCATTGACAGTAAGTTGGAAAAGCAGCCAAACTTAAAGGATAAATAAACAAACAAGTTTAAATTCGAAGACTTGGACACAATATAGATCATTGTAGCTTGTTGTTGCTCTGCTATCTTCATTCTGTTTCTCATACATTTTATTTATTGCGTAAATGAACAGAATTTGTTGAAAATCCAGTTCTTTTCATGACATAGAACAGATCGTTGCAGGCTTTAAAAAAAATTGAATTAAATACATTTCAAATTTGATTCATGTATTTGTTTTTTTTGTTTTTTGTTCTTTAATGTCGTCCTTCCTTCCTTCATCCATTCATTCGTTCATTCTTTTCTTCCTTCTTTCATTCCTTTCTTCATTTATTCATTTATTCATTCTTTCTATTGTTTTGTTCTAAACATATGACTTTTTAGGAAGTAAGTTTACAAGTCCTGAGTCGTGAACAATAAAAATATTAAAATCTTACTCGATAGACAACTTTGTTGTTGTTTTTTTCTACTCCAATACAGCGTGCTGCTCTTTCGAGTAACGCAAGTTTTCAAAATCATGTGTACAAAACTCATCTCAATAGTGCACATAAATGAACCCTCGGCAACAAAAACTGCACACTTTCAGGCCAACAAACTAACATTCAGGCTGACCAGAAAATGGATGAAGTCCACAATGACAGCGCAGTCAAAAACAGCTTGGATTTCATTCGGGGAGGGGAGGGGGGAGGGGACTTTCCTAGCTATAAATGCTGCAATACAATACAACAAAATGCAATACAATACAAAGTGTTACAATACAATGTTATGCAATCCAATGTCAATACAATGTAATACAATATTATGCAATATAACACAGTACTATACAATACAATGCACTGCAATGCAACCCAGTACAATACACTGCCATGCAATGCAATACAGTACAATGCAATGCAATACAATGCAATGTAATACAATACAGCACAGTACTAGATTATACAATGCTATGCAATGTAATACAGTGCACCACGGTACTTACAATACAATACAATGCAATACAATGATTAATACAGTATTATGCAATACAACGCAGTACTATACAATTCAATGCAACGCAGTACAATACATTACAATACAATACAATGCATACAATACAATTAGTACCGTATGATACAATCCAATGCAACATAATACAATGCAATACAACACAACAGATAACAATGCCATACCATGCAAGGCAATTCAACACAACACAACAGATTACAATGCCATACCATGCAACGCAATTCAATACAACACAACACAACACAACACAACACAGCACAATAAAATACCACGCAACGCAATACAACACAATCATACAATACAGTATTCCCGAAGTTGAAATACGGCTACCTAACTAGTGGGCAAACACGGTCGCATACGCGACAATCTCACCACCGATAACTCTGTCAGCTCTAGCCGACGAACGAAAAACAACATAACACAAAAAATAACAAAGAACATAAAAACTAAACAACAGCAACAACAAAACGAAATACGATTATAATACAGTAAAGCGCAATAGCAAGCAGTACACTACATTGAACTTATACAAATGTTCCTCCTGTTCTTCTTTGATGCGTAGGGTGTGTGTGTGTGTGTGTGTGTGTGTGTGTGTGTGTGTGTGTGTGTGTGTGTGTGTGTGTGTGGGTGTGTGTGTGTGTGTGTGTGTGTGTGTGTTGTGTATGTGTGTGTATGTGTGCGTGTGTGTTGTGTGTGTATGTGTGTATGTGTGTGTGTATTTATCTATCGATTGATTTTTCTTGTAATCATAATGGGCAGGCAGTAGTTTGAATGTTTTGTTCACAAGATATGGAAATAATGA
>CM054159.1:29259096-29264096 GCA_028751875.1 Rapana venosa
GTTGTCGGTATTTTTCTGTCTTTGAGATAATAAAGTTTTTGATTTTGAATTTGAATATGCGTCCCCCAGCTTAACACGCTTGATGCTACCCAGAATGTGCACTCTGACTCATTCATTCTACCTGGAAATCACTGTGAGATTGAAATTGCAACACTGAATAAGAAGTTTGCGACGTGTATGACTGTTTTTAAGTACTTCGCCATATGGGCAGCCATACTCGGACCAGAGAATTTTTACTCCTTTACAGGAGAGTGCAGGTTGTTGTTATGTTAAGAGTTTGTCATGGCTGAGGAGCAATCTCAATAATACAACATTACACAACATAATCACAATTTGTAGTGTAGGTCTTGGCAATTAGCTGACATCAATAACTGACACAGCTTTTTGGCCTGGGCCAGTTGTTTACGTTTTAAATCGCAAGTTGGTGTGGACAGACACACAGGAACTTAATGCATGGTCTCACCCCGAAAACTCGCAGGGATGGAGGGAGGGGTGGGTGGGGGTGGCTAATGGAGTGGACACAAAGGGTCAAGTGTGGGAAACAAAGCCAGCCTGAGCCAGACGGCTTAGCCAGCCCTTAGAACTGACCCTGTGCTATTAATTTAAGGTCACTGACAGGACATCAGCGATTTAAGCTCTGTGCTAACCTACCCCGACACTCATCATTCACTGACCGTTTGTTTGATTGATAATCCGTTTTTTAACGATTAATAATCCTTTTTTGTTAAACGATTGATAATCCTTTATCTAAACGATTAACAATCTTTTTCGCTAACGATTAATAATCCTTTTTTCAACTATCAATAATCCTTATTTCAACTATGAATAATCATTTTCTAAATCCTTTTCTCACGATTAGTAATCCTTTTTTTTGGTAATTAATAATCCCTTTTTAAACGATTAATAATCCTTTTTTTTTAACGATGAATAGTCCTTTTTAACTGATTACTTATCCTTTATTTAACGATGAATAATCCTTTTGATTTTTTAATGACTGATAATATTTTTTAACGCTTAATAATTCTTTTGATAAACGATTGATAATCCTTCATTTAAACGAATAACAATCTTTTTCATTAGCGATTAATAATCCTTGTTTAAACGATTGATAATCCTTGTTTTAAAGATTAATATCCTTTTTTAGCGATTAATAATCCTTATTTTCCAACCCACACCCCGCCCTCTTCCCAGAAGACCCCACTCAAGTGTTCTAACTGACACCCGGCAAGTGTCTGCATCCCCCAAGGCTGGGCCTAGGTGTAAAAAGTATCGTTCTTACGAAAGACAGCTCGCGCCTCTGATTACCTGCCTGCCTGCCATACGCAGTGGGCCAGTCTGGATTCCATTGCACAGTATCGCTGTCAGCAAGCTCATTAATCACAATAAAACACCCAGAAAAATAGGTCTCTTTTTTTTGGGTGGGGGGGAGTGGGTAAGGGATGGGAGGTACCCCTCCTCCCCTCGCTCTACTCTGCTCTGCTCTCGGGATGATCTCAGTTTCAGTTTCCGATTCAGATTCTGATCATTATCTGTGGGAGGTCTCTCTGTGAAGTGATATCATAGTTTTGTTTCCTCGAAAGTCGGAATGCGGTTACGTTCATGGTGGAAACAAACCTCATCCTTTAGTGAAACTCGAATCTGCAGCCGAGGAATGAAAAAAAAAGTGTATATACTTTAGTATCTGTTGATGACATTTATTTATTTATTTATTTATTCATTAGTGTAGTCATTCATCGGGGATGGGATAGCTCAGTGGTCAGAGCGCTCGCTTTCCCCCCAGCCAAGTTAAGCAGCGTCGAGCGTGGTTATCACTTGGATGGGTGACCGTTTGCGCGCCTTGGCTTCAGTACAGTCCCCCAGTTCACCCAGCTGTAAATGGGTACCTGCCCTCTTTAGGGTCAGGGAAGGTAAAGCAGCGAGGGAGGGGAGATGGGCGCCGCCGTCCTCAATATGCTGGCCCTTAGAAAAGCTGAGGTCTCTGATGCCTCGCTCCCCTACGACCACATAGGTTATGGAACACCTTCACCTTTATTTTTTATTCATTCATCTATCTATCTTTTTTATTTTTTAATTTAGCTCGAGAATCATGGAACAAGCACTCAGGTGCTTTTTTTAAACAACCAGTCTTTGTGTGCATGCGTTCTGTAGATTTTGTCATCCATTTCCTACCGACACACAATGGCCTACTCTTACAAAAGGCGGAAAAGTTTTTTAACGTGTGCGTAAGATGTTCTTCATACGTCTACACACAGAACCTCAATTTATAGTCTCATCTGAAAGGACTTTCGGGGGTGTGGAGTCGGCACTGATGTTAACTCCAGAGGAAAATCCCCTTGAACGGATTCCAGGGTTCTGTTAGTATAAATAGCTATTTCCCACCTTCTGGGAATTCTGTGCAAATAATTCCTCTTTTCTATCCCTCTCACTGCTTCCGGTCACCTCCTTCTTGTCTAGTCTTTGCCTCCTTGGTCCATGCTCCCGCCTTCTTTCCACAATGACTTTTTCTTTTTAAATATAGCAATTCTCTCCAACGCCGAAGTCGGATGTGCTGGATCTGACTAGTCAGGTGCTTAAAGGCAGCGCAACGTATTTTCTCGTATATTATAATGACAGACAACAATATGCAAAAGCTGCTGTCTGAGTTTTTGACGACGACGACGACGACGAGGAAGAAGAAGAAGAAGAAGAAGAAGAAAGAAAACGACGACGACGACGACGACGACGATGACGACGACGACGACGATGATGGTGATGATGATGATGATGATGATGATGATGATGATGATGATGATGATGATGATGAATGAAGAAGAAGAAGAAGAGAAGAAGAAGAAACAACAACAACAACAACAACAAGAACAACAACAAGAAGAACAACAAGAACAACAACAATCAGAAGAAGAACAAGAACAAGAAGAACAAGAAGAAGAACAAGAACAACAACAATCAGAAGAAGAACAAGAACAAGAAGAACAGGAACAAGAAGAACAACAAGAACAACAACAATCAGAAGAAGAACAAGAACAAGAAGAACAAGAACAAGAAGAACACGAAGAACAAGGAGAAGAGGACCACCTACCACGCTCCCCACTCATGCCACTAATCAGTTAATCATGGCGCCCAGTCAGACACCCACCTCGAAGGACGAGGTTATGACAGCCACCACAACCTCCCTCCAATAAATTCCCCTCGCCAAGCTGTGTGTGACGCCACGGGATTTGACACCAGCTCGTGACAGGCACAGAAAGTGCATGGGAAACTAAAAACTGGTGTTACCATGATATCACGGCAGCAGAAGCTACTGATTCAGAGACAAGTGGTTTTTTTTTTGTTGTTGTTGCATGGTGGTCAATGGTGATGAGGATGATGACTTGACGCTGCTATGGAAAGATATAAGATTTTTTTTTTTTATCGAGAATAATGGAATAAGCACTTATGTGCTTTTTTACATCCAGTCCCCGTGTGTATGTGGTTTTGTAAATTGTCATCTGCTCCCACTGGCACACGATGGCCTACTCTTACGAAAAGCGGAACGGGATTTTAACGTGTGCGCAAGCTGTTCTGCGTGCGTCGCACACGGGGCCTCAGTTTATAGTCTCATCCGAAGGACTTTTGGAGAGAGTGGAGTCTGAACTGATGTTAACTCCAGGGGAAAATATCCCCTTGAACGGGAATCGAACCCGGGTTGTCAGATTTGAGACTGCTTGACAGGGCTGTACGCTACCTTTCCTATCAGAGTATATCCTGTTGTCAACCAGCCCTGAAAGATACAGACACCTGCAGTGTTTGTCAAATATTTTGAACAACAGGCTCCACATTGTATGTGTGAGGTGGAGGATACTCCACTGTGTGGTCCCAGTCTAAACATTGAGCCTAAACTAGAAACACACTCACCCTGGGTTGCAAGCCAGAGTCGGCAAAATCCCTCTGAATCTCATGGTGATTAACTGACTGCAGGGTCATTGCGCAGGTCAGGCCTCAAGTATCTGCAGGGCTCTGTTGTGTCATCCATACCACAGGGCATAACTGGTCTTCTGCTCTTCCCAGACATATGGATGGGTTGTGTGCTGGATGTAATGTTACACGCGTTTTGAAGGTTTATGATGGTCGGAGCTCTCGCTTTCCACCAGCCAAAGTTAAGCAGCGTCGAGCGTGGTTACCACTTGGATGGGTGACCTTTTGCGCGCCTTGGCTTCAGTACAATCTCCAAGTTCACCCAGCTGTAAATGGGTACCTGCCCTCTTTAGGGTCAGGGAAGGTAAAGCAGCGAGGGAGAGGAGATAGGCGCCGTCTTCAATATGAGAAATGAGGCCTTTGACGCCTCGCTCCCCTACGACCCCATAAGTTATGGGACACCTTCACCTTTTTAAGATTGTTTATTATGTTATGTAAAGATTTCAGATAAAAAAGAAAGAAAGAAAGAAAGAAAGAATGAAAGAAAGAAAAGCAAACCGAAAAAAAGCAGAACCAGACGCAGACACGTAAAACGAGCATACGTCTCCACAGCAACACAGATTCAAACCCAGGCCCTCCACGTACAAACCTTCAACCTGTCCCCCACCCTCAACCTTGCAGTGCCCAAGATTTAATGAATAATTATTGGGTCGATCGGCCAATCATTCTCTTTTTTTAAAGAGCTTTTCCTGAAATAACACTTTCATAATAATCATATTATGGCTAAAACCATCATGGCAGGTGTCTGTACAGATCTCTCAAGTCTGAAGCAATTCTAAAAGTAGCATCATGAAAGATACCTTGAACACCTGATTACCTGCCGCCCTACACAGGCACCTCAGACCAGACTGGCGGGTCCATTGCACAGTATCGCTGTCCTCACGCTCATCAGTCACCATGGAATACAGGCGGAGGAGAAGTTCCCTCTCAAGAAATAGGGTTTGAGGTTCGAGTCTTCTTCCTCCCCGCTCTGCTCTTGTGCAGATCCCAGTGTCAATGTGCCCTGGTTAACTATGTGCCCTGGTTAACTATGTGCCCTGGTTAAC
>CM054159.1:29269096-29281596 GCA_028751875.1 Rapana venosa
GCCTTAGCAGAAGAGCTGATTACAGAAAAGTCAGGTAAATAAAGAAACCAAAGATTTTAGATACACGCCCGACATTAATGCATACAAGCACGTGTGTGTGCAAGCGCGTGAAAGCACTCGCACGTACACACACACACACACACACATACACACATACACGAACACACATGAAAACCCACACACACACCACCACTACGCACACATGCCCTCGCGATCGCATTCTCTCTCTCCCCTTTCTCCCCCTTTCTCTCTTTCCCCGCTCTCTCTCTCTCTCTCTCTCTCTCTCTCTCTCTCTCTCTCTCTCTCTCTCTCTCTCTCTCTCTCTCTCTCTCCCTCTCTCCCTACCCTCTTTTCGAAATCGGAGTGGAAATGAATGATGCAACAACAACAAATGAAATAAGACACAGTGCCATTGACTATTCAGAATATTCGTGAATCAACACGGCTAACCACAGACTTGATGCTCACAGGACCGTACCAGAAAGATGGCCTACACTGCCCTCAGCCCCTCCACACACAAAAAAGGAACGTCCAGAAGGCCACCCAGTATATCAACAAGCAGACCCTGCCCGACCTCATCATGAGGATTTCTCTATGTCTCGTCAGGCAGCTGGTGGTGTCACTGCTACTGTAGTGTGGACGTGGGACTTCAGTCAACATGTCATTGTGAGTGTGATGAATATCATTATCCATGTTGTAGACATTTCGACACTTGGTATTATGTATGGAAATAATGTTTAGAATTGATAGGTTTGCTTTGTCGGTAGGTTGTAGGCAGGTGCACACTCACACGAGCACGCGCGCACGCATACACGCGTGCACACATGCGCGTGCGCGTACGACGCACACACACACACACACACACACACAATACGTGCGTGCGCAGGCAGGCAGGCACGCACACACATACACACACTCGATCTCTCTCACACACACACTTACTTACACGCGCGAGCATGCGCGCGCGAACACAACAACAACAACAACAACAACAACCAACAACAACAACGACAGTCTATCTTTTAATCAGACCTGGTCATATATTCATAACAATATTAATGACGTTTTCTCCCCAGGTACTTCGCAGCAACTTTTGACCTTACCACCACCAGAGGCACTATGACACGTGATGAAACATGGCACACAATGAAACATGACACATGACGATGAAACACGTGACACGGGAAGAAACATACCACAGGATGAAACACATGACACACGATGAAACACACGACATCCTTTCACTTGATCAGGCCCCTGTGTTGTTAAAGGATCGGGAATGGAGTGGACAGGCAATGCGTGCAACACAAGGTAAGGTAAAGGTAAAGGAGTCCCATAACCTATAAGGTCGTAGGGGAGCGAGGCGTCAGAGACCTCACTTCTCTAGGGGCCAGCATATTGAGGGCGGCGCCCATCTCCTCTCCCTCGCTGCTTTACCTTCCCTGACCCTAAAGAGGGCAGGTACCCATTTACAGCTGGGTGAACTGGGGGAACTGTGCTGAAGCCAAGGCGCGCAAACGGTCACCCATCCAACTGGTAACCACGCTCGACGCTGCTTAACTTGGCTGGGGGAAAGCGAGTGCTCCGACCACTGAGCTCTCCCGTCCCCGTGCAACACAACCCTGAAGGAATTTGTTTTGTTTTTTTGCTATCTGAGGCATGAATATTCTGGTCTTAGTCTTTGGTCTTCAGAATGGAGATACCCGTATCGCTCCTGTACTTAGTCGGGTGGTTGTTTTTTCCCCCCAATACTCTAGCCCGCTTCCAGATCTCTTATCCGAGACAAAGCACCGATATCATGAAACGTGCGCGTGAGAATGGAGATCTACATGACTTGTCACATCAGGGGGAGAAAAAGAAACAAACTTCCGTGGGACTGAACATAAAACCATGGAGCAAGTCAAAGTCAAGTCAAGTCAAGTCAAGTCAAAAACATTTTAACCATCCCATGAAGGGGCAGTTACAATACTGACAGGAGCAATTCCAGAAGTCAGCACTGGAAAGCGCGCAGAGGTAAAGGTAGGTAAGTAAGTGAAGATGCATACTGGCCACACCACACAGTTACTGCCTGCCTGTCACATCTGCTTCACAGGCATGGCCCAAACACGGGACAACCTGACAGCGAAACTGGACAGTGCTCACACAAAGAGGGGACATGGGTCTCTCCTGTACACACAGAGCGGACACAGACCCACAATGAGGTGACACAGACCCACACAGAAGGGACACAGACCCACACAGAGGGGACACATACCCACAAAGAAGGGACACAGACCCACAAAGAAGGGACACAGACCCACAAAGAAGGGACACAGACCCACAAAGAAGGGACACAGACCCACAAAGAAGGGACACAGACCCACGCAAAGGGGACACATACCCACGCAAAGGGGACACAGACCCACAAAGAAGGGACACATACCCACAAAGAAGGGACACAGACACACGCAGAGGGAACACATACCCACACAGAGGGGACCCACGGACCCACAAAGAGGGGACACACGGACCCACAAAGAGGGGACACAGACCCACAAAGAGGGGGCACACAGACACACCAAGGAGGGACACAGACCCACGCAAAGGGGACACAGACCCACAAAGAAGGGACACATACCCACACAGAGGGGATACATACCCACACAGAGGGGACACATACCCACACAGAGGGGACACATACCCACACAGGGGACACACAAAGAAGGGACACACCCATAATGAGGGGACACAGACCACAAAGAAAGGACACAGACCCACACAGAGGGGACACCCACCCACAAAGAAGGGACACAGACCCATAATGAGGGGACACAGACCCACAAAGAAAGGACAGACCCATAATGAGGGGACACAGACCCACAAAGAAAGGACACAGACCCATAATGAGGGGACAGACCCACAAAGAAAGGACACAGATCCATAATGAGGGGACACAGACCCACAAAGGACACAGACCCATAATGAGGGGGCACAGACCCACAAAGAAAGGACACAGACCCATAATGAGGGGACACAGACCCACAAAGAAAGGACACAGATCCATAATGAGGGGACACAGACCCACAAAGGACACAGACCCATAATGAGGGGACACAGACCCACAAAGAAAGGACACAGACCCATAATGAGGGGACACAGACCCACAAAGAAAGGACACAGATCCATAATGAGGGGACACAGACCCACACAAAGGAAGGACACAGACCACCAAAGAAGGGACACAGACACACGAAGAAGGGACACACAGACCCATAATGAGGGGACACACCCACAAAGAAGGGACACAGACCCACAAAGAAGGGATACAGACCCACACAAATGGGATACAGACCCACACAAAGGGGACACAGACCCACAAAAAGGGACACAGACCCATAATGAGGGGACACACCCACAAAGAAGGGACACAGACCCATAATGAGGGGACACAGACCCACAAAGAAGGGACACAGACCCATAATGAGGGGACACAGACCCACAAAGAAGGGACACACAGAGGGGACACAGGTCTCCCCTGTACATATGGCCCCCTGCTCTGACCAAACTTTGCTTCCAAACTTTCGTGTCTTCTGCGCTACGCTTTCTGTCTTTGCCTTAGGACTATCCTGTCTGTGGCCTTAGGACTATCCTGTCTGTGGCCTTAGGACTATCCTGTCTGTGGCCTTAGGACTATCCTGTCTGTGGCCTTAGGACTATCCTGTCTGTGGCCTTCACACCACCGCTGAGCACCACACTCCTGATTGCATCAGTTATTTCTTGCTTTAAAAAGTAGACTAAAATATAAAAGAAGATGTAGACTAGCATATAAAAAATGTAAATGAAATAAGTAGATGAAATAAAATTAAAATTAAAATGAAATAAAATTTGACAGAATAAAATAAACCAGGATGATTAATAAGAAATAAAATCTAAATGAAATAGGGATGATTTAATAATAAATAAAACCTAAAATAATAGGATAAAATAGAAAACACCAGCAATAAAATGGAATAAAGATAAAAGATAAGTAAGTAGGGCCAAAATAGCAAGAGATCTGACAGCAATCACGGTGATGGTGATCTGGTGTCCCAAAACACCTTCACCTACACAGACAGTGATCTTGGTGTTCGAAAACCACCGCTTACTGAGGTTTGGAGACAGCTATTTTGGTGTCTGAAAACACCACCACCTACACAGTGATTTTGGTGTCCAAAAAATACCACCTATACAGACAGTGATCTTAGTGTCCGAAAACACCACCACCACCTACTTTGTGTCCCAAAACAGCACTACCTACATGGTGTCCGAAAACACCACCACCTACTTTGTGTCCAAAAACACCACCCCCTACATGGTGTCCTAAACACCACCACCTACATGGTGTACAAAAACACCACCACCTACATGGTGTCCTAAACACCGCCACCTACATGGTGTACAAAAACACCACCATCTACATGGTGTCCAAAAACACCACCACCTACATGGTGTCCAAATACAGCACTACCTACATGGTGTCCCAAAACACCACCACCTACATGGTGTATAAAAACACCCCCTACATGGTGTATAAAAACACCACCCCCTACATGGTGTATAAAAACACCACCCCCTACATGGTGTATAAAAACACCACCACCTATATGGTGTCCGAAAACACCACCACCTACATAGTGTATACAAAACACCACCCCCTACATGGTGTATAAAAACACCACCACATACATGTATAAAAACACCACCTACATGGTGTATAAAAATACCACAACCTACATGGTGTATAAAAACAACACCACCTACATGGTGTGCAAAAACACCACCACCTACATGGTGTATTAAACACCACCCCCTACATGGTGTATAAAAACACCACCCCCTACATGGTGTATAAAACACCACCCCCTACATGGTGTATAAAACACCACCCCCTACATGGTGTATAAAAACACCACCACCTTCATGGTGTATAAAAACACCACCCCCTACATGGTGTACAAAAACACCACCACCTACATGGTGTACAAAAACACCACTCCGTACATGGTGTCCTAAACACCACCACCTTCATGGTGTACAAAAACACCACCACCTACATGATGTACAAAAACACCACCCCCTACATGGTGTCCCAAAACGCCACCACCTACATGGTGTCCAAAAACACCACCCCCTACATGGTGTCCCAAAACACCACCACCTACATGGTGTACAAAAACACCACCCCCTACATGGTGTCCCAAAACACCACCACCTACATGGTGTCCCAAAACACCACCCCCTACATGGTGTCCCAAAACACCACCACCTACATGGTGTACAAAACCACCACCACCTACATGGTGTACAAAAACACCACCACCTGCATGATGTACAAAAACACCACCACCTGCATGATGTACAAAAACACCACCACATACATGATGTACAAAAACACCACCCCCTGCATGATGTACAAAAACACCACCACCCACCTGATGTCCGAAAACACCACCACCTACATGGTGTGTAAAAACACCACCACCTACATGGTGTATAAAAACACCACCACCTACATGGTGTACAAAAACACCACCCCCTACATGGTGTCCAAAAACACCACCACTGACACGGGTTTTCAGACAGTGGTCATGTAGGATTGCACACTTCACCACTCCTCACTTTTTTGTTAGTAATGCATTAGTTTTCCTGTCAGCTTCTTTCAATAACTCCATTCCCATCCTGTATTCCGCACGGGGCCCCGACCTAGTCATCGTGTGGAGCATCTGGAAGTCATCATGTGGAGCATCTGGGAGTCATGTGGAGCATCTGGAAGTCATGCGGAGCATGTGGGAGTCATGTGGAGCATCTGGAAGTCATGTGGAGCATCTGGGAGTCATTGCGTGGAATATCTGGGAGTCATTGTATGGAGCATCTGGAAGTCGTCATGTGGAGCATCTGGAAGTCATTGTGTGGAAGTCGTCATGTGGAGCATCTGGAAGTCGTGTGGAGCATCTGGGAGTCATTGCGTGGAGCATCTGGGAGTCATTGCGTGGAGCATCTGGGAGTCACCATGTAGAGCATCTGGAAGTCGTCATGTGGAGCATCTGGAAGTCATGTGGAGCATCTGGAAGTCATGTGGAGCATCTGGGAGTCATTGTGTGGAGCATCTGGGAGTCATGTGGAGCATCTGGGAGTCATTGTGTGGAGCATCTGGAGGTCACCATGTGGAGCATCTGGAGGTCACCATGTGGAGCATCTGGAAGTCGTCATGTGGAACATCTGGAAGTCGTCATGTGGAACATCTGGAAGTCTTGTGGAGCATCTGGAAGTCGTCATGGGGAACATCTGGAAGTCGTCATGTGGAGCATCTGAAAGTCATCATGTAGAGCATCTGGAGGTCACCATGTGGAGCATCTGGAGGTCACCATGTGGAGCATCTGGAGGTCACCATGTGGAGCACCTGGAAGTCACCGTGTGGAGCATCTGGAAGTCACCGTGTGGAGCATCTGGAGGTCACCATGTGGAGCATCTGAAAGTCAACAATCCATCATGACCAGCGTCTTCTATAAGAAAGGTCAGCTGTTTATGTTTTTGCCTCCTTTGTCATATTTCTGTCTCGCTACTTTTCACAGTTATGTTTTGGGTTTCGACTTTGCTCATTATCTGTCCATTGTTTCTGCCCTGTTGTCTTTTATCTGATTCATGCACGTACTGAATAGTTATGTAAAGTGGTCAATACTTCATTTGTGTGGTCTTAGTCTTCCTGTTAAGCCAGTCACAGTTTTGCTGTAGATAGATGGCTGGAGTTTTTAAACAACAACAAACACACACACATACACACACACACACACACACACACACATCGCAAAAATGTTTGATAGTGCCTTTGTTTTCGCAAAATATGAAATGTAATATATTTACAGAATAATTGAGATATATATATATACTTTTCTATCAAATGACACAATTTTTGAATATTTAAGTCCAAAATAGAAATAATAAAAGTAATGATGCCTTTAAAGGGTGATTTATTTTTTATTCCGACTGATGAGATTAAAGTATTTTAAAAACAGTTTTAAGGTTAAAAAAGAGCTAAAAATATGACAATGTGTGTAAAGAACAATTGTGAAGATTTTATTCTACTTCGAAGAGATCAAATCAGCTTTAATATCAGAGCTAACAGAGCTGTCAATTTTCCTGTCACTGATAACTTGTCACTGCTTTTAGGAGCTACTGGACTGGAACAAAGTGCTAAACTACAGACAAGTCATCTGGAGCTGCATCATGCCAGTTACAGCAGGAAATGAGGTAGAGTGCATGTTGCGACTTTCCCTCCTGTATTCTGAACTAGGACCGTATTTTAAAACAAAATGTTACCACTTCATGTAACCGCAGATTTCTCTGCTTGAAATTTGGGGTGCCCACCCATGGAAGTAGTTTTGGTTTGAGTGGTAGGGTGTGTGAAATATTGTTCCCGGTAGTTTTGGTTTGAGTGGTAGGGTGTGTGAAATATTGTTCCCGGTAGCTTTTGTTTGAGTGGTAGGGTGTGTGAGATGTTTTTCCCGGTAGCTTTTGTTTGAGTGGTAGGGGGTGTGAGAGATACACTTTGAGGAAGGTGGCAGAGTTAAAGGATGGGCAGGTAGTTAAAAGCGGACATGCCCCACAAAGTAAGTGTGTGTGTGATGCTGTCCATTTTCTCAATGAATCTCAAATGAAGAAATTGTTATTGTCCTACTAGACCCTATAGCCCCAATGGGAAATGGGTTTATTTGAAAGTGGGATAGTTCTGATATGAAAGAGGAGGGGGGGAAATCTTAGGTTTGAAATAAATATGTCTTGAGGCTGGATCTAAAAGTGTCATAACTAGGTTTCTGGCGAAGAGAGAGAGGGAGCTCATTCCGGGTCTATTGACCCGAAATAGAGAAAGAGCGGCGGCCAACAGTGGATTGGTTGAATCTAGGTATTCGTAGGCACAAGGTATCTGCAGTAGAGCTGAGGGAACGTGAAGGAGTGTACATGTTAAAACATTCACAGAGGTAGGAGGGTGCAGTTTTGTGGAGACATTTGCAACAGAGGGTACTGATCTTATAATTTACTCTCTGTGGTACAGGCAGCCAGTGGAGAGATCGCAAGAGAGGGCTAATGTGCTCAGATTTTTTCTTTCTGAGAACTAGTCGAGATGCGGTCACTGAATAGGTGGAAGCATCACTGCTGCCAAGTTATACATGCCGGCGTGAAACAATCCACAGAAACGGTACTTTGGGACAAACACAGGTGAGAAAATGACTGATATCAATTGGAATTTTTTTTAAGTTTACTGTCGACCTCCCTCACTGTTAGTAAAAAATGGGCAAAAAATGTTGCGGCCATAAAAGTTTAAGTATGTGTTTTTTGTTTGTAAAGTCTTTGAGCACATTTTCAGAGTTATCAATTCGAAATGATCTTTATTTAAACAAGGAATTGAAGATAAAACTGTAAATTCTGTTTAAGTTCAAGTTGGACATTTGATCTTTTAAAGATTTGATCTTTAAGAAATGAAGATAGCATTGTAATAATTGAGCTAAAAAAAGGGAACTTTTGATGAAGTTTTACGGAATCATCGTAAATGTTTTTCAAAGTAACCTGATCAGATGACTGATGTATAGCACAAAAAGAAACTGAAATGTGAATGGTACTGATTTTGGTTTTAAAATTAAGCTAAATCATGGTAATCATTGAGCTAAAACAAAAAAGTGAACTTTGATAACATTTTACAGAATCATGGATCATAATAAACTTAACGTTTTTCAAAGTAGCCTGACTGGATGACTGTGATGTATGGCCAAGAAAACTATCTAAACTGATGAGCACTCTTTGCTTTTAGGGGCTGCAGACTGGAACCAGGAGAGCCTATTCCAACTGATGAAGAAGTTAGCTAGCCCCTCTCCCCCACCCCCAATACTACTCATCATCACATCCTCCTATCGCAGCGGCATGATGGGCTCTGTCTGTCAGCTGGGATGCAGAAACTGCCCAACCCTTTGCCATCCAGAGCGTGACTGGAAGCATGTACCACACGTGTGGTGGCAGCCATGATGAACTGCAGTGCTGCTTTGAGAGAGTGGCATGACCGTGGACAGGTAAGGAATCATTGTCACAGTTGAGGAAGTAAAGCAGACAATGAGGTGCGGTTCTTTCTTTAAGCAGTTACTGTCAGTTTTTGTTTCGAAGTGATGATTGTAAACTATTTTTGATTAGTATAAGTAAAGTGCGAGATGAATTAAAAATAATTTAGAAAATGATTGTGGATTTTCTTGTGTTTTGGTTACTAAATGATCGCAAAAATATTTGATAGTGCTTTTGTTTTCGCAAAATATGAAATGTAATATATTTACAGAATAATTGAGAGATATATTTTTTTTCTATCAAATAACACCATTTTTGAATATTTAAGTCCAAAATAGAAATGATAAAAGTAACGATGCCTTTAAAGGATGATTTATTTTTTATTCCGACTGATGAGATTAAAGTATTTTAAAAACAATTTTAAGGTTAAAAAAGAGCTAAAAATATGACAATGTGTTTAAAGAACAATTGTGAAGATTTTATTCTACTTCGAAGAGATCAAATCAGCTTTAACATCAGAGCTAACAGAGCTGTCATTTTTCCTGTCACTGATAACTTGTCGCTGCTTTTTGGAGCTACTGGACTGGAACAAAGTGCTAAACTACAGACAAGTCATCTGGAGCTGCATCATGCCAGTTACAGCAGGAAATGAGGTAGAGTGCATGTTGCGACTTTCCCTCCTGTATTCTGAACTAGGACCGTATTTTAAAACAAAATATTACCACTTCATGTAACCGCAGATTTCTCTGCATGAAATTTGGGGTGCCCACCCATGGAAGTAGTTTTGGTTTGAGTGGTAGGGTGTGTGAGATGTTTTTCCCGGTAGTTTTTGAGTGGTAGGGTGTGTGAGATGTTTTTCCCGGTAGTTTTTGAGTGGTAGGGTGTGTGAGATGTTTTTCCCGGTAGTTTTGGTTTGAGTGGTAGGGGGTGTGAGATGTTTTTCCCGGTAGTTTTGGTTTGAGTGGTAGGGTGTGTGAGATGTTTTTTCCGGTAGTTTTGGTTTGAGTGGTAGGGTGTGTGAGATGTTTTTTCCGGTAGCTTTTGTTTGAGTGGTAGGGTGTGTGAGATGTTTTTCCCGGTAGGTTTTGTTTGAGTGGTAGGGTGTGTGAGATGTTTTTCCCGGTAGGTTTTGTTTGAGTGGTAGGGTGTGTGAGATGTTTTTCCCGGTAGCTTTTGTTTGAGTGGTAGGGTGTGTGAGATGTTTTTCCCGGTAGCTTTTGTTTGAGTGGTAGGGTGTGTGAGATGTTTTTTCCCGGTAGTTTTGGTTTGAGTGGTAGGGTGTGTGAGATGTTTTTCCCGGTAGTTTTGGTTTGAGTGGTAGGGTGTGTGAGAGATACACTTTGAGGAAGGTGGCAGAGTTAAAGGATGGGCAGGTAGTTAAAAGCGGACATGCCCCACAAAGTAAGTGTGTGTGTGATGCTGTCCATTTTCTTAATGAATCTCAAAATGAAGAAATTGTTATTGTCCTACTAGACCCTATAGCCCCAATGTGTTAGGACTGGCAGTAATGTGTGAATTTTTTATTGCTGAATTTTTTCTTTATTTCAAACCAGTCCTATCAAGCCAGTGGATCAGAAAACACTCTGCCATGACATACCATGCTTTGTAGGGCTGGCAATGATTGGTGATTTGAAAAAACATAATTTCTGCTAAACGATATCTTTTTTTAAAGAATAAGATCCAACAATGATACTTTTGACCCTTTGTGCTTGAAAGACTTGACACAAAAATGTTATTGCGAGGTTTTTGGTTTAATGATTAGAAAATGTCGATGGAAGAAGTGCATTTATCCTGACGATCAATGTATTATTTTAGCAGTGGAAGTAATGTCTTCCACAGACTTAACATCCCCAGCTATTCAGGGTGGCAGCTTAGAACAAGGTTGTTTTAAGGATTCTGGTTTTGGTGTTATCTCATTTTATGTGTGGTTGATGTGGTTTTTGTGCCCATCCTGGGTTGACCCTTATGGTTGGCCAGGGCGTTGATACAAGGATCGACAGCAGAATTGGTTTTATACCCTGTTTTAATCTGTATATAGTTGCACAGTTTTAATCTGAGATTTAAATGTTATCGATATGGCATCCCTGATATGGCTGCTGTGGTCGGCAGGGCTGTAAAGAACAGAATTGGATTGGTATTTCATCTTCGTGAATCTCGACTTCTTTCACTTTGTGTGCAAATGCACAAGCGACCACATCACCTGTAAGGAATGGAAATGATGTGTAATGGCATTTTTGGGGGTAACTGGTGATTTTTGTCAATTCCAGATTGTTGAGATGTTTAGGCTAGTCGGCACAAGCATTTTACTGCAGACTCCTTACAGATAGTGTTGTGCAATGTTCCACCGGAAATTTAAAACTTCCTGATAGAATCTTAACATTTTCCGTCTGATAAGAGTTAACACGTCATAGTTGTCTACTATAAACTGATGGCAAAATTAATAAAACTGCATACACACGGGGACTGGGAGGGAAAAAAGCACATGAGTGCTTTTTCAGTTTTCCCTCGATATGAAAGAATAATAAAATGAAGGTTAGTTTTGAGGATTTGGGTATCAGTTTTATATCATTTGGTGTCATTTCTGTGCTTTTTCCCACAACGCGGTGACCGTCCTGGGTTGACCTTCATGGTTGGCCAGGGCATTGATACAAGGAACGATCTGGTTTTAAATATGGTTTTAATGCTGTATATAGTTGCACATTATTAACCTGAGATTTAAAATTTGACGAGGTGACATCCCTGATATGGCCTCTGTTGGTCGGCAGGGCGGTAAACAACGGGATTGGACTGGATTATGCTTCTTTTTTGCGCGTACAACCAGGAATCCCTCCGATTCTTTTGTGTGTTGCATTTTCTGGTCGGTCAGAACTGGACAAAGTTTATATCTTAGTGATGGTGGCGTTCTGTATTGCTCTCGGTGTTGTTTTGTTTTTTTTGGTAGTTCTTTCATTCAGATCTGAAGATAGGTAAAACAGAAATTCTCTCCTTAGCATGCCATTTTGGCGCTTGTGAAACGGGCAAAGATGTGGGCTGTTTATCTTGTTGTTCTTTCTTATTGCTGCCTCTTCTCCACGCCGCTCATCTCAATCTCCCCGCTACAGCCATACCCAGATTCGTTATGTCTCGTCCTCAGGGTCGGAAGTCCACAGGGAGCCCATCAATATCAGGCCGCCGTATAGGATGCTTATCTTTTTCATAACAAGTTTTTGATTGTTTGAATGGATAAGCGGATTCAGTGACTGGTTGAGGAAACACTCTTGTCTTGACATGGAATGTAGAATTAGCAATCATTCCTGGTTAATGTTTTTCAAGTTTCATTTTTCTTCTTCTCATGAATCGCATCAAAGCCACTGTTGGGGAAATATTGGTCATGACATTGTGTCTCTTGAGGTGTATTGGTCCTTGTGGAACTGGCATCAATTCGTGGCTTTGTTAGG
>CM054159.1:29286596-29299096 GCA_028751875.1 Rapana venosa
TGATTGATGTGTTTTTTTCCCACAACGCGGTGCCCGTCCTGGGTTGACCCTTATGGCTGACCAGGGCGTTGCTACAAGGAGCGACAGTAGAGTTGGTTTTATACCCTGTTTTAATCTGTATATAGCTGCACAGTTTTAATCTGAGAGTTAAACAGGTTGACAAAGTGACAACCCTGATATGGCCTCTGTAGTCGGCTGGGCTATAAAGAAGAAGACTGGATTGGGATTAGAAGGGCGAAGCAACCCCATGGTGTGTGACTGTGACTCCTAATGCGTGAATAACTATGAAGCATTTGCTCCTTGATTGAGTAGATGTCCGGGATATTCAGCGCAAGCATTTTACTGCAGACTCTCTAAAGATCGTGTCTCGTTACGTTCTATAGGATAGTTGTAAATTCCTGAGAGAACCAGGCATTTTCTGTCTGATATGAATTGACATGTCATAGTAATTTGCGGGGACCAAGATTGTTGGGTGTTTTTTAAAAAAAATATTACGATGTTGGTTATGTCTCGTTTTACGTGTCATTATTGTCATCTAATCCCACAATGTGGTGACCATCCTGAGTTGACCCTTACGGTTGGCCAAGGTGTTGATACGAGGAACGACAGTAGAGCTGATTTTTAAAATCTTTTTTTAATGCCTATATAGTTGCACAAATTTAATCTGAGATTTCTTTTTTTTTACGAGGTGACAGCCCTGATATGGCCTCTGTGGTCGGCGGGGCGATAAACAGATTAAGATTGGATTGGTTTAGCTGCTATCAAAACTGCAGACAGTTCAAAGTCGGCTGCCAGAGTTGTTCTCGGAGCACAAAGGCACCATCCTGCTTAGCCAAAAAACCCCAAAACACTTCACTGGCTTCCTGTGCAGGCATGTATAAAATACAAGATAACTACACTTTGTCTTAACTTTTTCATAGGCTTTTTCCCTGCCTCTTTTCTCACTAAAATTTTTAGGAAATTTTCACTCTTCCTCTGACACATAGCTTGTGTACTAACAGTTTACTGCAGACTCCCTAAAGATCCTTGTTTTTGTGATGTTCCACCAGATATCTTTGTTAACTTTCTGAGAGAATCGTGCTTTTTCCTCTGATATGAGTGAAGGTGTCATAGTCAGTCACTATATAGATGGCTTGATGGAAAAAATGAAAATACATTGCTTATTCAGTGTACCATCTGGAAATAAAAACTTCACTTGATTAAGAACAAGGTTGTTTTATGAAATCTGGTTTTGGTTTTATCTCATTTTATGAGCGGTTGATGTGGTTTTTCCCACAACGCGGTGCCCGTCCTGGGTTGACCTTATGGTTGACCAGGGCGTTGCTACAAGGAGCGACAGTACAGTTGGTTTTATACCCTGTTTTAATCTGTATATAGCTGCACAGTTTTAATCTAAGATTTAAAATTGGACGAGGTGACATCAGCCCTGCTATGGCCTCTGTGGTCAGTGGGGCTATAAACAACAGGATTGGACTGTACTTTGGTTTATTTGACACAAAATGTGCCACCAGATAGGAGTTTCGGAAAAGTGTAGGAGTAGGTGATTGTGAGTGATTAGTGACAATGCCCCACTGTGGTTTGAGTATTTTGTCGTTTTGCTGGAAGTGAGGAATTGTGTGGTGAAATGATTATTGCAATGCAATGAACGTAGAAGTCAAGTTTTAACGTCGCAGTTCCTGTCGCTTCCACCCATGCAATCCGCTTTGAGCATTATCACTTGTGTAATGAACAGCGCAACACAATGATATGATTATCATCATCGTTATTTGCGTTATGCTGGCATAAAAAAGTAAAGGAGGTAAAGGAGTCCCATAACCTATAAGGTCGTAGGGGAGTGAGGCGTCAGAGACCTCACTTCTCTAGGGCCAGCATATTGAGGGCGGCGCCCATCTCCTCTCCCTCATACATGTTTTAAATATGGATGGTTGACGCTTTTGTCTCTGGGATTGATGGAGGGATTTTTTTTAATGTATAGGAAGAATGGTAATATATATTCAGAATGAATGGGAGGGGGATAATTTTAATGGAAAGGATTTTTTTTTATATCGAATACTAGAGTCCTGTTCGGTTTGTGTTTTATTTAATACTTTTTTAAATTATTATTATGTATTGACAAGAAATCGGGTATAAAAATTGGCTTGTGTGGTTTTCTTTCTTATATGGAATAAATAATATGAGGGGAACAATCGGAATGTTATAATTATAGTTAGAATTTTGTTTCATGGTTTGTTTATATCGAACTATTTAATCGTAAAACTTTTTGTCTGGCTTTTTAACAATCATCATTTTTTAGTATTTAAAACAGATTGTGTGTGCGCACATGTGCGTGCGTGCGAGCGTGGGTGTGTGAGAGAGATCCCCCTCCCCCCTTGAATAACATACGAGTTGTAAAATCAAATTGTGTGCTTAATGTTGTATTATTTCTTGCGTAGAAGTGTAAAACAAACAAAAAATGTTTGTGTGTAAAGTTGCTATGGTTTTTTTTTTCATTGTTTCATTTGTTTCCCCTATAAGAAGTTTCTGAAGTATGATTGTGTTACAACTGAAATGATGATTCTTTTTATTGAGATAATAAAGTGTTGATATTGGCATTGGTATAGGTATTATCTTGTAATGTGTGCGAGGTACTGTGCTGTGTTATTCTTCTATGGTGTTTTCCTATTCACTTTTTCATGTAGGGCTTGTAACCCACATGCATTTTTCTGTTTGTGAGATAATAAAGTGATGAAATTGAACTGAATCCTTTTTATTTTCTTAAACTGGACTATTAAGGCAATTATTATGAAGCCCCCACCCCTTCCCCCCAAAAAAACCCCAAAAGCCCAACAACAACCAAACAAACCAAAAACAACAATAAATGAATAGGTTAACAAAATAATAATTTTTAAAAAAAGGAAATGCGAACGAGGAAAGAAAAGATATGTTCTGCTTGCAACTGAGGCTCATAAAAATGTCTTGCTGATTTGTGTGGTTACATCGTAATTGTTTTATTTTTTAAAATGATTTTAATTACACTCTGATGCTGATTGAGTGAATTTTTTTCTTGCTTTTTTTAAAACTGTTGACAAAATATTATAAGGTCCTAAAGTTAAGTTTGGTACTTGAGTGTTTTTTAATATTAGTTATTGATAATGTTGTATTTCATTATAGATTGTTGTATTTCATTATAGATTTTCTCTTTCAATGTGAGTGTGTGTGTTTGTGTGTTTGCTTCCTTTTTTTCTGTTTTTGTCGATGTTGATTTTTTTTAAACAATAATAAAAGACACAAAATTATTTACTTCTATAAAAACAATGATGATGAAATATTCAGTTGCATTTAGTGTGGGGTTTTTTTTCCTTTCAGGATGACTGTGTGTTAGAATAGATGTGATTGTGTCTTGGTATGTATATGTCTGCATGTGTATATAATTTTGATGTGTGTATACAAATTGTATCCAGTGTATGCAAATGTCTAAACTTTCTTCGTGGGGATACCAGGGGGCCAGTCAGTATAAATAGCATGCCCACCTTCAAAAAAAATCTGTGCTAGGAATTCCCTTTTTTCTATCACTCTCTTCATTTCTGCCTTGTTCCTTTTCTTCTTGTCACCTCCTTCTTGTCTATTTTCTGCCTGCTTGGTCCATTCTCCTGCCATTTCTTCCCAGAAAGACTGAAAAGATAACAGTTCTCTCTTACAAATGCCGAAGTCGGATGTACTGGGCCTGACTTGTCAGGCGCTTAACGGCAGCACAACACATTTTCACTCATATGACAGACAACAATAGTTGCTGTCCGAGCGTTCGATTTAGAAGTAGAAGTAAAATAACATCTATTCAGTGAGTGGGGTCTTCACAATTTCCTGTAAAGGAGGCGAGGTATGCTCTGTTGCGAAAGCATCTGTATTGGTATGTCAGTGTGTATGTGTGTGGGTTTCATTTCGATCTACATTATTATTGAAAATAATTTTCTCTGTATTTAGATTGTATTGCAATTAATCATATGGTGTAAGATGCGATTCTGCTGGGGAGTGTTGTATCTTTCTCTGAAATATTCATGATATTTATTTAAATAACTAAAGTCACATTTTTGGACATATTTTTTTAAAAGGGTATATTAGATATGTTCTGAAATATATTTTAAAAAATATTAATGTTTTGCTACTGTATTCGTGCTCTTACATTTTGACATTTTTGACCCCATAATAAAAATCAGTGTTTATAAAACTTTACGCGCGCGCGCACACACGCACGCTTGAGCGTGTGTAAGTATATGCGCACGCGCGCGTTTGTGTTGTGTGTGTATGTAAGTATGTGTGTGTATTTCTTTTATCTTTTTAATATTTTTTATTCTTCTATTTCAAGAATAATGAAATAGGCACACCTTTTTTTACATCCAGTACCAACATGTATGCAGTTTTGTAAATTTTGTCATCCGTTCTCACCGGTACATAATGACCTACTCTTCCGAAAAGTGGAACAGGTTTGAAAACGTGTGCACAAGATGCTCTGTATGCGTTTGAACACGGGATCTCAGTTTATAGTCTCATCCGAAGGACTTTTTGGAGGGTGTTGGAGTCTGCACTGATGTTAACTCCAGAGGAAAAATCCTGTAGAACGAGATTCAAACCGGGGTCAGCAGATCATGAGCGCAATGCGCATCACTCTAATCACCAGGCTATCCTTGTGTGTGTGTGTGTGTGTGTGTGTGTGTGTGTGTGTGTGTGTGTGTGTGTGTGCTAAAATGAGTTTGCACAGTGTGTGTACAACGCGGCTTTCTAATGTTCATTCCCGAACACGTTTCTCTTTACTCTTTTTTTCTAGAAAAACAGACATGATTAGAAATCGGTGCCATCAGAATAACCATCGTCAGTGAAAGTCCCTAGTCCTCAACTGAAACTGGACTGTTTGATATGCAGGTACAACGTGAAAATCATAACCATCGATAATGGAAAATTCAATATTGCTTACGACGAAGATGATGAAATCAGAAAAGTTGTGTGACCTTTTAATATTATGTGCACGGCATATCGTTTATATCGCCAACTGTTATATACTATTAACAGAAAATGCAGGAACATGCGGCGTGCTATTTATATTAGCAACTTTTACACTATCTACAGAAAAGATGGGAACGTGTGGCGTTTCATTTATACTATCGATTGTTACACTTTTAACGTAAAAAGTAGGGAACGATTCCAAATGGCATACAGTCGTCAGGTGGTTCAGTTTCCATCTGTAATCAAGCAAACAGCCCGTTATTTTTTTCTTAGAGACATAATTTCAAAAAAAGTGTGTACAGATCAACTGATTTCTTCTTCTTATTCAAACGCTCAGACGGGAACTCACTGTTGTCTGCAATTTTGGGCCCGAAACTTTTCCCCCATCCATTAGACCATAAGTGGTGGTCTGGGTGCTAGTGTTTCGGATGAGAGAGTAAACCGAGGTTCCGTGTGTTACACAGAATTATTTAGCGCGCGAAAAAGAACCCACGGCAACAAGAGAGTTGTCCCTGGCAAACTAATGTAGGAAAAACCCACTCTGATAGGGGAACACAGTTGCATTGGTGGGGGAGGGGGGGGGGGGGGGCGGCGCTGCTCTTGTGGCGACGCGCTCTCCCCAGGGAGAGCGGCCCCAATTTCACGCAGAGAAATCTGCCGTGACTTAAAAGTGGTCTGAATAAAAAATAAAATATAAAATAAAAGTGAAAATGCGTTACGCTGCCGTTAAGCCCCTGACAAGTCAGGCCCAGCGCAACCGACTTCGGCACGGGAGAGAATTGTTATCTGTAAGTCTTTCTGGGGGAAAAAACATGAGAATGGACCAAGATTGCAGAAAATAATAATAATGATAAATGGAATTTATATAGCGCTATATCTTGCAGAGACAAATCAAAGCGCTTGCACTCAACTCATTCTTACACAGTCATACAACCAGTAACGAGTAATAGTTCCATCAAGTCCAAATGTGCACACACACACACCACACACACACACACACACAGAGGTCCCACACCCTAGCAGGGCAATAGAATCTTGGCTGTTGAAGGCAGGGAAAAACTATGAGATGAAGCAGGAGAGGAAAATCTTAGGTTTGAAATAAATATGTCTTGAGACTGAATTTAAAAGTGTCTTAAGAAGGCTTTTGGCGGAGAGAGAGAGAGGGAGATCATTCCACATCAATGGACCAGAAATTGAGAAAGAGCAACGGCCGATGGTGGATTGGTTGAATCTCGGTATTCGTAAGGACAAGGTATCTGCAGCAGAGCGGAGAGAACGAGAAGGAGTGTACAAGTGAAGACATTCACAGAGGTAGGCGAGAAGGAGGCGACAGGGAGAAAAAGAAGGCAGAAGTAGGGAAAGGAAAGGGAATTTCTAGCACAGAATTTCCAGAAGGAGGGATCGGAGTGCTGTTTTATACTGACAGGGCCCTGGCAATCCCAAGGGAAGGGAGGGGGGGGGGGGTGTATCAGTTGGTTAGAATCTGCTTTTCAAATCTGTATACAGTTGCACAGTTTCAATCTAAGTTATATTTATTCAGTAACGGGGGCGGGGATGATGACCCTGATGTGGCCTCGGTGGTCGCTGGGGCGATAAAAAATAAATGATTATTGGATTGGATCGTCTCCCCTTTTTGACCCCTATCCTTCGGCTTTTCCCGCAGTTTTGTGTGCACATAACTATGATGACGTAAAACGTGTGTGTGTGTGAAATCTAATATTGCCGAGAGAAAACGAAGTGGTGTAAAATCGACTCCTACCACCGCCCCCACCCCCATCCCCCCAAAAAAATACAACCCCCCCCCCCCCCCCCACCAAAACAACCCTCCCCCCAATCCCCCCCCCAAAAAAAAAACCCAACCCAACAATAGAATCACGCATACATGCGTGTGCGAAAACGAAAGCAAAACTAAAATAAAGCCTTATTTAAACCAAAAACCCTGGGGAAATAAAAGCAAAACAAAAGTTAACCTCCTCACCCCCCCCCCCCCCCCCCCCCCCCACGAAAAAAAATCCTTCAGTTAAAACATTCAAACAACAAAAGACCCCCCCCCCCCCCCCCACCACACACACACACACACAAAATAAAATTGGACCAACAAAAATAAAAACAACAACAAACAAAACCGAAAACAAAAGATTCAAACGTAAAAAAAAAAAAAATACAACTACACCCCCGCCACCCCCCCCCTCCCCCGGTCTTGCCCCCCCCCCCCCCCACCCCCTCCCGGTCTTCCCCCCCCCCCCCCCCCCCTTCCTCCCCACTTCTCCAACAAAACAAAATCAAGAAAGACTAAGACTCGCCTATCCGATCTGTTTCATCTTAACACACTGAAACATGTTCTGCAATAGGCTTCCACTTGTTTCGGGTGGTGATTTTTCCTCTGGTTTGGTTTTTGAGAGCGGGAGGGGAGGGATGGGGGTGGAGGGTTAGTTGCTCTCTTTCAAAGTATGGTGGGGAGGGGGGGGGGGTGGGGATGGAGGAAGCTTTCTTTCACAGTGGCTCTGCCTGCCCAGTACAGTGGTGTGTGGGGTCACAGTGGATAAAACAACCAATGATGGAAACGATCCTCTCCCCTTTGTGACACAAGGGCTGTTATGTGTAATATGCTGACCTCGCAAAAAGTTGAGGGTAATAGTGACGTCTCCGGCACATAATTAGCATGATTTTTTTTGTTTATCCGGAAGAAAATGTATACATAATTATTTCCCCCCTGTCCAACTTAAAAAATATTATTTTTAAAGGACCAAAAAAAAAAAAAGCTGACATACTTAATGTCTGCTATTTTTTGGTTTGTCTTTTGGGGTTGGTTGGTTGTGTTTTTTTGTCTGAGCAGTGTTTGTGAAGGCCATGGATTGGGAGGGGTGTGGGGGGGGGGGGGGGGGGGGGGGGGGGGGGGGGAGGTATTTGCCTGGTGCTCTTACCCGAGTTCAGGGGGATTGAACTCTCGCCATTTACGAGCTGCTGCTTCCTGCTCCACACAATTCTCTCCCTTCGCATCAATCGCTGTTTCCTTTAATTACCACAAGCTCTTTTATTTTGCTGGTTTATTTTTGTGTTTTCCCTTTTTTTTCTTTTCTTTTTTTTAATTTAAAATAAAGAGATGCCTGTTAAAACGCGCGAACAGCGTTTTTGTCAGCAGGGGTGTCTGTGTGTTTCATTTGTGTACTGGACTCCAAACGCGTGATTGTGAAACCTTTCCTTCTGGTGGTGGTGGTGGTGGTGGTTGATGGTTGTGGTAGTGGTACGTTGTGTGTGTGTCTGTGTGTGTGTTGTGTGTGTGTGTGTGAGAGAGAGAGAGTTACAACATAAAACAATTGCTGGATGATCTCCCAATGTGAAAATGTATATAGGTCATGGACGGGATAGCTCAGTGGTCGGAGCACTCGCTTTCCCCCAGCCAAGTTAAGCAGCGTCGAGCGTGGTTACCACTTGGATGGGTGACCGTTTGCGCGCCTTGGCTTTAGTACAGTTCCCCCAGTTCACCCAGCTGTAAATGGGTACCTGCCCTCTTTAGGGTCAGGGAAGGTAAAGCAGCGAGGGAGAGGAGATGGGCGCCGCCCTCAATATGCTGGCCCTAGAGAAGTGAGGTCTCTGACGCCTCGCTCCCCTACGACCACAGAGGTTATGGGACACCTTTACCTTACCTTTACCTTACCTTATCAATAGGATACATTTCTTTCCTCCGAACACCCTGTATACAAATATCACAGGACAGAAGGTGTGTGTGTGTGTGTGGTGGGGGGGGGGGGGGGGGGGGGTGGAAGAGAGACAGTTTAACAAACAGAACTTTAGTTAGAGCCTTGAGCATTGTAGCCCGTGATCTGCAGACCCGGGGTCGAATCCCCTTCAAGGGGATATTTTCCTCTGGAGTTAATATCAGTGCCGATTCCGCTGCCCCTAAAAGTCCTTCAGATGAGACTGTAAGCCGAGGTTCCGTATGCAAACGCATGCAAAGCGTTTTGCGAACACGTTAAGACTTGTTCCGCTTTTCGGAAGAATAGTCAAACTTTTATTTACAGATGGTACATTGACTAAGCAAAACACTTGCTTTTTTCATCAAGCCATCTATGATAACACACACACACACACACACACACACACACATATATATATATATATATATATATATATATAATTTTTTTTTTTTTTTTATTTGTATGGAATTTATATAGCGCTGAATCTTGTAAAGTAAACAAATCAAAGCGCTTAATTTAATTTTCAGACTGTTTGTTTTGAAAACAACAAAGTCTGCTGCCTGCATCCTGATGGTTTATTTGATGTACTACCTGAAGAAAGTTTACAACCAAAACATCCCAAATGATACCTTTTTTTTTTTTAAACAAGGTCAGCATCTTTTTTTGAACAATAAGTTTCTTGTCTCTCTTGAAAGCTGCTCAGATTAAGTAGATATAATACGTTACACAAAAAGTCCATGACAATGACAAATTGTGACGACAGATTCCAGACCTGACTCATTCATCATTTCAAAAACAGAGGCTTTGAGTAACAATCAAGGCTAAAGTTGTACATACAAAAGAACAACACATCGAAAGAAGATTTGGAACAAGGAATATATATGTCAATACCCATTCTAGGAGCAAAACCCCCAATACAATGTATTAAAACGCTTTCCATGTTCATAAGTTAGGAATGCAAAGACAGCACCACCCCAGTCAAGAACACTTTGACGGCTCTCGCAAATTAAGTCAAATTTTTCCCCTGTCAATTCCATAGTCCCCCTAAATCCAAACACATCCATTCATCACTCCCTGCCTTGATAAAAGCAGCATCTCCTTCAAAGTTCACTGCAATGTCCGTGGGTGAGACTTTTCCTATCATTGTGCATTTATCGATGAACTCTTTGGGTGTGACAAGAAAAATAGCTGTCCATGCTCTTCTGATGGTGGCAAAACAGCTATGAAGAAAACAACGCTAAATACACATTGAGGCCTGGGATCGTATATTTAAATAGAGAGAATGTGAGTGAGTGTGTGTGTGCGCCAGTGTTATAGTTGTACTCTGGAACTGTCTTTCATGAAATGTTTAAAATATTCTAGCTTCACTTGATGAATAAAATTTTTAATCAATTTACACCGTGATGTGACAGTGACTCTCCAGTGACTCTCTCTGACAGTGACTATATAATGATGACAAGTAGGTCATTGTGTGCCGTTGGGAACGGATGACAAAATTTACAAAACTGCCAACACGCGGGGACTAGATGTTTAAAAAAAAGAAAAGCACATGCAGCTTATTTCATTATCCTCGAAATAAAAGAATGCAATAAACGAAAAGAACAAAGTAAATAAATAAATATAAATAAACAAGTTCTATAATAAGAGTTTCACCCTACAGTGTGGGAGTGGGGGGGTGCAGTGGTTAGAACATCATCCTACTGATCTGACGGTAATTGAGGGCCCAGGTTCAAGTCTCTGACTTCACTCCCCTGAAAGATGTTTTAAACCGGGAAACCATGCGCAAAACGCGCGCGCGCATTTTTAGGCAAACGTTTAAGCCCCATCCATTCTTTTTTCTATTAAAAGCAGGATATAGGCCAACAAAAGCTGTAGGTATGGATGGCCGTTACGTACATAGACCCAGCATGCAGCATGACGGAAGACTGGGCTTCGCCAGGTCTAACTTGGCCAGACCACAACTGCCAGTGAGCGCCAGCGCCTCCCAAAGACTTCTCCAGAAGTCGAGGAGAAGTCGGTCATTTCAGTTAGTCCTCATCATTGTTGCACCTCCGCTCTCCTCCCTCCCTCTGTTGATAAAATCCAAAACTGACGACCCGGGTTCGATTCCCGTTCAAGGGGATATTTTCCCCTCTGGATTTAACATCAGTGCAGACTCCACTCTCCCCAAAAGTCCTTCGGATGAGACTTTAAACCGAGGCCCCGTGTACGAACGCACGCAGAACATCATGCGCACACGTTAAATCCTGTTCCGCTTTTCGTAAGAGTAGGCCATTGTGTGCCGGTGGGAACAGATGACAGAATTCACAAATCCGCATACACACGGGGACTGGATGTAAAAAAGCACATAAGTGCTTGTTCCATTATCCTCGATATAAAAGAATAAAATAACATGAAAAAACCGTAGCATAACATAAGCCAGGCCTGCTATATATATTTCTTTGTCTTGAAGCGAAGCGGTAGGGGGAGAGTGGGGGGGGGGGGGGGGGGGGGCGGCTATGGACGGTTGTGTGTGTGTGATTTATTTTTTATTTTATTCTTTTATATCGAGGATAATGGAATAAGCATTTATGTGCTTTTTACATCCAATCCCCGTGTGTATGCGGTTTTGTCAATTCTGTCATCTGTTCCCACTGTCACACAATGGCCTACTCTTACGAAAAACGGAACGGGATTTTAACGTGTGCACAAGATGTTCTGCGTGCGTTCGCACACGGGGCCTCGGTTTATAGTCTCATCCGAAAGGACTTTTGGGGAGAGTGGAGTCTGCACTGATGTAACTCCAGGGGAAAATATCCCCTTGAACGGGAATTGAACCCGGGTCATCAGATTGCCAGCGCAATGTTCTAACCACTAGGCTATCCCATCCCCCCCCCCCCCCCCCCCCCCCCCCCCGTGTGTGTGCGTGTGTGTGTGTGTGTGTGCGCGCGCGCGCGTGTGTGCGTGCGTGTGTGCGTGTGTGTGAATCAGAACTAGAAAACTTTATTGCCATTAAGTCTGTGTCTGTGTGTCTCTGTGTGTGTTTATGCGTGTCTGTGAGAGTCGAGCTAGCTGTCTGTCTGTCTGTCTGTGTGTAGGGGTGGGGGATAGGGGGGTTGTTCCTGCAGTGGGGCTATAACGCTAACCAGCCTTGATCAGAATGACAGCTGGGAGCGTGAGAACCAGTGGAGGAAAACCTCAGCCACAGACCAGGCCACTCCTACACCAGGCAGCACACACACACACACACACACACAGTCATAAGTCTTATTAATAGACTGAAGTTAAATGCTTTCCATACAAAATTTTCTAGAAATGTGCATTGTGTGTGTGGTGGGGCAATCTCAAACATTCATATTCTTTTCGAATGCCAAATGTTAAAAAAGCAGCTGCCCACCATTCGTGAGAGATCTTTGCAAAAGGTTTTGAATAACTCTACATTGCTCTGTGAAATTGCTTTGCTGTTGAAAGAGAGTTGTGTTAGTAATTTGCTATAGCACAAGTATGTCATATATTGATTTGAAGCATAGGCATTCTACCCACCATGGTATAGTTTTCGAAATTGTTACCTTTTTTTTCCCCCAGTGTTCTTTTAGCATGGAAAACTTGAAATGTATCTTTTGATCTGTTGAAGTTTAATTAGCTATTTATTCATAAAGTAAATTCATTTCTTTCATTGTTTTATAGTTACAGTAGTTAGACAGTTCCTTAACTTTTGTTTCTGATTTGTTTGCCTTTTTGTGTCTAATATCACTTAATGTGAATAGACGTTAAATTGAAGAACAACACACACACACACACACACACACACACACACACGCATATATATATTATATATATATATAT
>CM054159.1:29316596-29321596 GCA_028751875.1 Rapana venosa
ATCATCATCATCATCATCATCATCATCATCATCCATCATCATTCATCTTCTTCTTCTTCTTCTTCTTCTTCTTCCTCTTGTTCTTCTTCTTCTTCTTCTTCTTCTTCTTCTTAATCTTCTTCTTCTTAATCTTCGTCTTCTTCTTCTTCTTCTTCTTCTTCTTCTTCTTCTTCTTCCTCTTGTTCTTGTTCTTGTTCTTGGTCTTCTTCATCTTCTTCTTCTTAATCTTCTTCTTCTTCTTTTTTTTCTTTCTTCTTCTTCTTCTTCTTTTTCTTCTTCTTTTTCTTCATCATCATCTCTTCTTCTTCTTCTTCTTCTTCTTTTTCTTCTTCTTCTTCTTCTTCTTCTTCTTTTTCTTCTTCTTCTTCTTCTTCTTCTTCTTCTTTTTCTTCTTCTTCTTCTTCTTCTTCTTCTTCTTAATCTTCTTCTTCTTCTTAATCTTCTTCTACTTTACAGCAACTATTGTTGTCTGTCAAATGAACGAAAATGCGTTGCGCTGCTGTTAAGCGCCTGACAAGTCAGACCTAGCACATCCGACTTGGATGTGGGAGAGAACTGTTGTCTGTTAAAGTCTTTCTGTGGAAAAAAAGGGGCAGGAGAATGGACCAAGAAGGCAGAAAGTAGACAAGAAGGAGTTGACAGGAACAAAAGAAAGGAACAAGGTAGAAACAAAGAGAGGGATAGAAAAGAGGGGAATTCCTAGCACAGAAGTTCCAAAAGATGAGGATGCTATGTTATACTGAACAGGCTCACGTTAATTAAAACCCGTTCCGCTTTTCGAAAGAGTAGACCATTGTGGGCCGGTGGGAACGGATGACAAAACGTACAAAACTGCATACACCCGGGGACTTGGATGTACTGTAAAAAAAAAAAAAAAAAAGCACACGAGTGCTTATTCCATTATCCTGGAAATGAATGAAAGAATAAGAAGGCCCCCCAGCATCACCACAAGGGAGTAAGGGCGTGTGAAGAGGAAAAACAATGGTGGTATAATAATAATAATAATAATAATAATAATAATAATAAATGGAATTTATATAGCGCTGAATCTTGCAAAGCAACAAATCAAAGCGCTTAGGGTTTTTTGTGGGTTTTTTCGAGGATAATGGAATAAGCACTCATGTGCTTTTTTTACATCTAGTCCCTGTGTGTATGCGGTTTTGTAAATTTTGCCATCTGTCCCCACCGGCACACAATGGTCTACTCTTTCGAACAGCGGAACAGGATTTAACGTGTGCGCAAGATGCTCTGCATGCGTTCGCACACGGGGCCTCGGTTTATAGTCTCATCCGAAGGGTGTGTGTGATTGTGATGGTTTCTGTTATTTCCAGGAGCTGATGGAACGGGCTGTGAGTGCTGGAGGCAAGAAAGGGCTGACCGGTAGGTAGCTGACTGGCAATGATGATGATTAACGTACACACACACATACACACACACACACGCACGCACACACACACACGCACGCACGCACACACACACACACACATACACACGCACGCATGCACGCACGCACGCACGCACCAATCCAGAGTTATTATGTGAGAAAGCCTTGTCTCTGTTGCAATCGTCAGTATTCTTTTTTTTTTTGTAAAGTATGATCGTCGGGATCTACATTTTGCTTGTTTCACAGCTGCCGTTACAAGTACTTCACAATTGTTTGTTTTCCAACTTAAGAGTATTTTTCTACTGTTCTGGGGTTTTGTTAATTTTTGTATTTCTTGGCCATGTTTTTTGCAACATACTGTTTATGTAGTTTGGAATAGTCTTTTAATGTACATTCATACCAACACGTATCTCTTCTACTTAAAGCCCTTATCTCATTATGCTGACACCCCCCCCCCCCCCCCCCCCCCCCCCCGCCCCATCGTCTATATCACTTAAGTGAACAACGAAAAATTGAAGACACACACGCACGCACACCGAGACATGTAGCCATCTCCTATCATGCGACACACACGCTCATAAACCCACCAGCACCCACACGCGCACTACACACCCGTACACACACATCTCCACATCAGCACTTTAGTCACACAGCACGTACACCACACCCACACACACACCACGCGCATCGCACAATCAACAGCAAAAACATTAACATCCCATGAGCCAATCAATCTGACAGCAATTGAACACCTCATATATCAAAGACATCAAAACGCTATATTTCACCATGTTATCACAAAAAATGTCCAACACACAACGCACTACACACAACACACACGCCATGCCACACACACGCACACGCCCGCACGCAGCACACAAATCAATTGTAAACACACTTTAACATCCCATGATAGAAGACAATTAAAACTTATTCGCAGCATATACGCACCGTACACACCACTAACGTTATAGTGCAACACGCCCAGCAACACACCAACACCAATATATGATTCATATGTTTTAAATTTGACTCAAAGACAACTTATATCACACACCCCACGCACCCATCCACACACACCAACGCACCTAATATGATGACACACTCTAACAATACAATCAGCAGTAATCACAATTAAAACTATGAGTAAATCATTGTAATTCAAATTCATATTTTACGGCACGTCAATACAGAGTACACCAGTACTTGCTCGTTGCATGACACGCAGCCGACCCACACCATACACGTATATGAATTCATGTTCTTAAGATCGTTACATATAACACATGACTCCTATCACATCACTCACCACTCACCCTCATCACACATCATAACTCTATCCATTACTACCACTCACTAACAATGACAATCAGGTCAATAATTCCAGCTGAAATTAAAATGTATAACATCACATTGTGAATTCAAATTAATGCATACTGGCACTCAACACGAGTATAACACACGATGACTTGCTCGCTTCTATCCCCTCCCGACGCGTACCCCACACATACACGTTTCATTACATTACTTACATCATAACACATTACATTATAACACATCACATCACAACACATCACATAACACCACATCACACTACATCACACATCACATAACACATCACATAACACCACATCACACCACATGCAGTAAATTCATTGTTTCTTTTATGGCCATGCTGAATATTTTAAATGATAACCAGCACAGTTTGGACAAAAATAAACGGACAGTAGTCAGCTAATATGAATAACATGATGTGTTCTCTCTCTCCTCTCTCTCTCTCTCTCTCTCTCTCTCTCTCTCTCCTCTCTCTCTCTTCTCTTTCTCTCTCTTTCACTCTCTCTATCACTCTCACTCTCTCTCTCTCTCTATCTCTCTCCCTCCTCTCTCTCTCTCTCTCTCTCTCTCCATCTCTCTCTCTCTCTCTCTGACCTTATAGATTTGGCTGGGGTTTTTTTTTTTTCTTTTCTTTCTTTTCTTCCTTGTTTTTATTGTGTGAGAGTATGGATATTGAGTTGTTGTTTTTTTAATTATCATGACATATTTTTTATATGAGTAATCAAAATAAGTGTTGAAGGTGATCGTGTACTGTTTTGAGAATATATATTTAGTACCATCTCTGAAACACACACACACTCAACACACACACCACACACACACACACCACACCACACACACTCTCTCTCTCTCTCTCTCTCTCTCTCTCTCTCTCTCCTCTCTCTCTCTCTCTCTGTATTATGGCCTAAGGCCGTATGCAATTAATTCACTCTCTCTCTCTCTCTCTCTCTCTCTCTCTCTCTCTCTCTCTCTCTCTCTCTCTCTCTCTCTCTCTCTCTCCTTCTATAGTTGTTGTGTATTCTAATAAAGGGCATATTAATACTTTCGATTTTCAATATTATTTTGGACTTGTTGACTGTACTTGAGCTCCAGTGAATCTCCTATTTTAATATCTTATTATTACGTGTAACAACTATGTGTACTATTCTACAATATGAAGATGTTCAATTTTATGATCTATAAGTTTGGCTTACTCTCTCTCTCTCTCTCTCTCTCTCTCTTCTCTCTCTCTCTCTCTCTCTCTGGCTCTCTGTTGTCATTGCTGTAGTTGTTACTTTGTTTTTTGTTGTTGATTTGTTTGGGTTTTTTGTTTGTTTGTTTTTTGTTTTGGTGTATGTGTGTGTGTGTGTGGGGGGGGGCGGTGTTGGGTTTTTTTAAATAATATTTTTTCTCATTTGTTTGTTGTTGTTTTTTCTTGTTTTTTTGTCTGTTTGTTTGTTTGGGAGGGTGTTTGTTTGGGTTTTTTTTTTAGGGGGGGGGGGGGTGTTCTGGGGTTTATTTTGTCTTTTGCTTGTCTGGGGTTGTTTGTTTGTTTGTTTGTTTGTTTGTTTGTTTTCTTTTTCTCTCCTTTTCTTTTTATAAAAAAAAGTTTTTCCCCCTTTGCTTCTATTGTTTGAAAATATGAGTACTGAGTGCACTTTTAAATGTAACCCTACGGGCGGGGACTTGATGTAAAACAGCACATAAGTACTTATTCATTATCCTGAAAAAAAAGAATTTGTCTCTATTACTTACAATGTGTAGATGTTCTTTTTGTAACTTTATTGGCTTCCCCCCCCCTCTTTATTATGTGAGTGTATGGGTATTGCACTTACTTTTTTTTATCATGACATTCAATTTGTATGAGTATAATTAAAAAGTGTTGGTGTTGTTGATCGTGTGCTCTGTGAGCATTATATATATTATTTAGTATTATCCCTGAACACCCCCCCCCCCCCCACACACACACACACTCACACACACACACACACACACACATATACACACACACTCACTCACTCACTCACATTCTCTCCCTCAATGATTGTATAGGTTTAGATTTCTTCCTTATTTTGTTTCTTGTTTTTATTGTATGAATGTATGGGTATTGAATTTATTTCATTATCATGACATATACTTTGAAACGAGTATAACAAAAATGAGTGTTGATGGGATCTCATACTGTTTTCGGAATTATATATTGGATATTATCTCTGAAATACACACACACACTCTCTCTGTCTCTGTCTCTCTCTCACCTGTTATCGTCTTGCTTATAGTTATAGTGTATCCTGATGAAGGA
>CM054159.1:29326596-29354096 GCA_028751875.1 Rapana venosa
CGTCAGTGAGTGAGTGAGAAGTCCAGTCCAGTCAAATTCTTATTATTTCCAGATGGTACATTGAATAATACGCAATGCATTTGGGGTTTTTTCATTTTTTATTTCCATCAAGCCATCTGTCTTGGAACAAAAAATTATTTCATAATAACGAAGTATTTAACTACAGCATTATTACAACCATGAACAATAAAAATGGAGCAATAAGAAGAGAAAATAACAACAATAAAACAATGCACTGCAAAACACAAACACATGCACACACACATACATACACACGCACCCACGCACACGCACACACACGCACTTAGGTTACAAAAGGATGGTTTTTGGTGAAGATTTTTTTTTTAAATCATAAAATAATTAACAAACTAATTATATCAGGCTACAATAATTATTACGCATTATTTCGCGTTCATTCTTTATATAAAAAAAAGTAGCAACAGAAAGAAAGAAAATAGAAAAAGAACAGCCAGTGAGTGAGGGAAATGAGTGAGTGAGTGAGGAAAGGAAGGAGGAGTGAGTGAGTGAAAAAATAAATGGATGAATGACTAGGTAATTATGTGATGGAATGAATCTGTGGTTAGAAAAATCAGTCCGTCAGTCAGTGTAGGTTATGAGTATTAATATACGTGTGTGTGTGTTTGTGTGTGTGTGTGTGTTTGTGTGTTTGTGTGTGTGTGTGTGTGTTTCTTTATTTATTGTTTTATATCGAGGATAATGGAATAAGCACTCAAATGCTTTTTTTACATCCAGTCCCCGTGTGTATGTGTTTTTGTCAATTCTGTCATCTGTTTCCACCGGCACACAATGGCCTACTCATCCGAAAAGCAGAACAGGATTTAACGTGTGCTCAAGATGTTCTGCATGCGTTCGAACACGGAGCCTCGGTTTATAGTCTCATCCGAAGGACTTTGGCAGTCAGTTCGATTTGTTTTGTCAAACTGGGAAGAAAGGGCGAGGCTGGGAATCGAATCCAGAACCCCACGGTTTACTTGTTAGCAGGCGAACGTCTTAACCATCCTGCCACCTTCCTTCCTTTGTGTGTGTGTGTGTGTGTGTGTGTGTGTGTGTGTGTGTGTGTGTGTGTGTGTGTGTGTTGTGCGTGTTCACCTCTGTCTGTGTGTATCTGTATATGTGTATGTGTGTGTGTGCGTGTGTGTGAATGAGTGTGTGTACATGTGTGTGTATTTGTGTGTGTGTGTGCACGTGTGTGTATGCGCGCATGTGTAAGCACGTGCGTGCTTGAGTCTGTATATATCACACTATACCACACAATACCACCACGCCACAACCCAAACAAACCATACTAACCATTTCATAATATGTTCAGGTCCAGTAACCAGAAGGGACTTGAACCTTGGCACCAGATTCATCAGAAGCTCCATCAGACTGGGGCACAACTGGCGACTTGGGCTTGGTGGACTTCAGTATCAGAGCAGGAACAATCGGTTCCGATTCAATGTCAGACCCAGCCTTTCGGGATTCCGAACATCGTTTACTTGGCGATTCTAGTGGCAATGACGACAGCGCAACGTCATTTTTTCTGTGACGTACAAGTATTGCAGTTTCTTTTTGTTTTGATGTCGTTTTCGGGGGAGTTAAGTTGAGGTAGAAATTGGGAAAGAACACTTTTGTTTATGTTAGTGTTGAAGTTCGGTTTTTTGGGGGGGTTTGTTTAGTGATTTGTTTAGATGTAGTTTTAGTTGATACGAAATTGACAAAAAAATCTTGATGTTTTAGTAGTGAAGTTTCTTTTTTGTTTTGATGTAGTTTTGCATTAAGTTGAGTAGAAACCTGAAAAGAACACTTTTTTATGTTAAAGTGTTGAAGGTTTTTTTGTGGTTTGGTTTGGTTTGGTTTTGATGCAGTTTTGGAGGAGTTGTTAAGAAATTGAAAAACAAGGCTTTTGTTCTTGATGTTAAACTATTGAAGTTTCTTTAAGTTTTGATGTGTTAAGATGAAATTGATTTAAAACTAAAAAAGAGAGAGCGGTTTAACTAATTTTCAGTGCTTTTTTTCCCTTATGGTATGGATTTTGCAATGATGACAATACAAGTTACACAGCAGAGGTAGATGAAACTGAATCTCTTTCTTTTTCCCCCCAAACTTTCAGCTTTTTGACTTTAAGGCTACATTGTATGCCCCCCTAGGACCTTGATGACACGAAGGCTGAAGTTTGTAATAAAATCTCCATGTATCACTATGTTATATTTGTTTATTACTCTGTTCTGTATTTGCATCAGACTGATTCTTTTGTGATTCATTTTCTCTAAAACAAAATTATTCAAATGAATGTTTTCCGTAAAAAAACATGAACGAAATTTGATTTCCGATTTTGTCATTTGACGTACTATTCTACGCTGATGTCACCGAGCGAGTTATTTGCAAGCCAATTGTTTCACATTAAAAACTTACTGCACAAAGACAATACCATTATCTTATGCAAGAAAATGCATTGATATTGTACAATAGAAACCTTTGCTAGGAGCAAATAATCAAAATAATCATACTGGCTATTATAGATCAGAAGTTATGAGGGATTCTTATCTGTGTATTCAGAAGTTATGAAACCCTGAAATAAACGATGAAATAGAAAAAAAATGTTGTCTTTGACTTCATCTCGTGTGTGTGTGTGTGTGTGTGTGTGTGTGTGTGTGTGTGTGTGTGTGTGTGTGTGTGTGTGTGTGTTTCGTCTAATATCACGACTTCTGACAAAAGTTAAATGAACTCGAACACTCACACATACACGCACGCACACACGCACACACACACACACACACACACACACACACACACACACACACACACACACACACACACACACACACACACGCGCGCGCACGCACGCACGCACGCACACACATTGTCTGTGAGTTTATAGAAGGCTGTACAACACAGTGTAATGTTGGTGCTCAGCCGTCAGCGCCTGGGCTTTATCAGTTCTTGATGAAACCATTGACGCTGGGGTCAACAACAGCAAGGTGAGAGGCTGTATGACCAGTGGCTTTCCCACTCATGGAATTCCACTTTACAGCTTAGTCTTTAGTGATCGACTATGACTCTCTGACTAGGAGGCTTGACTCGCATAGTCCTTATGTGCTGCAGCCCTGGGGGCTGGTTGGCCTTTGGAGAACATCTCCAACGCTGACTGTCCTTATGCCCACTTGGCCTAGAGAGTGGGGATGTACTGTGGGCAAGGCATCTCCACTATAATCAAATTTCTGCCCAGTTTCCAAAACAGCAGCTGCCTCCTCTGCTGTTTTGGAGGTCATCGTCGGACACGACGGACAAACATACACTAAGACCTGCTCTCTTTATAAGCACATGTCCACTCTCTCTCATCTCCTTCAAAAGCGTTACTAGACACATACCCCTCCCTTTTGGGGTGGAGGGGGGGGGGGGGGTTGTTCATACAGACCACCGCTACTCTGCAGGAGTTTGGTCTTGGGAGACAGCAGCCCGACACGTACATCAGTATTTTGGAGATGGAGGCTGTATTCATGGATCTCACGTGGTTTCAAGCAGTCATAATAATAATAACAATAACAACAACAACAATAATAATAATAATAATTTATTTTTTTAAAAAAATAATAATAATAATAATGACGACGACGACGACGATGATGATGATGATGATGATGATGATGATAATGATAATGATAATAATAATAATAATAATAATAATAATAATAATAATAATAATAATAATAATAATAATAATAATAATAATAATAAATAATGTATGGTATTTATATAGCGCTGAACTTTTTTCTGTAATTTTGGCACTTCTTCAGGTCTCCCTTCTTTGGAAGTGGAACTATGATGGATTGGGTCCACTGTTCAGGCCACTCTTTGCTGGTCCAGATGTGTTGGCAGATGATTGTTAATGCCTTGATCATCTCTGGGCCTCCGTTCTTGATGAGCTCAGCCGGGATGTTGTCAATCCCTGGTGACTTGCCTCCTTTCAAGGATCTTACTGCTTCTTCTACCTCTTCCTCCAGCACCTGTGTGCTTTCGGGATCTGATGGTCTGGGATCTTGCTCGTGAAGTTTGTTCGGATCAGCCTTCAGCTTGTAGTTGTACAGGTCGCTGCAATATTCTGTCCATCTCTTCATGATAGTGGCGCTCTCTGTAATCAGTCTGATAAGCCATCCAAGCAAAGTTATGCTACGCATTGCCTTGAACAGACTGAAACCACAAGCAGAAGAAATCCTATCAGAAGAACAGGCAGGATTCAGACCAGGTCGAAGCACTGTCGAGCAGATCTTCAACATCAGAATGCTCATAGAGAAGCATCTCCAACATTAGCTACAGCTCTACAACAACTTCATTGACTTCAAGAAGGCCTTCGACCGAGTGTGGCAAGAAGCTCTGTGGCAAGTCATGAGAGACTATAACTTTGACGAGGACCTGATTCAAGTCATCCAGGTGCTGTATGACAGCTCCCACAGTGCAGTCCTCATGGGTGGAGAAATCGGGGAGTTCTTCCGGACTTCAGTTGGAGTTCGACAAGGCTGCCCGCTATCCCCCGTTCTTTTCAACGTGTTCCTGGAGAACATCATGCAGGAGGCCCTCCTTGACTTCAAGACCACAATCACAATAGGAGGAAGGCCAGTCTGCAATCTTCGATTCGCAGACGATATCGATCTCATGGGCCGCAGTGAAGAAGAACTCCAGGATCTCACCACCAGACTGGAAACATCAGCCAATGCCCACGGTATGGAGATCAGCACGGAAAAGAGCAAGATCCTAGTGAACAGTACTACACCAACCACTCCCACCAGCATCAAGATGAGTGGCGAGACACTAGAGGAGGTAGAAACTTTCAAGTACCTTGGAGCAGTCATCACCAAAGAAGGTACGAGCATACAAGAGGTGAAGATCAGACTTGCTGTGGCACTCTCCTCCATGACTAAGCTGGCGAAAGTGTGGAGAAACCATAACATCAGAACCCACACTAAGGTCAGACTCTACAAGGCACTCGTCACATCTATTGCCTTGTACAGCTGTGAAGTATGGACACTTACTGCCGATCTAGAACGTCGAATTCAAGCCTTTGAGATGAAGTGCCTCAGGCGGATCCTGAACATCACCTACAGAGACCGTAAAACCAATGACTACGTCTGGCAGCAGATCGAGGCACTGGCTGGCACACAAGAACCATTGCTAGATACAGTCAAACGGAGGAAACTGAAATGGTTTGGCCACACAACAAGGCATAACAGCCTGTCAAAGACAGTCCTGCAGGGAATGGTGGAAGGAGCAAAGAGGCAGGGACGACCACGCAAAAGCTGGATATCCAACATCAAGGAGTGGACCAGCCTCACTGTACCAAACCTCCTGAAAGCAGCCCAGGACAGAACCATTTGGCGGTCCACTTGCAGCGTCCGTGCGGGTACCCCAACGGTCGTCCCGACCAAGGGATGAGTGAGAGTGAGTGAGAACTTTTTTGAATTTTTTTTGCTGCCTCATCTTCTGTGACGTCCTCCGTCCTGCTGTTCCCACGCCGCTCATTCCAATCTCCCCGCCACAGCCATACCCAGATTCGTTATGTCTCATCCTGAATGTCGGAAGTCCACAGGGAGCCCATCACTATCAGGCCGCCGTGGGGCCACCAGCCAGAGGGGCCCTGCTGCTGGGTCACTGTGGTGGTGTTCAGTGGTGCCTGTTCAGATATAGCGCTGAATCTTGTAAAACACTAAAAAACAGAAGTCATTTCGTCTTTTACCAACAACTCGATAGCGGCTTCATATAATTTTCTACAAACAGGGAGGGCCTACTCAACCTCGCCTCCTATCAGAGCAGAGGATTTGCTAGCTTGGTTGTCTCACGCGTTGCTTTTCCCTATCAGCTAGACACATCCCAGGCAAACCCAACATCCTTGCTGATGCTTGAAGCAGATGAGGATCCATCCTATCTACAGAATGGTCTGCCAAGGAACAAGGCCTGACAGCAGTGTGGGAAACTTGGTTCAAAGCCAGGATTGTACAGCTGTTTGTCATCAGACTCAACGAGAAGCTCCAGGGGTATTTATTTATTTATTTATTTATTTATGTATTCTTTTATATTTATTTATTCTATTATCGAGGATAATGGAACAAGCACTCATGTGCTGTTTTTACATCCAGTACCCGTGTGTATGCGTGGTTTTGTAAATTTTGTCATCTGTTTCCACCCGCACACAATGGCCTACAGAACATGCAGAACATTTTGCGCACACGTTAAATCCTGTTCCGCTTTTCGAAAGAGTAGGCCATTGTGTGCCGGTGGGAACAGATGACAAAATTGACAAAACCGCATACACACGGGGACTGGATGTAAATAAAATAATATAAAAAAAAGCACCTAAGTAAAAAAGAATTTAAAAAAACATGTCATCTGAGCGCTTTGATTTCTTGCTTTGCAAGATTCAGCGCTATATGAATTCCATACATTATTATTATTATTATTATTATTATCATTATTATTATTATTATCATCATTATTATTATTATTATTATTATTATTATTATCATTACATCCCTGCCTGCACCCCCCAGCTTTCTCTCAGACGCACGGAACAGACGTGCCACAGCGGGAACAGCCCAGTCACTACTTGGTGCCTCAGAGCAGGCACAGTCTTTGGCAAGAGGCCCAAGCTTGAGGAAGAGCACAGGATCATGATGTGATTGTAAATGGGGGAAAGGTGTCTTCACTGTGCCAACAAAAGAGCATCATCCCATCAACCCCCTCCATCATTTGATTTAGTCAACTTCCATGCCCATCTGTCCTTATTTATTTTTATTTATTTTAATTTTCTTCTTTTATATGGAGGATAATGGAATAAGCACTTATGTGCTTTTTTACATCCAGTCCCCGTGTGTATGCGGATTTGTGAATTCTGTCATCTCTTCCCACCGGCACACAATGGCCTACTCTTACGAAAAGCGGAACAGGTTTTAACGTGTGCGCAAGATGTTCTGCGTGTGTTCGCACACGGGACCTCGGTTTATAGTCTCATCCGAAGGACTTTTGGGGAGAGTGGAGTCGGCACTGATGTTAACTCCAGAGCAAAACATCCCCTTGAACGGGAATCGAAACTCGGTCGTCAGATTGCGAGCGCAATGTTCTGACCACTAGGCTGTCCCGTCCCTCATTCGGTCTTGCTGCCAGCCACTACTACCCTAGGATACTGCGCTGCTGTCTAGACAACCTCAATACCGATTGGAGGGCTGGACATGTCGGACAAATTCACCCTCAGAGAAGTTGTTTGTGGCTTAACTAATCAGGAGGCTCGCTCACCCAACTGCGCGTCTAGATGAAACCTATCTCAAGTCCTGAACTCGCTCACTATGGCTGATGCGAGTTTTCCAATCGTCACCTTCAAAGCAGTTGCCCATCTTGCCCTAGCGGCCTGTTCCAGGAGCAAGGTCCAGGCCTTCAGCAGTCTTCCATACCAGGTGATGCTGCTGCCTTTTTTCAAGATGAGTCACCACCGTCACCGATCACTCAGATTCCGAATCCTTTGGGACGCCTTCGAAGCTTTGTCAACCACCTTTCTCCAGTCCTCGCGTCTCTCAGCCGCCCTCAGGGTGTCTCTCAGCTCCATGTCTGTCCTCTCTCGAATGTTGTCCTCCCATCTCTTCCTGTGTCTGCCTCTTCTTCTTCCTCCCCTCACTGAGCCGTATAGGATTGTTTAAGCAAGACCAGAGGAGCGTGTGACATGACCAAACCACTTCAGTTTTTGTTGTCTGACGAGTGTTTGAAGGTCAGTATAGGGCCCGATTTCATTGCGGATGCGTCTCTTGACTTCTTCATTCGTTATGTTGTCTTTGTACGAGATGCCTAAGAGTCTTCGGAAGCACCTCAATTCTACAGCTCTTATTCTTCTCTCTATGTCCGCTGTGAGGGTCCATGATTCACATGCATATAAGAAGATTGACATGACCAGAGAGCGCATCAGTCTGATTTTGGAACTGATGGCTGTTTTTCTGTTGCTCCAGATGGATTTGAGTTTGGTCATTGCGGCTGCGGTCTGGGCAAGTCTTGATAGTATTTCTGGTTTTGATCCCTCGTCATGTTATAGATCCCAAATATTTGAATCTGTGAACATTTTAAAGTTTCTGGTCTTGATTTTGATTTCTGATGTGAAGTTTCTGTTTGTCATCACTTTTGTTTTTTCCCCGCTGATTTCCATACCAAATTTTGATGATTTTTCTTCTATTCGGTTCACTAAGTCTGTTAGTTCTTGCTCGTGACCAGCTAATCCGTCAATAACATCAGCGAAGCGCATGTTAATGATTGTTCGCCTTCCAATACTCACTGTTCCTTCATGTTCTTCTAGTGCTTCTTCCATGATTCTCTCAAGAAATAGATTGAAGAGAGTAGGGGAGAGCAGGCAGCCCTGGCGCACACCGACCGTCGTCTGAAACCAATCACCTATGTTGTTGTTGTGAAACACTGCACTTGTTGCATTCTCATAGAGGCTCTGTAGGACTTTGATTAGGTTGGCATTGATGTTATAGAGGTTCATAGTTGCCCACAGTGCAGCGTGCCAAACTCTGTCAAATGCTTTCTTAAAATCGATAAAGATATTGTAGAGGTCCTGTTGATGCTGGAGATATTTTTCCATTATGAGTCATATGTTGAAGATCTGCTCTGTTGCACTGCGTCCAGGTCTGAAACCAGCGTGTTCTTCTGCGATGATTCTTTCAGCCTGTTCAGTAAGATCTTCAACATCACTTTGCTTGGGTGACTGATGATACTAATGGTGGGGTAATTCTGGCATTGTTGGTGGTTGCCTTTTTTTTAGGAAGTGTTATTATAAGGGATTGTGTCCACGCTTTTTGCCATACTCCAGTCTGCCAGATCTTGTTGCAGATTCGATGGAGTACGTCTATACATGGATCACCTTCTGCTTGCACCATTTCAGCTGGGACATTATCAACACCTGCAGATTTTCCGTGTTTTAGAGATGAGACTGCTTTTACAACTTCCTCTCTCAGTAAACTACATGAGGCTGTTTCAGATGATGGTGGGACATTCAGCACTTCAGAATCTCCAGTTGCTCTATGCGAGTATAACTCCTCACAATATTCCGTCCATCTGTTCATTACGCCTTCCTCTTTTGTCCAGCACTTTCCCGCTTTATCTTGTATGGTGGAGGTTCTTGATGATTTTGTTGCAGTTAGGTCTTTTACTAGTTGATAGGCCTTCTTACTGTCATATCTTTCCATGCTGGTTTCTATCTCCTCACATTTCTCCTCTATCCACTTTTCCATAGCATCTTTCATTCCTTTCTTCACCTTTTGGTTGCTTCTTTATACTTTCTAGCCCCTTCTGCACTCTGCTTCTAACTCTTCAGTTCTCTGCGCTTATCACAAAGCTCTAGGACTTCCTTGGAAACCCATGGTTTCTTTATTATCCTCTTTCTTCCAAGGAGCTCTTTTCCTGCTTCATTGAAGGAGTCACTGAATGTGTCGATCATACTTTCCATTTCGATGTCTTCTTCCAGTGCCAAGAGGGGTGCAAATTTCCCTCCAATGTTTGCTTGGAATGATTCTAATATGTTTGGATCCTTCAGCTTATCTAGATGGAACTTCTTTCGGAAGCTTCCCTGTTTTCTGTTCTTCTTTAAGCATACTGCGAATGTCATCATTACTAGCTCATGGTCTCTGCCGATGTCTGCACCTGGAAAGCTTCTGGTTTTGGCAATGTTTACGCTTGTCTGGAAACGGCGTTGTACCAAGATATAATCTATCTGGTTGTGGTATTCTCCCCTGGGCTGTGCCATGTCCATCTCCTAGACGCTTTGTGTGCTCCAAGGTGTTTGCGAGTTTAAGATCATTGCACCTGGATAATTCGAATAGTCTTAAACCTCTGGGGTATAGGGGGCTCTGGAGACAGATAACACCTTTGTTAGCTTGGCTGCTGCTTCTTAATAGAAGGACGGGCGCACTGGTCCTCCTCCACCCTCCAACTCTCACATGCTGGCTCCAAGCGCCATACCCTGGGACCTCGCCTCAGCAGGCGTGCCAAACCACGTGAGGGGGTAATGTTAACACTGCATCACTGGGCGTAACTTCAAGAAGAAGACTAACGGCCAAGGCGGACAAGTTCCAAGATGAACTTAACGGCTATGTGTTCGAGACCAGGGCGAGCCACCAAGTAGGAGGAATTCGGCTGTGGTCTGGCATGGAGAGGGATGGGCTCCGCCATGCGACATTGCCCAAGACACGCCAATGAAAATGTCAACTACAAGAAGAATCATACTAGAGCAAAACACGCCAATGAAAATGTCCACTACAAGAAGAATCATACCGGATTGGTCGTCGCCCGGATTCAGGACCGCCTCTTCCGCTGGCAGGAGTCGCCAGGGCGGGAGTGGAAACTATGCTGCTGGCGATCCAACTTAGACCATTCGAGCCAGAAACAATATCGTCATTGGCACATGGAATGTTAGAACCTTGAGAGAGGCAGGAAAACTGGAAGAGCTGGAACATGGAGTGAGGAGATATGGGTGGAACATCCTTGGCATATGCGAATGAGATGGAAAAACTTTGGGGAAATAACAACGCAGGAAGGTCATAAACTTTACTATAGTGGCAGAGAAGACCGGCATGAACATGGAGTGGGAATCCTCGTACACAAAGAAACTGCAGATGCCGTCATGGGATGCCGTCCCATCTCAAGCCGACTCATGTCAATACGACTCAAAGCATCTCCCTTCAACATTACAATCATACAGGCATATGCTCCAACAACAGACCATGATGGTGAAGAAGTTGAAGAATTCTACAGCCAACTTCAGGAAGTTATTGATGATACACCAAAGAAAGACATCTTGATAGTTCAAGGAGACTGGAATGCGAAGGTAGGGGAAGGTGCGTATGAAGACTGGAAAGGCACTTGCGGGCGATATTGTAACAACAGCACCCTCTTATACCTTATCTCTTAATACAATTCCAATATAGACTATAACTATACATTCAATAATTTTTACACAACACACACACGCACACACAAACACACACACACACACACACACACACACACACACACACATACACACACACACCTACACATTCAAACGACCTCAGAAAAAGAATACAGAGTTGCTGAGAGGAACACCTTACAACAGCGCCCCTAGAGTATAGAAAACGATGGGAAGACAACATCAGAGAGTGGACTGACTGGCCTTGAGTGGAACGACTTGCCACGGAAACCAGAGGACCGCTGGGAGTGGAGGAAGCTGGTTGCAAAATCTTCATTACTGCCTCCATGGTGCACAGGGACTCTTGATAGGTGAGGGTGTAGGTGAAAATGAAACTGTGACAATAATTTAATTCTGCGATGTTGTAAAGAGGTCTTCCTCTCAACCCCTGGTTTCTCTGATGAAGTTCCACAGTTCTTTATGCGTCACAGGGAGGAGATGTGAAAAGCTGTTCCTGTAGCATGACATCACATCCTGTAGCATGACATCACATCCTGTAGCATGACATCACATCCTGTAGCATTTTAAAATTTTATTCTTTTATATCGAGGATAATGGAATACGCATTTATGTGCTTTTTTACATCCAGTCCCCGTGTGTATGCCGATTTGTGAATTCTGTCATCTGCTCCTACGGCACACAATGGCCTACTCTTACGAAAAGCGGAACAGGATTTAACGTGTGCGCAAGATGTTCTGCGTGCGTTCGCACACGGGACCTCGGTTTATAGTCTCATCCGAAGGACTTTGAGGGAGAGTGGAGTCTTCACTGATGTTAACTCCAGAGGAAAATATCCCCTTAAACGGGAATCGAACCCGGGTCGTCAGATTGCGAGCGCAATGTTCTAACCACTAGGCTATCCCGTCCCCCGTAGCATAACATCACATCATGTCGCATGACACAGCATGACATCACATCCTGTCGCATGACATCACATCCTGTCGCATGACATCATGACATCACATCCTGTCGCATCACATTCCAATTGTATGGACTTTTCTCCTGCCTTCTCTTTTCTTCTCTTCTCTTCTCTTCTATTGCCTTCTCTTTTCTTCTCTTCTCTTCTCTTCTATTGCCTTCTCTTTTCTTCTCTTCTCTTCTCTTCTATTGCCTTCTCTTTTCTTCTCTTCTCTTCTATTGCCTTCTCTTTTCTTCTTTTCTGTACTCTTTCCTCTTATCTTATCTTCTCTTGCCATCTCTTCTCTTCTCTTCTCTCCTCTCCTCTTCTCTTCTCTTTCTCTTTCTCTTCTCTTGCCTTCTCTTGCCTTCTCTTCTCTTCTCTCCCTTTCTCTCTTCTTTCCTCCTGTCTCCTCTTCTCTTCTCCTCCTCTTCTCTTCTCTTCTCTTCTCTCCTCTCTCTCTCTTCTTGCTCCTCTCCTTCTTCTCTTCTCTTCTCTTCTCTCCTCTCCTCTCCTCTTCTCTTCTCTTCTCTTCTCCTGTCTTCTCTTCTCTTCTTCTCCTCTCCTCTTCTCTTCTCTTCTCTTCTCTCCTCTCCTCTCCTCTTCTCTTCTCTTCTCTTCTCTGTCTTCTCTCTCTCTCTCTCTCCTCTTCTTCTCTTCTCTTCTCTTCTCTTCTCTTTTCTCTCCTCTTCTCTTCTCTTCCCATCTTGCCTCCTCTCTCCTCTCCTCCCTCTGTCTCCCTCTTCTCTCTCTTCTCTCCTTCTCCCCTCTTCATTTTCTCCCAATGCTTCAAATCCAAGACTCACGGCAAACAGCTGAGGCAGGATAGCCTGCTGGTTAGAGCACAGCGCTCGTGATCTGCGACGCGTTCGAAATCCGGCCGTTCAAGAAGATATTGCCCTGGAGTTGCACGTCGGTGGATCCATTCTCCAAAAAGCTTTAGGGATGAGATAAAACAGGTCCGTGTGCGAGCACACCAAGAAAATTGACAAAAGAATGTAAACCTGTTCCGCTTTTCGGAAGAGTAGGCCCTTGTGTACGTGCGGGTGGGAAGGGATGACAAATTTGACAAAAAATTGCATACACACGGGTACTGGATGTAAAAAAGGGTTCGTGATTTGCTTATTCCTTCACCTCGAAATAAAAGGAAAAAATAGACAAAAAGAAATTGGTAAAGCTGGTATGAATGACTGAGTGAGTTGCCCACCCGAGGTGGCAACCTCCACAACGTCCCTCCAACGACTGTCCCCCGCGAACCTCCAACCCCAAAGGCTTTGACACAAACTCACCACAGGCACTGAAGTGTATGGGCAAACCGAATCTGAGGTCACCATTAGACCAGAGCACCTGGGACCATTGAATCAGAGGCAATTTTTTAAAATTGCATGGTGATCAATTACAATGAGGATGACATAATTATGCTGCTGTGGAAGTGCATATGCTTTGAGACTACTTGACAGGGTTGTACTCTACACTTACTATCATAATATATCCCGGCGTCAACCGGGCCTGAGAGATACAGACACCTGCAGTGTTGGTCAGGTAATTTGAGCAACACTCTCAAACTCGAATCCGTTAAGGGGATGAAGCTCGACTGTGTGGTCTCAGTCTTCCCACTGAGCCCACAGCACACTCACTCTGTGTAGGAGCCGGCCGGAGTCCGAAAAATCCCTATGACTCTTATGGGAATCGAACCCGCGACCTTCCAGTCCGTAACCCAAGGCACTAACCACTGCGCCATGGCGGCTGGTGAGATGATACCATTCCTGTCCACAGGTTGAATACTATGTTTGCCAATCCTCTCTCACACTCCCCCATGAAAAATAAAGGCGCCCTGTCAGTTTAAACAGCATACCCACCTTCAGGGAATTCTGTGTTATCATTTCCCTCTTTTCTATCCCTCTCTTTGTTTCTGTCTTGATCCTTTTGTTTTTCTTATCACACCCCACCCCCTTTCTTGGCTATTTTCTGCCTTCTTGGTTCATTTTCCATACTGTTTACTTTCCTGCCTTATTTTCCAGAGAGATTTAAAAGATAACAATTCTCACTCACGGAGAAGTCGGATGCGCTGGGTCTGACTTGTCAAGCGCTTAACGGCAGCGCAACGCATTTTCGCTCATATGACAGACAAAGATCATTGCTGTCTGAGCGTTCGACTGCGAAGAAGAAGAAGAAGAAGAAGAAGAAGAAGAAGAAGAAGAAGAAGAAGAAGAAGAGAAGAAGAAGAAGAAGAAGAACAACAACAACAACAACAACAACAACAACAACAACAACAAATCTCGCACACAGGACCTGTCTCGATCAATTTGTCGCTCTTTTTTTCGACTGACTATTTTTTTGATATTCTTGATCTTCAGGTCAATAAAGAACAATGAAAAATGGACAGTGGATCGCCTGTCTACGGGTAGCTCACCTGCCTAAAAAGCAAAAAGTCCGGGTCTGAAGTGTGCGCTGGTTCAATCCCCGTTTGGGCCCGAAACTTTTCCTCCACCCATTAGACCTTGAGTGGTGGTCTGGGTGCTAGTCCTTCGGATGAGACGACAAACCCGAGGTTTCTCTGTACTAGATAACATTATTTAGCGCACGTAAAAGAACCCACAGCAACGAGAGAGTTGTCCCTGGTAAAAAAAAAAATCTGTAGAAAAAAAGCCACTCTGATAGGGGAAACAACTACAGTTACAGCCAGAAAAGAAAATGATGGGTGGCGCTGCTCTTGTGGCGACTCGCTCTCCTCTCCCAAAGGGAGACCAGCTCAGTTTTCAGGCAGAGAAATCTGCCGTGACTTAGGGTTGGTATAAAACAAAAAAATGAAGAAAAAAAAGAGGGACAAAAAGACTAATGAAGTCATCCATGGGTTTTTGTGTTTTTTTTATTCTTTTTATTTCTTTTTTTTTGTTGTTGCTGTTTTTTAAAAAGTCAACTTGTCTTTGTTTGGAGTTCAAAGCCGTTCACAGCTACCGCTCTGTTTTTAGTCGATAACAGTCGTTGGTTTTTTTTGTGTTGGTTTTTGTTTTTGTTGTGTTGTGTGGGGGGGGGGGGGGGGAGGGGGTATCTGATAATGGGCGTGGTAGCGGCAGGAATGATGTGACAGCAGATTCACAGATGAATAAGAGAGAGAAAGAGGAGAGAGTGAGAGAGGGGAGAGAGAGAGAGAGAGAGGGGAAGATGGGAGAGAGAGAGAGAGAGAGAGAGAGAAGAAAAGAATGAGGGAGGTGATTTTCGTGCGTGCGTACGTGCGGTTTTGACAGTGAGTGCGTGAGTGAATGAGTGTGTGTGTGTTTGTAAGTGCGCGCGCGCGCGCGCGAGTGTCTGTGTTTATGTGTGTGTGTAAGTGCGCGCAAACGCGAGCGCTGTGTGTGTGTGCGTGCGCGCGCGCGCGCGCGTGTGTGGGGTGTGTGTGTGTGTTTTTGTGTGGTGTGTGTGTGTGTGTTGTGTGTGTGTGTGTGTGTGTGGTGTTGTGTGAGAGAGAGAGAGAGGAGAGAGAAAGAAAGAAGAGAGAGGGAGAGATAGATAGAGAGAGAGAGAAAGAAAGAGAGAGAGGGGAGTGATAGAGAGAGAGAGAGAGGGGAGAGTGGTGTGTGTGTGTGTGTGGTGTGTGTGTGTGTGTTGTGTGTGTGTGTGTGTGTGTGTTGTGTTGTGTGTGTGTGTGCGTGTGTGTGTGTGTGCAAGAGCATGCAAGCGTGGGATGTGATAAATGAGCGTCGTAATTGAGCGTTTGCGTGTGTAGGTGTTCCGTGCGTGTGAGCGCGCGCGCGCACATGTGTGTTTGTGCGTGCGTGTGTACGCGCGCGCATGTGTGTGTTTGTTTGTTTGTTTGTTGTGCGTGCGTGTGTGTGTGTCCTTCTCTCTCTATCTCTCTGTCTCTGTATCTCTCTCTCTCTCCCTCTATCTGTCTCTCCGCCCCCCCCCCCCCTCTCTCTCTCTCTCTCTCTTCTCTCTCTCTCTCTCTCTTTCTCTCCCTCTCTCTGTATCTCTCTCAGATGAAAGCGCAACCTGACAATGTGTTCAATAACTATCCCTAAAAGCAAACAGATACCTACGGTACGACCTATCATTATTATCATCAAAGTCATCGACCTCGGATAGAGTTGACGGGAGTGCTTGGCACTTTTTGACAGGACTGTCAGCTCACACAATCAATTCCTTTGTGTGTACACGAGAATGCTGTTTGCTTCAACACCCCACACCATCCCAACCCCCTACCTCCCACCTCACCCCTAAAAAAAAAAGGAGGAAATATCCCACTAGACCAAACAGTACTAAAACAAAAACAACAGCGAGAAAATCAAAATCGAACAAAGCGAAAAAAATCGCATATTATTTTTTTTTAAATCCCTCCTCCTCCCTCCCGCCCCCCTACCCATCCCCCAAGACTAAACCCTAAACAAATAGGTTCATTAACAAAAAAAGTTACTTGACTTTTTATTGACGTTGTCAATTTTTTCAAACAAGGTTGGGTTTGTTTGTTTTGTTTTTTTTGTTTTTATTAAGTGTGTTTCGCAATTGGTTTTTTACTTGGTTTGTTTGTTTGGTTTCTTCAATTTTCTTTGAGTGTTTTTGTTCGCTCTCTCTCTCTCTCTCTCTCTCTCTCTCTCTCTCTCTCTCTCTCTCTCTCTCTCTCTCTCTCTCTTCTCTCTCTCTCTCTCTCTCTCTCGCGCGCGCGCTGCTTTGTTTCGGAGATATTGTAATTTTTTTAAATGCTGCAGACTAAAAAAAGAATAAAACAAAGGTAAGAAAACAAATATGAATCTACTGTTATTGACGATTTTGGAGTGTTTGAGTTTTACTCTGTGTGTGTGTGTGTGTGTGTGTGTGTGTGTGTGTGTGTGTGTGTGTGTGTGTGTGTGTGTGTGTGTGTGTGTGTGTGTGTGTGTGTGTGTGCCTGTGTGTGCGTATTTTAAAAATATTATTCTTTTAATTTCGAGAATAATGGAATAAGCGCTCATGTGCTTTTTAATATCCTGTCCCCGTGTGTGTGTGTGTGTGTGTGTGTGTGTGTGTGTGTGTGTGTGTGTGTGTGTGTGTGTGTGTGTGTGTGTGTGTGTGTGTGTTGTGTATGTGTGTGTGTGTGTGTGCACGCGCGTGTAAGTGTGTATGTGCGCATGTGTATGCGTGTGTTTGTGTGTGTGTGATTATCAGTGTGTGTTAGTGTGTGTGTTAGTGTGTGTTGGAGTGTGTGTGTTAGTGTAAGTGTAAATTTGTATGTATGTGTGTGTGTGCGCGCGTGTTCGCGCGCACGCGTGATTGCATATTCAAGAGGAACAAGGACAGAGCAGGCGTGTGAACAATGTTACTTATCATACGCGTGTGTGTCTGCTTTTGTTTTATCTTTGAATCTCTGAAGTCTGTGTGTCTGTCTGTTTGTATGCCTGTCTATATATTTGTTTCTCTCTCTGTCTCTGTCTCTCTCTCTCTCTCTCTCTCTCTCTCTCTCTCTCCCTCCCTCCCTCCCTCCACCCCCTCTCTTCACTCTCATTTTCTCCTTCTCTCTCTCTTTCTCCCCCCTCCTTCTATCTCTCCCTCCCTCCCTCCCTCACCCTCTCTCTCTCTCCACCCTTTCTCTTCCCCCCTCTCTTCTCTCTCCTTTCTCCTCTTCTCTCTCTCTCTCTCTCTCTCTCTCTCTCTCTCTCTCTCTCTCTCTCTATTTCTCTCTCTCTCTCCCCTCCTCCCCTCCCCCTTCCTTCTTTCCTTCCTCCCCCCCTCCCTCCCTCTCTTTCCCCAGCTTTCCAATTCTTAAAAACAGTATTTAAAACGTCTTTGAGTTCAACCCTCAAACATCATCTTCAATCCGTCAAGCGATCAAAGCAAAACGCGATAAACGTGTACCAACCAACCACAACCAACTAACCAACCAACCAACTAAACAACCAACCAACCAACCAACTGAACAACCAACCAACCATGCTGGTTAACTTCACCCAAGCGAACCTCTCCGACTTAAGCAGTGTCGAGTCCGTGAGTCACACGAGCACTTTCGAGTCCGTCTCTGAGCAGAGTGAGGTCAGGGGTCAGACTGGACCTTGGGACGACTCTGACCCTTTTTTCAGCGCCGAGATGCGGGACAGGATCAAGACCATCTTCAAATGCTACGTCCACCTAGGACTGATGTACATAGGCATGCCCGGCAATATCGTCTGCTGTCTGGTCTTTTGGAAGGTGAAGACGTTGGGTGGTTTTTTTGTTTTTTGTTTTTTTTAACTTTTTGAAAGTTTTATCATGGACGGATGATGTGCGTTCCAGACACAAGTTGAAATATGTAGCACGTCACCAAAACATTAAAAAGGAAAAGGAAAAAATTACAAAACAACAACAAAAAACAGCAACAACAACCCCCCAAGACAAATGAAACCTAAAAGCATAATCAGTTGCGAATCTCCTAGAAAGCGATTATCAGACTGCTTCATAAAACACAATGTGACGAAGACAAATTAAGGATGTTTTCAAACTTGTCCAGTATTTCTTTTCTCAAGACTCCCCAAGTCCTGTAAGCTGCCCAAACCTAACTGATGGCAAATTCAGCAGTCTGCTCTTACTTAGGGGTAACTTGCTGTAGCTGTAGTATCAAGCGCTTTGATTTGTCTCTGCAAGATATAGCGCTATATGAATTCCATTTATTATTATTATTATTAAGACTTGCAGCAGCAGCAGCAGTAGTAGTAGTAGTAGTGGTAGTAGTAGTAGTAGTAGTAGTAGTAGTAGTAGTAGTAGTAGTAGTAGTAGTAGTAGTAGTAGTAGTAGTAGTAGTGTATGCGTGTGCGCGCGTGTGTGTATACATTTGAATTTGTAAAAACTATTAATTGTAACTTGTTGCATGTGTGAGAGTAGGATGAAAGCAAGATATAGCATTAGAAAAATTTTATATACTATCATTATTATTATAAGTAGTAGTAGTAGTAGTAGTAGTAGTAGTAGTAGTAGTAGTAGTAGTAGTAGTAGTAGTAGTAGTAGTAGTAGTAGTAGTAGTAGCAGCAGCAGTAGTAGTAGTAATAGTAGTAGTAATAATAGTGTGTGCGTGTGTGTGTATACATTTGAATTTGTAAAAACTATTAATTGTAACTTGTTGCATGTGTGAGAGTAAGATGAATGCAAGCGCTTTGATTAGTTTTTGCAAGATATAGCGCTATATAAATTCCATTTATTATTATTATTGTTATTATTGATAGTAGTAGTGCTGCCTCACCTTCTGTGACGTCCCCGTCCTGCTGTTCCCACGCCGCTCATTCCAATCTCCCCGCCACAGCCCTACCCAGATTCGTTATGTCTCATCCCCAGCGTCGGAAGTCCACAGGGAGCCCATCACTATCAGGCCGCCGTCGGGCTACCAGCCAGAGGGGCCCTGCACTGCTGCTGGGTCACTTTGGTGGTGTTCAGTGGTGCCTGTTCTGAGCTGACATACGCAGGACACCACCTACTAAGCCCCAGTAGTAGTAATAGTGGTGGTAGGGGTAATAGCAGCAGCAGAAGTAGTAGTAGTAGTAGTAGTAGTAGTAGTAGTAGTAGTAGTAGTAATTGTAGTAGTAGTAGTAATTGTAGTAGTAGTAGTAGTAGTAATTGTAGTAGTAGTAATTGTAGTAGTAGTAGTAGTAATTGTAGTAGTAGTAATTGTAGTAGTAGTAGTAATTGTAGTAGTAGTAATTGTAGTAGTAGTAGTAGTAGTAGTAGTAATTGTAGTAGTAGTAATTGTAGTAGTAGTAGTAGTAGTGGTAGTAGTAGTAGTAGTAGTAGTAGTAGTAGTAGTAGTAGTAGTAGTAGTAGTAGTAGCAGCAGTAGCAGCAGTAGCAGCACCAACAGTAGAGTAGAACAAAACAGATCAGAACAGAGCAGAACAGAGCAGAACATAGCAGAACTGAGCAGAACAGAGCAGAACAGAGCAGAACAGAGCAGAACTGAGCAGAAGTGAGCAGAGCAGAACAGAGCAGAACAAAGCAGAGCAGAACAGAGCAGTACAAGAACAGAACATTAAACCAAGGAAACCCTTTTTTATTTTACATCAATTTCTCGCATTTGCTATGAAGAAAAAAAAAGCCATGTGAAACTGTGTTAGCCTACATGCTCAAATATACTCCCAGATGGACATCATAAAACAGGCGTGTCCATCCAGGGGTGGGGGTGTTGATGACTTCTGACCGCCCACTCACCTGGAAAGATAAACGATAAAGGGTGTCCCATACCCTATAAGGTCGTAGGGGAGCGAGGAGTCAGAGACTTCAGCTTCTCTAGGGGCCAGCATATTACAATAGTATAAATAATAGTGTAAATATTAACTGAGGCGCCCATTTCCTCTCCCCAACCGCTTTACCTTCCCTGACCTTTAAGAGGGCAGGTACCCATTTACAGCTGGGTGAACTGGGGGAACTGTACTGAAGCCAAGGTGCGCAAACGGTCACCCATCCAAGTGGTAACCACGCTCGATGCTGCTTAACCTTGGCTGGGGAAAAGCGAGTGCTCTGACCACTGAGCTATCCCGTCCCCGCTTTGAGAGAGACCAACAAAAACTGAACAGCCAAGGATTTGTCAGGGAGGGTGTGTGCTTCAATGTGAACAAGCCATAATGTCAAACTGTGGTGATGCGGCCAATGCTCTGTGCGTGCTATCGTGGACTGCTCTTTGGTTCATTGAGCTCCCTTCGTTTGTTCCAAGAGGTTTTTGTTGTGGTGTTTTTTTTGTAAGTTAACACTGGTTCATATCCACGCTACCACAAACACTTTGCCAGCACAGTTTATACATTCTGAATTACATGTGTGCTGAACTGATATTTTTAGACATAGACTTACTCATCTTCGGGTGATTTTTTTGATTACAAATATCTCTTTAATAAAACGTTACACACACACACTGTCTAGTATCATTTTTTAGAGGATAGAACACACACACACAACACAACACAACACACACAACACGCACACACACACACACAACACAACACACACACACACACACTAAAAAAAAAGTACACAAACTTTCCGAATCACAAATGCATGTCAATGCTTCTAGAAAATTAATATGACCGGGTCTGATCCAATGTATGGGTTTGGCACCAAAACAGCCGAAATGGTCTTTTGCCATCGACAAACATGCCCACATAGATATAGCCATAAGTGTCTTCAGATCATTGTTAAAACATACAACACGTTCATTACTAGCTGTTCGTGCGCTGAACTACATCATATTGATCCCATTGTTTGCCTGTTAGTCTCTTAGACTCTCTTACTGCCTGTCGTGGGACAGATGATATATGTTCGACTGTAAGACCTTCGAAGACTTAGCAGTAACTCTATTAGTCTCTAAACTCTCAAAGTGCCTGTCGTGGGACAGATGATATATGTTCGACTCAAAGACCTTCCAAGACTTAGCAGTAACTCTGTTAGTCTCTAAACTCTCAAAGTGCCTGTCGTGGGACAGATGATATATTTCGACTCAAAGACCTTCGAAGACTTAGCGGTAAGGAGAGTCTGGATCTGTTTGTGTCGAGAAAAGTAGTGGACTCATTCCTCACTTAATTGTTATTCCAGCTGAACACTTCATTGTCGTGCAATGTTCTGGCTTGTTCTATTGGTCTTTTGGCATGTCTGTCCTACCTCTTAGCATCTTCTGGCATCTTTCTAACCTCTCTTAGATCGCAGCGGTCTGGCTTTTTCTTTCGGTCTCAACTCTCTTTCGACTGTTACATCGTTGTTAGCTCTGGCTTGGTCTGTCGGTCCGTGTATCCATGCAGTAGTATTGTAGATTTGACGTGAGGTGGGATTTTTGTGTGCTGTGGTTACTGTTTACTATTCTGTGCATGTTTCTGCTAAGTTTGTTTTGGTTTGTTTTTTATATATAGCAGGGGCTGGACTGATTTCACGTCCTTGTTCTGAACCTTGCTTTCCAGTTTCGTTTTCCACCTTTCACTTGGACCTTGCTTTCTAGTTCCGTTTTCCACCTCTCACTGCCTCGCTTTCCAGTCTCGTTTTGCACATTTCACTGCCTCGCTTTCCAGTCTCGTTTTGCACATTTCACTGCCTTGCTTTCCAGTCTCGTTTTGCACATTTCACTTCCTTGCTTTCCGGTCTCGTTTTGCACCTTTCACTTCCTTGCTTTCCAGTCTCGTTTTCCACCTTTCACTGCCTCGCTTTCCAGTCTCGTTTTGCACATTTCACTGCCTTGCTTTCCAGTCTCGTTTTGCACATTTCACTTCCTTGCTTTCCGGTCTCGTTTTGCACCTTTCACTTCCTTGTTTTCCAGGCTCGTTTTCCACCTTTCACTGCCTTGTTTTCCAGTTTCATTTTCCACCTTTCACTGCCTTGTTTTCCAGTTTCATTTTCCACCTTTCATTACCTCGCTTTCCAGTCTCGTTTTCCACCTTTCACTGCCTCGCTTTCCAGTCTCGTTTTCCACCTTTCACTGCCTCGCTTTCCAGTCTCGTTTTCCACCTGTCACTGCCTGATCACATGCACGCTCTAGGCAGAGCCTCAGCCTGGCCTGGCATCAGGGCAGTAGCACCATTAGGTGGATGTCTGGAACATCACCAAGCTGTCGTGTTGTGCAGCTGTTGTTGATTTTGACCTCTACCTCTTCCTCTGAACTGGTCATAATCTCATATTCATCACTTACAAGTCTTGCCAGCTTTGCTATCAGCTAGAACTGCAAAACCAGATATATATACTGGGTGGATAATAATAATAATAATAATAATAATAATAATAATAATAATAATAATAATAATAATAATAATAATAATAATAATAATAATAATAATAATAATAATAATAATGTATGGAATTTATATAGCACTGAATCTTGTAAAGCAACAAATCAAAGCTCTCGGATGACATGACTTTTTTATTTTTTATTTATTATTTTATATCGAGGATAATGGAATAAGCACTCAGGTGATTTTTTTTACATCCAGTCCCCGTGTTTATGCGGTTTTGTAAATTTTGTCATCTGTTCCCACCGGCACACAATGGCCTACTCTTTCGAAAAGCGGAACAGGATTTAACGTGTGCGCAAGATGTTCTGCGTGCGTTCGAACACGGGGCCTCGGTTTATAGTCTCATCCGAAGGACTTTGACATTCAGTTTGATTTTTTAGTCAAATTGGGAAGAAAGGGCGAAGCTGGGAATCGAACCCAGAACCTCACGGTTTACTTGTTGGCAGACAAACGTCTTGAGCATCCTGCCACCTTCCTTACACGGTTAAGCTACCCGCACAACTATCTTCTGCCATTTTCTTGGGGTTTTGTGTGTGTGGTTTTGTTTTTGTTTGCTTTTTTTTTTTTTTTTGGGGGGGGGTCTTCGTTGTGTTTCTTTCAGGAAGCATCCTACCCCCTTCTAAGGTTATTCTTCGGTTTTCCTGTAGAGACTGTGTGATTGGCTGTAGCAAACGGGAGGGTTTGAGCTGTTTCGGTCTTGTCTGCACAGACAAGTCTGATGAGGACAGTTCTCCAAGGTAAGGTTGAGGGCAGAAGGAAAAAGAGGCAGACCACCAACAGCATCCTACATTGCCAACATCACTGAGGTCAGTGGTCTGGAAGGAGGGCTACAGGAGATGGTAGAACTCAGCAGAGACAGAGAGAGATGGTGAACCCTGGTGGTGGCATTGCGTGGAGCTTCTACTGACGTCAGCGGCGATGGAGACAGTTGAGTTCTGTCCAAGGTGATATCTTGGCTTTGAAATTCATCAGTAATGGGGAAAAAAATTCATTAAACCGGCCGTTGTTTTAGAGAACACAAGAGAAATGTTTTAGCCTACATACTAGCCTACACTTGTTTTTGTAATGGCTTAAGTTACTAAGTATAGAAAGAACTGGGGTGTGCGGGTTTTTTAACATCATTCGATGATGCTATGGACATTTTGAATAGTACAGATACTTCATAGATCATGTTGAGTGATAAAAGTGATGACAGCATCACCTGTTAGTAGACTTTTGTAGTTTAGATCAAAGTTCTGCTTTCATTTTTTAATGTTCTTACTGTTCCCGTGTAATATCATATCACCTTTATAAAATAATGCTAAAGAAAAGATTCCTTGCATTTTTCATTCAAAGACAGCCAGAACCGTCAGGCCCAAGAGATACAAAATCCAAAATATAACATACAAGACAAAATTAGAGGGGATCAAGAGTTGTCTTCTCTCAACAGCCCATGCACTGAGAAAAGCAAGTGATATGCATACCTGCCAGTGCCTGCATGGGCGTCATAGTTAGACACCCAAAAAACAAACCATGCAGACATTTGGATGGTCAAAGAAAAAGCATCGATAAACTGTTTTGTAAACCGAATACCTAGTAATGATGATGGTGGTAGTGGTGGTGATGATGGTGATGCTGCTGCTGCTGCTGCTGCTGCTGCTGCTGCTGCTGCTGCTGCTGCTGCTGCTGCTGCTGCTGCTGCTGATGATGATGATGATGATGATGATGATGATGATGATGACATTTGTTTCAAACCTAAGATTCTCCCCTCTTGTTCCATTTCATTCTTTTTGTCCCTGCCCTCAACCGCCAAACCCCATCACCCTGCCCGAGTGTACAGCCTTTATGTGTGTGCGTGAGTGTGCATGTATGTGCGTGCGAGCGTGTGTGTATACATTTAAATTTGTAAAAATACCTGTTAGTTGTAACTGGCTGTATGTGACTGAGTAGGATGAATGAAAGCGCTTCGATTTGGGATTTTTTGCAAGATAAAGCGCCATATAAATTCCATGGATGATGATGATGATGATGATGATGATGATGATGATGATGATGATGATGTGATAATGATAGATAACGATGATGACGATGATGATGAGATGACAATGATAAAAACGACAACAACAATGATCAACTACTAGCTACAACTAACAACAACAACAAAATAATAATAAAAACAACATACTAATAATAATTAGAAATGATGTATTCGATTATATAATAATGTGATAGAATGCCCTCTATAAAATAATATAATAATAATCAATACATGATAATATTACACAACAACAACAATGACGGTACTGATCAATCAAGGCTTTGGGCAGAGAGATGATGGTTAGTTCGGATTATTTCGAGGATGACACTGGTGATGGTAGGGAGATGCCCGCCCGTCCTTCTTGAAATGATCCGATGACCAGCTCAGAGATAGGCCACTGGTCATCCATCGTCTGACCACAACTCTGCACGTGCACAGCGACACTGGCTGGCATCACCACCAACAGCTGGTGGAGGGGGGGGGGGGGGGGGGGGGGGTTCGTTCCTGCCCACTGTGCACCGTGACTACATTACACAACACTGGCTACTAGTGGTAGCCTGCAAGAATTCGGAAGCTTTTGGGGGTTTTTTGCATTGATTTTGACGACGATGATGATGATGGTTATGACGACAACAGTGACCTCGCCAATGATGACGATGATGATGATGATGTTGATGATGATGACGACAACCAAGTCGACCACGACTATGGATGACGATGACGACGATGACGATGATGATGTTGATGAAGGTGACTATAATGATGATGATGACAACGATGATCGTGATTATGACAATGACGAAGATAAAAATGACGATAATGATGATGCTGATAATGATGACGACGATGATGACGACGACGACGATGATGATGATGATGATGATAACCACGTCGACCAAGAAGACGAAACTGATGACGATTTTTACTTTGAATCCATTTTTGTCCTGACCACAACAAGCTAGAGAGTGTAATAGAGAGCTACTGGAAGGCGGAAACATAATCATAATCATAATCTCGAAAGACACAAGAAAGCTACATTTCATATTGGTTAAAACAATCCAAGATAACTTCGAATAAACATGTCACGAACACACCACACACACACACACACACACACACACACACACACCACACACACACACACACACAATCACACACACATATACAAACACACGAATGTAGGAGTCATCTCATCTCATCTGCTCCCGTAACCCCCTCCAGGGTCGTAGGGGCACTGCAGTGACGGACGTTGCACCAGTTGGCTCCATTTGCGGCGGTTGTGGGCAAGTGCCTGGGTTGTGGAGAAGCTCTTCCCGGTCCATTCAGTGATGTTGTCTGCCCATTTCTTCCTCTGTCTGCCTCGCCTTCTCTTCCTCTGCACTGTTCCTTGCAGTATGGTCTTGGACAGCCCATCTGATCTTGTCACATGCCCATACCATCTGAGCTTCCTTTTCTTGACTGTGGTCAGCAGGTAGTGCTTTAATTGTTGGGTGATGGTTTGTTCTTCGTTAGTAATTAGGTCTGCGTATGAAATGCCAAGGAGTCTTCTGATGCATCTCATCTCTAGAGCCTGGATTCTCCTTTGTAGATCTGCATTCAGTGTCCAGGATTCGCACGCATACAGATATGTAGAGATGACTAGTGCATGCAGTAGCTTGACCTTGGTCCTGAGATGCTTCGGTCTTTCCTGATGGTCTTGAGCTTCGCTATTGCTGCTACTGTTTGTGCAGGTCTTGCAAGGATTTCGGTTTTTGAACCTTCTTCACTAATAATAGATCCAAGGTACATAAAGTGATCTACAACCTCAAGTTCTGTTCCACTGACTGTGATATTGGTAGTGATTGCTGGGCACTGTTTGTCATGAGTTTTGTTTTCTCAACACTGGTCTCCATGCCATATCTGGAGGATGTTTCGTCTAGGTGGTACACTAGGTTGGCTAGTTCCTGTTCATTTCCTGCCAGTCCATCGATGTTACCTGCAAACCTGAGGTTGGTGATTGTCCGCCTCCAATACTGACTGTGCCAGTGTGATCTTCTAAGGCATCAGTCATTATGAACTCAACGAAGACACTGAACAGTGTCAGCGATAGGAGACAGCCTTGACGGACTCCCACTGAGGTATGGAACCATTCTCCAACTATGCCTTGGACAAGCACTGTGCTGGTGGCTTTTGCGTATAGCTCTTTGATGGTCTGGATGATCTTTTGTCCCATGTTGTATTTCTTCATTGTGGCCCATAATGCGTCGTGCCATACACGGTCGAATGCCTTTTTGAAGTCTATGGAGACGTGGTACAGTTTCTGTTAGTGCTGACTGTATTTCTCGCACAGAACTCGCAGGTTGAATATTTGTTCTGTGGTACTTCTATTTGGGCGGAAGCCTGCCTGTTCTTCAGTGATGATGTCTTCTTCCCGTGGCTTTAGTCTGTTCAAGATGACTATTAGCATTACTTTACTGGCATGGCTTATGAGGCTGATCGTTCGATAGTTCGGGCATTGCTGTAGATTGCCTTTCTTGGGGAGCATGATGATGAGTGATTGGGTCCAAGGTGTTGGCCACTCTCCGGTCTGCCAGATCTTGTTGCAAATTCTTTGTGAGTATGTCTCTATCGCTGTTATCCCCCCGTGTTTGATCAGCTCTGCTGGGATGTTGTCAATGCCTGCAGCTTTCCCATTTTTCAGCGATTTGATTGCTGCCTCAACTGCCTTAACTGTACGAATACAATGTTATAAAAACCATGGACATAGAAACTTATTATTTACGCACGCCACGCACGTACACATACACGCACATACGCACATGCCCCCCGCGCGCGAACACACACACACACATACACATATACACACAACCCCCACCCCACCCCTCCCACCCCTCACACACACATACACCAAAGTAGGACTACACTGACCATTGACAAA
>CM054159.1:29359096-29379096 GCA_028751875.1 Rapana venosa
TATGCGGTTTTGTAAAATTCTGTCGTCTGTTCCCACCGGCACACAATGGCCTACTCTTACGAAAATCGGAACAGGATTTAACGTGTGCTCAAGATGTTCTGCGTGCGTTCGGACACGGGGTCTCCGTTTATAGTGTCATCTGGACTTTTGGGGATAGTGGACGTGTGTGAGAGAGAAAGAGAGAGAGAGGAAGAGGGAGGGAGGGAGGGAGAGGGGAAGAGATGGAGAGAGTGAGGGGGGTGAAGAGGGGGGGAGTGAGAGGGAGGAATGGGAGGGGGAGAGAGAGAGAGAGAGAGGGAGAGAGGGAGAGAGAGAGAGAGAGAGAGAGAGAGAGAGAGAGAGAGAGAGAGAGAGAGAGAGAGAGTGAGAGAGAGAGTGAGAGAGAGTGAGTGTGTGTGTAGGTGAGAGAGAGAAAGAGATAGAGAGAGAGAGAGAATGTGTATGAGAGAGTGTGTGCGTGTGTGTTTGTGTGTGTGTGTGTGTGTGTGTGTGTGTGTGTGTGAGGGAGAGGGGGGGAAGACAGAGGGAGAGAGGGGAGGGAAGAGATGGAGAGGAGGGGGAGAGACAGAAAAGAGAGGAGAGAGAGGAGCAGAGACAGAGAGAGAGAGAGTAGAGAGAGAGAGAGATAGAGAGAGAGCAATGACAGAGAGAGAGAGAGAGCGGAGGGGGGGGGGGGTGGAAGGGAGGAAAAGAGAGAGACAAAGAGAGGGGGAGAGAGAGAAAGACATTTTTTATTTCGAGGTTAATGGAATAGAGAAAGAGAACAGAGAGAGAGAGAGAGAGTGAGAGAGAGAGAGAGAGAGAGAGAGAGAGATAGAGACAGACAGAGAGACAGACAGACAGAGACAGACAGACAGACAGACAGAGAAAGAGATGAGATTTATTGATTGACAACCTTTTTATTACCGAGGGTTAATAGATGGCCAAAACTTACATATTCTCTTAACAAATACAGTCAGCATTGAGGTATAAGGACCATAACAATGGTAGTCGGCTTAACTGCAATTTTCACGTAATTCCATCCAGGTCATAGGTCACGACCTGGGTCACTTTGGCGGTGTTCAGTGGTGCCTGTTCTGAGCTAACATACGCAGGACACCACCTGCTAAGCCCCCTACTGACGACAGTATTAGCTTAGTCGTGGAGCCAGACTGAGTGAGTTGCCCACCCGAGGTGGTGACCACCACAACGTCCCTCCAACGACCGTCCCCCGCGAACCTCCAACCCCAAAGGCTTTGACACAAACTCACCACAGACACAGAAGTGTATGGGCAAACCGAATCTGAAGTCACCATGAGACCAGAGCAACTGGGACCACCGAATCAGAAGCATTTTTTTTTTTTTGCATGATGATCAATGACAATGAGAATGACATATTGATGCTGCTGTGGAAGTGCATATGCTTTGAGACTACTTGACAGAGTTGTACTCTACGCTTACTATCATAATATATCCCGGCGTCAACCGGGCCCGAGAGATACAGACACCTGCAGTGTTGGTCAGGTAATTTGAGCAACACTCTTAAAATCGCATCCGTAAAGTGGATGAAGCTCGACTGTGTGGTCCCAGTCTTCCCACTGAGCCCACAGCACACTCACTCTGGGTAGGAGCCGGCCGGAGTCCGAAAAATCCCTATGACTCTTTTGAGATTCGAACCCGCGACCTTCCAGTCCGAAAACCAAGGCGCTAACCACTGCGCCATGACAGCTGGTGTTGATCTGTTTATTTGGAGGTTAAAACGTAAAAAAGGTAAAGGCCTTCCTATAACTTATGCAGGCGATGGGGAGCTAGGCGTCAGAGACCTCAGCTTCTCCAGGGCCAGCATATTGAGGGCGGCGCCCATCTCTTCTCCCTCGCTGTTTTACCTTCCCTGACCCTAAAGAGGGAAGGTACCCATTTACAGCTGGGTGAACTGGCCAATGGCATCAGCACTGACTTAGTTATAGACAGCAAGAAAATACAGACCGTCCATAGCTTTTAAATATCTGGGAGCTATAGTATCGGTTGGAGAATCAAACCCTGAAATTCTCTCCAGGATAGCCCAGACCACAGCTGCAATGACCAAACTGAAAGTCCTCTGGAACGACAAGAACATCGCCATCAGCTTCAAGATCAGATTGATGTGTTTCCTGATCACGTTCATATTTTTGTACCTGTGAAACGTGGACCATAACAGCAGACATTGAAAGAAGAATACGGGCAATGGAGATGAGGTGCTTTCGCAAACTTCTTGGTATCTCATACAGAGATCAAATCACTAATGAGGAAGTGAAGGCCAGAATTAAAAACGCCATTGAACCATATGAAGAGCTTCTGACTTCAGTGAAAGTCCTTCGGATGAGACTATAAACCGAGGCCCCGTGTGCGAACGCACGCAGAACATCTTGCGCACACGTTAAATCCTGTTCCGCTTTTCGTAAGAGTAGGCCATTGTGTGCCGGTGGGAACGGATGACAGAATTTACAAAAATCGCATACACACGAGGACTGGATGTAAAAAAGCACATGAGTACTTATTCCATTATCCTCGATATCAAAGAATGAACTATATAAAATAAAATTAAGATATTTTTTAAAAATTCTTTCTTTCTTTCTTTTCTTTCTGTCTGTCTTTCTGTCTTTACTCACGTCTTATCTCTCTCTCTCTCTCTACGCAGGTCCATGGTGGTTGCCATAGTTCTGTCATACCTCATTTCCTTGTTGGGTTATCTCCCCTGGTTTCTTGGCGACAACGTGCAGTGGAGAGTGGACCCTGCCACCAATCGAAGCATCGCGTACATGGTCTCCGCCAAGCTGTTCCCTACGGGCAAACTCCAAACGTTGATTTACAATTTCATCAGCCTCCTCAGCCAGCCAGTGTACTTCATCATCATCGTCGTGTGCAGCACCCTCACCATCATTCGTCTGCGTCAGATGTCTCGTAAGCGGCTGACCATGACCGGGAAAACCGGTAAAACTGAAAGCGGAACCGACACCAAGATCACCGTGATGCTGCTCTTCATCGGTATCGTGTACGCCATCTTGCTCCTGACCAACATTTGGAGCTACATTGTGCAGTTGTTTGTGCCCGAGTTCTACCTGTACAAAAAATACCACAATTCGTTCGTGGTGGCTTACCAGGTCTTGGTGCTGACCACGTCTTGTCTCAACTCCACCGCTAACTTCTTCGCTTATGTGGCTCTGAGTACCAGATTCCGCGCCACGCTGAGACAGATGTTCACAGGGCTGGGAGGGAACTGTGGAAGGCGGGGGAGAAGCGGTAATGAGTAGAGCGTGTTTGGGAGGGGGCCGCGGTTGTCTTTTTTGGGTGAGGAGACTGGAATGTGGTGGCTTCTCCAGAACCGTCGTTGTCCGAGCTAATGTGTGTATTTGAAAAAAGTACACATTCTTTCCGAAGTTGTGACAGTTTCGTGTTTTTGTTGTATTTTGTTCATATGCGCAGGAACACACACAGGCACGTGAGCTTAGAGGTACTTACACACGTATATGTACACACACACACGCACGCATGCACGCACGCACGTGCATACCTGAACATAATATATATATATATATATATATATATATATATAATATATATATATATATATATATATATATATATATATATATATATGTATGTATGTATATATGTGTTGATTGTGGATTTTGAGTGTGATGTGTGTTTATGTGTGCACATGCACATGCGTGTATGTTTGCGCACGTGTGTATCATATATATATATACACATAAACACACATGCACACTCAAAATCCCACAAACAGACACACAAACAACAGATGCACAGATGCAGGTATGCATGTACATACACACTCACACACGCGCATGCATACAAGTTCATTTGTGTGTGAAAACACTCACACACACACAGGTGCAAGCAGGCGCCCACAAGCAACCACCACCACACAAACACATGCACACACGTTCGTACGCAAGCATGCACGCTCAAGAACACCACTTACACATGCAGAAACATGGGGATTAGAGAACCTGAAGCTGAACACCAAAACATAATGTGATTTTAGTGAGCCACCAAAAGTTTTCCATTCATACTTAAAAAACAACAACAACACCACTTGACTTTCGAAAAAAATGCAACCAGATCACATCGTAATTATGTCAGCTCAGAAAAGATAATTATGGAGTAAGACAACAAAGTCGCATTTAGCCATAACAACTTTTTAGTTTATAGAATGATGTAAACACACACTGTGCACTAAGGGATAACCAAACTGCAGCATACTTGTGCAAACTTATCAGAAAATAGCAAAAGAAAGGTATGTTTCAAACTTTCCCTACATTAATAATAATAATGATAAATGGGACTTATATAGCGCTATATCTTGCAAAGACAAATCAAAGCGCTTGATTTGCAAGCGCATTAAGGGAGAGAACCTCTCTTTCCCAGTACAGGTACACTGTGCAGCACATTTGCATGCTACCGTGACCCAGTAGTGGGTGATACGGAGGGAAGGATTGGCAGATAGTGGGTTACCCTGTAGCGGGTTACCTGTAGGGAAAAGGTTTCTGAAACAAAAGCAGAACAAGGTTGACTGTATGCCGTGTCTAAAGGAGACCAGCAGGAGACCAGCAGACAAGTTGTCAACGAGACAAGACGTGTGTAATGCCTACACCATACTTGTCCCACTGACACTGTGTTTGTGCAGCCAGACTGGGAGGATCAAGAAATAAATGTCTGGACAGATAATCAGAACCCCTGCTGTCGAAAAAATGTCCAGAATCATGTCTCAGTTTCATTGTACACATTAGTTTGACACTGACCTATATAGATTCCAGCAACCGACAGTAATGTTGACTGTGTTTTGTTTGTGTGTGTTCACATGCACAGAAGCACACAGACGGAGATATGCACGCTCACACATGCACGCTCGCACGTACGCTTACGCGTATTATGAACACATACAATCACGCGCAGGTTTGCATGCATATATGCACATATACACAGCTTCACCTTCCCTCACCTTCACCTATCCCTAAGCCCTTTAGACCATGGGGGCACCACTGAAGATGTTGCAACCAGCTTCCTCCATTCCCATGGTCCTCTGCATTCTGTAGCACACACACACACACACACACACACGCACGCAGGCATACTCGGAAGCCCACAAACAGAACCACAAACACAGATGCACGGACACGGGTATGGATGTGCTCAGTCAATCTGAGCTCAACAGGGAACAATAGTGGGCGGCAGCATTGCAGCACACTCATGTATCTAAGGCTTGGGTCATCTCTGGCTAACACACACTCAGGGTGGAAAGCTCTGTAGCTGCAGAAATGGTATGAAGCTTGTCCTTGATCAAGCAGACACGTTTCTTTTCTTTCTTTTATTTCGAGGGTAATGGAATAAGCACTCATGTGTTGATTTTTACATCTTGTCCCCGTGTGTATGCAGATTTGTAAATTTTGTCACCCATTCCCATCGGCACATAATAGCCTACTTTTACGAAAAGTGGACCAGGTTTAACGTGTGCGCAAGATGTTCTGCGCGCGTTCGTACACGGGGCCTCGGTTTATAGTCTCATCCGAAGGACTTTTTGGGGGAATGGAGTCGGCACTGATGTTAACTCAAGAGGAAGAATCCTCTTGATTGAGATTTGAACCCGTGTCAGCAGATCACGAGCGCATCACTCTAACCACCAGGCTATCCCATCCCTCTAGAGCACGTGAAGTGAGCTGGTGTTTCAATGTTAGTGCAGCATCAATACTGGTGGTGGTAGTGTGTTCTGCTTTATCACAGCAAGACTGTGACATCTTGCCTATTGTATTGTATCGTGCTGTATCGTACTGTATTGTATTGTATACCGTTTTAAGTCGCGGCAGATTTCTCTGTATGAAATTCGGGCTGCTCTCCCCGAGTAGAATACGTAGCCACAAGAGCAGCGCATCTCAGTATATTTCTTTTCTTGTCTGCATGTATATTTTGTTTGTTTATTACAGTGGCTATCAATACATAATTTTGCTAGGGGCAGCTCTCTTGTTGTCAAGGGTGTTTTACGTGCGCTAGATGCATGTTGCACGGGGGACATTGGCTTCTGGTATCATCTGAAAGACTAGTAGCTGTTATGAGAAGAAAACTAGTGGAAAGACATATGAGTAGGAGTGGTACAGATGGCATTCATGTGTCGCTATCTCCAAAGTCAACTGGAACAGACATCTAAGGTGTTCCTTTCTTTGCAGCCTCTTATATCCTGCCACGCAAGCTACTGCTCTCACCCCGCTCATTCCGGTCTGACCTTCCCCAGCCATACCCAGTCTTGTCTGATTGTTTCCTCAGGGCCAGAAAAATCCACGAGGAGCTGATCAATGTTAGGCCTCCCTGAAGCCACTTGCCAGAGGGACCCTGCAATGCTGCCGGGTCACTTAAGTGGTGTTCTGCGATGCCTGTTGTGAGCAAACGTACATAGACCACTATCTACTGAGCCCCTTACTGATAACTTAGGGCTTAGTCCAAGAGATGGACAGAGTGAAAAACATATCTAGGATAGCAATCACCGCAGACTCCCTCCAACGACCCTTTGCCATGAACCTAAACCTAGAAGGCTTTGACAAGAACTCGCCACAGGCACAAAAGTGTATGGGAAGCCACCATGGAATCCACCTTGAGCTCAAAGCAGCTTTCTACAAAATCAGAGAGCTTTTTTTGTTTTACTGCATGATGATCAATAGTGATGAGGATGATGATGTAATCATACTGCAGGGAGATGCATGATGATGATGTTATCATACTGCAGGGAGATGCATGATGATGATGTTATCATACTGCAGGGAGATGCATGATGATGATGTCATCATATTGCAGGTAGATGCATGATGATGACGTTACCATACTGCAGGGAGATGCATGAGGATGACGTTACCATACTGCAGGGAGAGGTGCGGGGATGACGTTACCATACTGCAGGGAGATGCATGAGGATGACGTTATCATACTGCAGGGAGATGCATGAGGATGACGTTATCATACTGCAGGGAGATGCATGAGGATGACGTTATCATACTGCAGGGAGATGCATGAGGATGACGTTATCATACTGCAGGGAGATGCACGAGGATGACGTTACCATACTGAGGGAGATGCATGAGGATGACGTTACCATACTGCAGGGAGAGGCATGAGGATGACGTTACCATACTGCAGGGAGATGCACCAGTTTGGAGACTATGTAGTCCACATTTCCTATCAAAATCATTTTTACCTGTGGTCAACCAGGACCAGAAGATACGGACACTTGCAGTGTCAGTCACGTGGATAGGTGACCTGTTTGTGCGCCTTGCCTTCAGTACAGTCCCCAAGTTCACCCTGCTGTAAATGGGTACCTGCCCTCTTTAGGGTCAGGGAAGGTAAAGCAGCGAGGGAGAAGAGATGGGCGCCACCCTCAATATGCTGGCCTCTAGAGAAGTGAGGTCTCTGATGCCTCACTTCCCTACGACCTCATAGGTTGTGGGACACCTTTACCTTTTAACCAGGGGACTATGCTGAGGCCAAGGCGCACTAACGGTCACCCATCTAAGAGGTAGCCACGCTCGACGCTGCTTACCCTTACCTTGTGGAGAGTGAGAGCTCTGATCACAGCCAACAATGAAAAGACAATGTGTTAAGTCTAATAAAGCCAGCTGTCTAATTTGCATACGTTACTGCCATGGAAACATTTCAAGGTGACCACCCAAGCCATAACTATCACTCTCATAAAACGCTTTAATGAGCTGATAATTATCAGGTAAAAAGGGAAAAGGGGGTTCTCTTTTATATGGAAGCTTGATAAACAATCAAAGTTCTTAAAGTGTACACAAATAAATCTTCACGGATGCAAATAAACATGTTCAACCTTAAACACAACAGCTTTGGTTTAAAGTTACACCATTACCCCATTTCACTGCTTTAACCCAGTGGGCAAGTCCAATCCTGGATGCATGCTAGGTCTTTTCATGCTTCCAAAACCCACCAACAGTTACGCACAGAATATCCGGCATGCATTGTATTTTCTTTCTGTGTACACGAAGTGGAGAGAGGCAATGGCAGGCATGCAGATATATGTTGCCCTGTAAATCATAAAAAGCACGGAAGGTAATTTTTTATTTGCTGCTTGCTTGCTCCTTGGTTGGAGCTTGGGGTTCATCAATGGTGATATTTTGGCATATATAACTGTTTAGGTAGCCACATTCCGACTTCGTGTCTGAAAACGACACCTACGTGAATGCAGCTTTTAACGTTGTCACCCGTTCCTGCCCATACCAAAATAGTCAACTCTTCTAAAAAGCGGAACGGGTTTTTAACATGTACCTAAGATGTTCTGCGTGCAGTGGTACACGGGACCTTATCCAAAGGCCTTTCAGGGGGGAGTGTAGTCTGTACTGATCTTAGATTCAGTGGATCAGTGGTCTAGAGGTAATGCCCCTGCCTAGAAAGCGAAAAGTCCGGGTTGGAAGTGTGCAGTGGTTTGGTCCCCGTTTGTGCCCAAAAGTTTTCCCCTATCCATGAGACCATTAGTGGTGGTCTGGGTGCTAACCTTTCGGATCAGACAATAAACCGCCGTCCCGTGTGTTACACACCATTATTTAGCACACTAAAAGAACCCATGGCAACGAGAGAGTTGTTCCTGGCAAAATTCTGTAGAAAAAGCCATACTGATAGGGAAACAAACATAGTCACAGACAGGAAAAATGGGTGGCGCTGCCCTTGTGGCGACGTGCTCTCCACCAGAGAGCGCAGCTGGAATTTCTCACGGAGAAATCTGCCGTGACTTCAAGTGGTAACAATAAAATGAATGACCAGCCGCCATGGCGCAGTGGTTAGCGCCTTGGGTTACGGACTGGAAGGTCGCGGGTTCGATTCCCATAAGAGTCATAGGGATTTTTCGGACTCCGGCCGGCTCCTACCCAGAGTGAGTGTGCTGTGGGCTCAGTGGGAAGACTGGGACCACACAGTCGAGCTTCATCCACTTAACGGATGCGAGTTTGAGAGTGTTGCTCAAATTACCTGACCAACACTGCAGGTGTCTGTATCTCTCGGGCCCGGTTGACGCTGGGATATATTATGATAGTAAGCGTAGAGTACAACCCTGTCAAGTAGTCTCAAAGCATATGCACTTCCACAGCAGCATCAGTACGTCATCCTCATTGTCATTGATCATCATGCATTAAAAAAAAAAAAAAGCCTCTGATTCCGTGGTCCCGGTTTCTCTGGTCTCATGGTGACCTCAGATTTGGTTTGCCCATACACTTCTGTGCCTGTGGTGAGTTTGTGTCAAAGCCTTTGGGGTTGGAGGTTCGCGGGGGACGGTCGTTGGAAAGACGTTGTGATGGTTGCCACCTGGGGTGGGCAACTCACTCAGTCTGGCTCCGCGACTGAGCTAATACTGTCGTTAGTAGGGGGCTTAGTAGGTGGTGTCCTGCGTATGTTAGCTCAGAACAGGCACCACTGAACACCACCAAAGTGACCCAGCAGCAGTGCAGGGCCCCTCTGGCTGGTGGCCCCACGGCGGCCTGATAGTGATGGGCTCCCTGTGGACTTCCGACCCTGAGGATGAGATATAACAAAATCTGGGTGTGGTTGTGGCGGGGAGATTGGAATGAGCGGCGTGGGAGCAGTAGGACGGGGGTCGTCAGAAGATGAGGCAGCAAAAAAAAAATAATAATAATAAAATAAAATAAAATAAAATAAAATGAATGAATAGATAGTTTCAGCGGGAAAATCCCCCTCAAAGGGACACCTTGATAGTGGCACAAATCTAGGCCACCAAGATCACGTGAGTGCCACGCCCCAACCACTCAGCTATCCCGCCCCACCCCTCCCCAAGGGTCCTAGGGTACATGTTCTTCTTCTCTGTCCAAAGCTCAGACAGCAACTATTGTTGTCTGTCATATGAGCAAAAAATGCGGTGCGCTGCCGTTAAGCGCCTGACAAATCAGGCCCAGCACATCCGACTTCAGCATGGGAGAGAATTGCTATTTTATAAGTCTTTCTGGGGGAAAAAACAACAGGAGAATGGACCTAAGAAGGCAGAAAATAGACAAGAAGGAGGTGACAAGGAGAAAAAGGGAACAAGGCCGAAACGAAGGGAAGGATAAAAAAGAGGGAATTCGCCGAAAAGATTTTCCAGAAAGTGGAGATGCCATTTATACTGACAGGCACCCCGGCATCCCCAGAGGGGTCTAAGGTAGATATAAACCCGCTGCATTAGCAGAGCGTGTTTCACACATTTCGCAGAGTGTGCTGTGTTGGGCGGCACCTGTGACTCTTGTGGAATACTGTTTGTTTGCAGTGCTGCTGGCTTCAAAGCCAGGCCAGCAGAGGCCGGGAATGGCTGGTGCATAGGAGATGAGGGCTGGTGGTGCATAGGAGATGGGGGCTGGTGCATAGGAGATGAGGGCTGGTGCATAGGAGATGAGGGCTGGTGCATAGGAGATGAGGGCTGGTGCATAGGAGATGAGGGCTGGTGCATAAAAGTTGGTGCATAGGAGATGGGGGCTGGTGCATAGGAGATGGGGTTGGTGCATAGGAGATGGGGCTGGTGGTGCATAGGAGATGGGGGTTGGTGCATAGGAGATGGGGGCTGGTGGTGCATAGGAGATGGGGGCTGGTGCATAGGAGATGAGGGCTGGTGCATAGGAGATGAGGGCTGGTGCATAGGAGATGAGGGCTGGTGCATAGGAGATGAGGGCTGGTGCATAAAAGTTGGTGCATAGGAGATGGGGGCTGGTGCATAGGAGGTGAGGGTTGGTGCATAGGAGATGGGGGCTGGTGCATAGGAGATGGGGGTTGGTGGTGCATAGGAGATGGGTTTTGGTGCATAGGAGATGGGGGCTGGTGCATAGGAGATGGGTTTTGGTGCATAGAAGATGGGTTCACGGCCCTTTGAAGGCAGTCAGCTTAGACAATGTGTGCGTCAACGTGACATTTCCCGCAGAAAGTTTGTGTGCAGATGTGAAGTCTTTGCCTTTCCGCAGAAAGTTCATATGCAGATATTGAAGCCTTTGCCTTTTCACAGAAAGTTCATATGCAGATATTGAAGCCTTTCCTTTCCGCAGAAAGTTCACATGCAGATATTGAAGCCATTGTCTTTCCACAGAAAGCTCACACGCAGATATTGAAGTCTTTGTAACCTTTTCTGCGATTACAGTGATAGTGTAGAACTGAATATAACATTCTGTTGAATCACGATGTTTAACTTGATGTAGTTTTCTTGTACTTTTCGAGATTATGATACTTATCAATGTGTCTGTCAGCATTGTAATTGCCCTTCATGGGATGATTTAAGTGTTTTTGACTTGATAATAACAATAATAAATGGAACTTATATAGCGCTATATATTGCAAAAACAAATCAAAGCGCATGCATTCAACCATAATCTTACGCAGTCATGCAATCAATGATAAATAATCAATAGTTTAAACAAACAGATATTACAAACATGGTGCGCTGCAGACACAAATCTATGAAATAAAATTTCAATGGTCAAATGTTTTTCAAAAGCACAAACACACACACACACACACACACACAAACACTCACACAGGTCATATACTTTAGCAGGGTGATAGGACACGGGTTAGTGAAGGTGGGAGGGTTCTGATTTGACTTCGACTGGTCTTTGAAGGAAGTATGCAAATAGTTCTCATGTCCGACGATTGATGTTGACATGATGACAGTTTGTTCTTTTCATCAAAGCAGTTGCTGGAAGCCACAGTGAGCTGAGAGGCTTGGAATAACAGACGGTTTTGTGGCAATCGTGTAACAGCAGTTTGTTTCCATGCTTGGGAGTAGCAGAAATGACTTTCTGTCACGGCGGTACATTGCTGTATTCTTTGCGAGCATCAGGTATCTCTATGGCCATTCAATGACACACACATTGACAGACAGAAAAAATACACCTCTGTGTGTGTGTATGTGTGTGTGTGTGTGCGTGTGTGTGTGTGTGCGTGCGTGCGTGTGTGTGTGTGCGTGTGTGAGTGTCTGTCGTGTGTGTGTGTGTGTGTGTTGTGTGTGTGTGTGTGTGTGTGTGGTGTGTGTGTGTGTGTGTGTGTGTGTGTGTGTGTGTGTGTGTGTGTGTGTGTGCGTTCGAGCGCGCGCGCCTGCGTGTGTATTTGTTTATTTGTTTGTTTGTTGCTTGTTTGTTTGTAGTTTGGTTGGCTAGTTCGTTGGTTGATTGGCTGGTTGGCTGGTTGACCGGTGTATTTTCATGCTTTGTGTATGCCTGTGTGTATGTCCATCACGTACAAATTGCACACAATTGAACTGTCCTTACCATAATTATCTAAAGATATGACCACTAGCTTTCCGATCAGTCCTAGATGGCTGACACTGGCACAAGTCGCTGTCTGCTACAAAGAGTATGAATTTCAGATCACCATCTGCACCGTCGAATCACCATCTGCACCGTCAGATCACCATCTGCACCGTCAGATCACCATCTGCACCATCAGATCACCATCTTAACCATCAGATCACCATCTGCACCATCAGATCACATCACCATCTGCACCATCAGATCACCATCAGATCACCATCACCATCTGCACCATCAGATCACATCACCATCATTACCATCAGATCACCATCTGTACCATCAGATCACCATCTGCACCATCAGATCACCATCTGCACCATCAGATCACATCACCATCAGCACCATCAGATCACCATCTGCACCATCAGATCACCATCTGCACCATCAGATCACATCACCATCTGCACCATCAGATCACCATCTGCACCATCAGATCACCATCTGCACCATCAGTTCACCATCTGCACCATCAGATCGCCATCACATCATCATCTGCACTAAGCTCTATGGCCTGTAACTGGATCTGACGTTAACCAATCGTCAGACATTCTCAAAACCAATGGACAGACATTCTCAAAACCAATGGACAGACATTCTCAAAACCAATGGACAGACATTCTCAAAACCAATGGACAGACATTCTCAAAACCAATGGACAGACATTCTCACAACCATCGTCAGCATTTCACAACCAATGTCACGCATCTCAAAACATCCACAGACATTCCAAACCATCCACAGACATTCTCAAACCAATCCACAACATCTCAAAACCATCCACAGACATTCTCAAACCAATCACAGACATTCTCAAACCAATCCACAGACATTATCAAACAATCACAGATCTCAAAACCATCCACAGACATTCTCAAACCATGGCAGACATTCTCAAAACCAATCACAGACATTCTCAACCAATGAACACATTCTCAAAACCAATGGGCAGACATTCTCAAAACCAATGGACAAACATTCTCAAAACCAACCGACAGACATTCTCAAAACCAATCCACAGACATTCTCAAAACCAATCCACAGACATTATCAAAACCAATGGACAAACATTCTCAAAACCAATCGACAGACATTCTCAAAACCAATCCACAGACATTCTCAAAACCAATCCACAGACATTCTCAAAACCAATCCACAGACATTCTCAAAACCAATCCACAGACATTATCAAAACCAATCCACAGACATTCTCAAAACCAATCCACAGACATTCTCAAAACCAATGGGCAGACATTCTCAAAACCAATCCACAGACATTCTCAAAACCAATGAACAGACATTCTCAAAACCAATGGGCAGACATTCTCAAAACCAATGGACAAACATTCTCAAAACCAACCGACAGACATTCTCAAAACCAACCGACAGACATTCTCAAAACCAATCGACAGACATTCTCAAAACCAACCGACAGACATTCTCAAAACCAAGCGACAGACATTCTCAAAACCAACCGACAGACATTCTCAAAACCAAGCGACAGACATTCTCAAAACCAAGCGACAGACATTCTCAAAACCAAGCGACAGACATTCTCAAAACCATCGACAGACATTCTCAAAACCAACCGACAGACATTCTCAAAACCAACCGACAGACATTCTCACAACCAACCGACAGACATTTTCAAAACCAATCGACAGACATTCTCAAAACCAACCGACAGACATTTTCAAAACCAATCGACAGACATTCTCAAAACCAATCCACAGACATTTTCAAAACCAATCGACAGACATTCTCACAACCAATCGACAGACAATTTCACAACCAATCGACAGTCATTTTCAAAACCAATCCACAGACATTCTCACAACCAATCGACAGACATTTTCAAAACCAATCGACAGACATTCTCAAAACCAATGGACAGACATTCTCAAAACGAATGGACAGACATTCTCAAAACCAATCGACAGAACCAATGGACAGACATTCTCAAAAACATTAGACAGACATTCTCAAAACCAATCGACAGACATTCTCAAAACCAATCGACAGACATTCTCAAAACCAATCGACAGAACCAATGGACAGACATTCTCAAAACCAATCGACAGACATTCTCAAAACCAATGGACAGACATTCTCAAAACCAATCGACAGAACCAATAAACAGACATTCTCTAAACCAATGGACAGACATTCTCAAAACCAATGGACAGACATTCTCAAAACCAATCGACAGAACCAATGGACAGACATTCTCAAAACCATTAGACAGACATTCTCAAAACCAACCGACAGACATTCTCAAAACCAATCCACAGACATTCTCAAAACCAATGGACAGACATTCTCAAAACCAATCGACAGAACCAATGGACAGACATTCTCAAAACCATTAGACAGACATTCTCAAAACCAACCGACAGACATTCTCAAAACCAATCCACAGACATTCTCAAAACCAATCCACAGACATTATCAACACCAATCCACAGACATTCTCAAAACCAATCGACCCAACAATGTGCCACAGTATGGTTGCCACAACACGGGTTTGATTCCCGTTCAAGGGGATATCTTCCCCTGGAGTTAACATCAGTGCAGACTCCACTCTCCCCAAAAGTCTTTCGGATGAGACTATAAACCGAGGCCCCGTGTGCGAACGCACACAGAACATCTTGCGCACACGTTAAATCCTGTTCCGCTTTTCGTAAGAGTAGGCCATTGTGTGCCGGTGGCAACAGATGATAGAATGACAAAACCGCATACACACGGGGACTGAGATGTAAAAAAGCACATAAGTGCTTATTCCATTTTCCTCGATATAAAAGAATAAAATAAATAAAAAAAATAAAAAGAGTGTCAGAAGGTAACAGCTAAAACCACTAGCAGGTTGGCAGCTTCTTCAAAGTCCTCCCTCCCTACCATCCCTCTCTCCCTCCCTCCCTCCCTCCAGCTTCTTTCTCTTATACAGGATTGTGGAAGGAAGGTGGCAGGATGGTTAAGACGTTTGCCTGCCAACAAGTAAACCGTGAGGTTCTGAGTTCGATTCTCAGCCTCGCCCTTTCCGCCCAGTTTGACCCCACAAAAATCGAACTGAATGTCAAAGTCCTTCGGGTGAGACTATAAACCGAGGCCACGTGTGCGAACGCATGCAGAACATCTTGCGCACACGTAAATCCTGTTCCGCTTTCGAAAGAGTAGGCCATTGTTTGCCGGTGGGAACAGATGACAAAATTTACAAAACCGCATTATCCTCGATATATAAAAAACCCCCAAATAAACCACCATGTCATCTGATTGCTTTGATTTGTTGCTTTACAAGATTCAGCGCTACATAAATTCCATACATGATTATTATTATTATTATTATTAGTAGTAGTAGTAGTAGTAGTAGTAGTAGTAGTAGTAGTAGTAGTAGTAGTAGTAGTAGTAGTAGTAGTAGTAGTATCATCATCATTATCATCATCATCATCATTATTATTATTATTATTATTATTATTATTAGTGTAGTTCAATCACTGTCAGTCACGGCAGATTATCAGCGTGAAATTCAGGCTGTTCTCCCTGAGAAGAGTCCGTTGCCATGAGAGCGGCACCAAAGAGAATGTGAGTAAGTTTTTTCAACAACCAGGACTATCTGTTAGACATGATCCAATATGTGCATAATTCTTTTTCTTTTTCCAGAAGAGCCAGAGTGTAGACAAATTACATACATCTAAGAATCTGCATTGTTCAGGAAATGTTGAACACGTTTATGTTTAGTGTCAAATAAGTCTCGCTCTGACTTAATGGCAATAAAGTTTTTTTATTCTGATTCTAATTCTGATTCTGATTCCAGCCTGATGTTTTGGTGTGTTTCTTTTTTGTTGTTGTATACATGTGTGTTTGCGTATGAGAATGGATTGTACCAACACAATAATTTTGCCAAGGACAACTCTCTTGTTGACGTGGGTTCTTTGACATGCACTTGATGTGTTTTACACACGGGACTTTGGTCTTTCATCTCATAAGAAAAACTAGAACTGCTCGAAGTCTGGAGTAAGGGAGGAACATGTTGGGTCTAAAGCCGTATTTCCAAGGGTAAAAGAAAATCAACCCACACACCTGTTCGTCTTAGCCATGCCTTGGATAGCAACAACATGAATGCACCACAAACAATATTCCATGCCAAAATGACCGCACACAAAAAAACCAAACTAATGTACATACACACTTGTATTGGCTTCATGTGAGAGACTAGGATGAATGAGAGCGCTTTGATTTGTTTATTTGCAATATATAGCGCTGTCTAAATTCCATGTATTATTATTATTATTATTGTATTGAGTTTATACCGACTTAAAGACAAAGAAAAACCCACAGTAACATTAAATCATTTACCATAGCAAACACAGCCAACAAAGAAATATGAGATGGGGAGTTAAGACTGACATTGAGAACACATTGTCTTGACTGAACATTGATAAAAGATGGCAGAGAGAGGGATAGAGAGAAAGAGTAAGGAACAAACTGATATGGTATCAGACAGACAGACAGACAGACAGCAAAAAGATAAGGGGAGGGAGAGAGGGGAGACACAGAGAGAGAGAACAATGAAGAATCAACAGAATTCATTCTTCAGGCCACCAGCCCCTAGAATGGGGTCTAACCAAACAGATCAAAACAAAGCCAAAACAAAACATGACATATATGGTAACTGCCAACACATAACTAATATGAACTATCCAAAATTGAATCAAAACGATCCACTTTAAACAGTTGTGTACATTAAAACAGTTATTCAAGGTCCATTCTCCGAATTTTCAACATACTCCTGCCGTACTTTCAAAGCATTGAAAAGATAAAAGCTGAGATTGTGAATGGAAGAAACTGAACCATGTTTTAGCAAAGTCACATACGGTTGGTTACTAGAGTCCAAATATGGATGTCTTAAATCCACATAAAGAATGCAGCTCTTTAGAAAATGTTCCTCATCTTCCAATACATTACGCAGCTTACATGCGTGGTCAATATTTTTCTTAAAAGTTCTTTTGAAAGATGATCCATTAATTGGTAGTAAGCCAAGACGATGTTTCATTAAACAGTCTCTGAAACATTTTATATCTAAGTAGTCAAGATACCCCGACCCAAAAAAAACTGTCAGGAGAGGGATGGGCTCCACCTGGCTGTACATGCCCTAGATACACTGCATGATGAAGAAAATACCATTGGCCATACCGGATCGGTCGTCGCCCGGGTCAACAAGGACCGCGCCTTCTGTCTGCACACAACCGTCGCAAATGGAGCCAGCTAGTGCAACGTTCGTCAATGCAGTGCCCCTACGACCCCGGAGGGGGTTATGGGAGCAGATGACAGATGAGATGAATCAAGACACGGTTCAAGTTCAAATTTGGCTTTAAACAGTCTATATGTTTGATACAGGGAACACTCGAAGGTGGCAGAAAGAGGGGAAGACAGAACAAGTCATAGATGGACAACATCAGAGAATGGACCAGGATGAATGACTCGGCACTACTACGCAGAGCCGAGGACCGAGATGGATGGAGGAGGCTTACCACGGCATCGTCTTTCGTGTCTCCCCCACGACCGCCAAGGTCACGGGTCTGATGATGATGATGATGATGTTTGATACATGACTGTGACCATTGCATGACAGATCCATTCCGTTCTTGTATCTAGGCATCTTTCAGTCTTTGCTTTTAGCCCCCGAGGTGATGCGGTGGGGAGAGGGGGGGGGGGGGCTGTCAGTATAAATAGCCTGTCCACCTTCTGGAAATTCTGTGCTACGAATTCCCTCTTTTCTATCCCTCTCTTTGTTTCTGCCTTGTTTTTTTTCTTCTTGTCAACTCTTTGTCTTATTTTCTGCCTTCTTGGTCCATTCTCCTGCCTTTTTTTCTTCCAGAAAGACTTATAAAATTACATATCTCTCCCATGCCGAAGTCGGATGCGCTGGGCCTGATTTGTCAGGCGCTTAACTGCAGCGCAACGCATTTTCGCTCTATGTGACAGACAACAGTAGTTGCTATCTGAACTTTTCGACGACGAAGAAAGAGAGAGAGAGAGAGAGAGAGGGAGGGAGGGAGGGTACAAGATAACATTATGAATTTGATATCAGGACACAACTGTATCGTCAGAAACTGTGTCATGCTAATCAAATCATAACGCTCCAATTCTGTGCAGAAAATGTGTTCAGACCGGTAGCGAAAACAAAGTCTTGAGAAAATGCCCTCCCAATAAAAAAGTGAAATAATACTGCGTGGAAGTGCTGTTTATCAGGAACAGCTAGCATTAAAAATATGCATCAATCACATCTTTTCTTTGTGTTTTATAATCATTCCTATCAAGGTATCCCAGGGAAGAGCAGCCCGAATTTCACGCAGATAAATCTGCGGTGAATTAAAGTGGTATGATATTATATGATATGATATCGTATCATATTATGTGATAATATGATATGATAATATGGTATGATATGATAATACGATATGTGTATGTCGGTATTGTAATTGCTCTTCATGGGATGATTTAAGCATTTTGATTTTAATTTCATTGAATTAATCCAACCATGGTACATTTCTTTTTCTTTCATTTTTACAGAAGATACTTATTATATCAAGGCTTTTCTGTACTGTATGTTTGTCCGTCGCGTTCGACGATGACCTCCAAAACAGCAGAGGAGGCAGCTGCTGTTTCGGAAATTGGGCAGTAATATTATTTATAGTGGAGATAGATGCGTTGTCGGCAGTACACCCCCCACTCTCTCGGCCAAGTGGGCATAAGGACAGTCAGCGTTGGAGATGTTCTCCAAAGGCCAACCAGCCCCCAGGGCTGCAGCACATAAGGACTGTGCGAGTCAAGCCTCCTAGTCAGTCATAGTCGATCACTAAAGACTAAGCTGTAAAGTGGAATTCCATGAGTGGGAAAGAAAGCCACTGATCATACAGCCTCTCACTTTGCTGTTGCCCCCAGCATCAATGGTTTAATCAGGAACTGTGATAAACCCCAGGCGCTGATGGCACGATATTTGTGGTTTTATTCTACAAATTGTTAACACAAAGCTAAAAATGAAAAGATATGTAACTGCATGCAATCCTAAATATGGTCCAGATTATAACACTCTGAATCCGTAAAACACAATGCACAGATTTTATATCTTAAAAAAAGTAAAGGTGTCCCATAACCTACTTCTCTAGGGGCCAGGATATTGAGGGCGGCGCCCATCTCCTCTCCCTCGCTGCTTTACCTTCCCTGACCCTAAAAAGGCAAGTACCCCTTTATAGCTGGGTGAACTGGGGAAACTGTACTAAAGCCAAGGCGCGCAAACGGTCACCCATCCAACTGGTAACCACGCTCGATGCTGCTTAACTTGGCTGGGGGAAAGCAAGTGCTCTGACCACTGAGCTATCCTGTCACCTCAGATTTTATAGTGAGCTTTATTATTTCTATTCCTAGGGTAGAGCTCTGAGGTTTATCAATGGTGACATTTTCAGGTCAAGTCAAGTCAGGTCAAAACACTTAATTCATGCCATGAAGGCCAATTACAAAACTGACAGGCACATTGATACGTATCATAATCTCGAAAGACACAAGAAAGCTACATTTCTTATTGGTTAAAAAAAATCCAAAATAAATTCAAATAAAAATGTCCAGACACACACACAACCCACACCCACAACACACACACACACACACACACACCAATTGGGAATACAATGTTAT